>PVIA01000024.1:0-336646 GCA_004024845.1 Tonatia bakeri | reverse complement strand
TAAAAAAATATAACAATATTATAATTTTACAACTGATCTTGGTGAAGTAACATATCTGCGGTGCCATTTCTGCATTTTCAAAAGGCGACTACGATGTCTGCCCACACTGAAGCAGGAGGTCAGAAGTAATGAATCCAGCCAAATATCTAAGGAGGAGGATGGCATAATATTAAACAATATCAGTATTTCTTTACATATATGTGTTACTTTGCATGCATTTTAAAGCAGACCCATAACAATACTGTCAAATAAGAGTCCCCTTTAAGAGAGTTCTTTTTAAAAAGTGTGTAGAAAAGGGTAAGTTGAAAGCAGAAAAAAAGTGAAAAGACATAAAGATAAAGCAGATTCACCTAACAAGGAAAAATCACAAAAAAAAAAAACAATACTCAAACAGTAAATTATTTTTCTGCCAATCTATTTCTTTTCATACTCAGTGGAAGAGGAATAGTTCAGGTCTATATAGTATACATGTATATATAATTAGGGCACTTGTATGCCCTACAATCAACTTTAAACTATCAGCTCTTACTTCACTGTGGTGATCTTTAAAGATGAGGTTGTCACTGGCTTCTTTAAGCTAACAGTCAATTCCTAACATTACATATCAGTTTATATGTGGGCAAGTCCTGAATATTTATAGAAAACATAGCTAAGCCACTAAGGAATATGAGAGACTTTTGGTTCTCACAATATACCAGACTAGATAGACTACACAACCCAAGACTTCTCTAAAATGCCTATTTAGATTTGATCAGAAAGGAAAGGGACAGCCCAGGTGCCAGAAACAGAAATGCAAGCCAATGAGCTGGAACAAAAGCAAACTTTGTGCTGGGGAGTAAGGTGACTGTTTGGATAACCAAGGGGTTTAGGATTTGACACTCATGTGGGCCACAGATATTGAGATAGGGACACCTGCATCAATCAGAACTCTAGAAGAGCTGTACGCTCTGAGAAGGGATAGGGAAGAAAAATACAGATACGTCTAAATCAAGTGGAAGACAAGGATGTTTTCTTGTAGTATGGATGCAGGAGAAGCAAAGTGTTTTTCCAGTAACTTTTTATAACACTAACCTGAGTTTGGAATTTAAATTTATATAATCTGCACATCTCAGTAATCTCAAACCAGAGAATTATAAACGCCTGGGCAGCTGTGAGCTAGTGACAGCATCTGGCAGAAGTAAAGGCAAGTTTGATCTTAAGAAACTTGAAAGATTTAGATGACCTAGTAACAAAAAAAAATGACAAAATGTGTAAGGAAATAGTCCACTATAACTGAGACTCAGCAAGAGAAATAAACAATACAAATAAAAGCCCCAGCATTTCAGATAATAAAAATATAAAAACTGTGACATAAGTATATTTAAAGTAAATAACAGCATACTAAAAAAACCACAGGGTAAGATACAGAGTATACGTGTAAATAAACTTATAAGCAAGTTAAACATCAGATTAGGTAAAGCTAAAGAGGAAAAGAGTGAACTATAAAACAGATGAGGAAATGTAGCTGAGTAATATATAAGGATTTTGTAATATTAAAAAGTGGTTAAGATGTAAATGATAAAATAAGAAGGACCAGCATTTAATAAAAGTTCTTAATGGGGGCGAAGAGAGAGAGTTAAATTAAGAAAACTGGCAGTAAATAAGTACTTAAAGAAAGAATGGCTAACAATTTTCCAGAATTGCCAAAAAACATGAATTCTCTTGAGGGAAAACATGAGATCTGAATGTGATTTTAAAGAAATACTCACATCTGGGGTCATCATAATGAAATGGCCAATGACCGAAGTATAGAAAAGATCTTGAAAGCAAACAGAGCGAAGAGGCAGATTAAATGTGAAATAATGAAAGTTATTCTGGCAGCTGATTTTCAGACTTCTCACATGCCACAGTACCAACCAGAAGACAATGGGTTAATGTTATGAAATGAATGAGTGAAAATAACTGCTTGCCTGAAATCCTATGGCCAGTAAATCATCACCTAAAATAAAGAATAAAATAAACAGTTTTCAAAGCAAAACCAAACAATCCTCTATTAGCTGTTTGTAACTACAGAAATAAAGGGTGTACTTTAGGAATATGGAGACTGAGTGAGAAAGGAGTATGAAGCAATGATGAGGAAAGAATTTGGGAAGTGCAGCCATAAATCTAAATAAGCCTTGTTAGTACAAAACAGTAAGTATAATAATGAACTACTTTAGGCATATAAGCTAAGATGAGTCTAAAATACTGGACAGTTAGGTAATGAGCAGAAGCAGAACATTCTAGATCCTTTTATTGATAAAGATACAGCTATAATTTGCATTTTAGATATATGAACCTGCAGAAATCAAGCATGCATGTTAAAAGCTGAATGTAATCTTCAAACAACAATCAAAAGAACCCATGCACTACAATGTTCACAGCGGCACAATTTACAATAGCCAAGTGCTGGAAGCAACCTAAGTGCCCATCAGCAAATTAGTGGATCAAAAAACTATGGTACATTTACACAATGGAATACTACATAGCAGAAAGAAAGAAGGACCTCCTACCCTTCACATCAGCATGGATGGAACTGGAGAGCATTATGCTAAGTGAAATAAGCCAGGCTATGAAAGGCAAATAGCATATGATCTCACCTTTAAGTGGAACCCAATCAACAAAACAAATAAAGAACAAACTGACAGTAACCAGAGTGGAGGAAGGGAGGGATAATGGGGGGAAAAGGGAAATGGTCATTAAGGAACATGTGTAAAAGACATATGGACAAAGCCAAAGGGGGCAGGATTGAGAGTGAGAGATGGGGGTGGGTGGGGTGGGGGGAATGGTGGGGGGAAAATGGAGACAACTGTACTTGAACAACAATAAAAAAATAGAAGAAAATGAAATAATTCCACATCTCAAAAAATGTGTTTTTGAAATTAAAAAAAAATTGAATGTAGTCTCCAAAGAACAGAGAAAAATGTGTATTTCAAACAAGTTGAGGGAATTCAACAATGAAAATCAGAGGTTCCTGACTTTTATATGCTTACTGTTGGATGGGAAAGACAGATACAATTTCATACAACAAAAGATAAAAATATGCTTTATTCTAGAGAAATCTAATCTCCTTTGCCCACATTTTAAATCCTTTCTCCTTTACAGCCTTAGGGGGAGAAAGAGTTCCAATAAACTTACATGTTCCCTAGACTTTAAAAAGCACAGTGGTGGCCTCTGCCAAAATCACATAACAGAAACAGAACCTATTATCCAGCACATGTGCAGAGAGCTCTAACAAGTGTCTGCGAACTTGCCAATGCATGTGCTTTGCATTAAGTCCACCCCACTCAGTCTCACTTATATCCAAAAAACTACAGTCTTAGAAACAAAATAAATGCAACCAGAAAAATGTTTACATAGTTCCCACGCACACTGCTTTCTGAAAAAGATACCTATCTTTGTTTCCCTGATGTCAGCACGTTGGTTCCTGAATCCAAAAATAAATAAATACATAAATAAATAAAGCAATAAAATATAAAAAGTGAAAACAGGAGGACTGCAAATAAAATTAAAAAAAAAGAAAACATCCAGGGTTGATGTTCAGTTTTCCAGGGAACAATCCATCTTCACATGTAAGGACCATACATTCACAAGATAACAGAACAATTGAAGAAATGATTATAGGTTCCATGTTGCTGCTAAAGGAAGAAATATACTCAGCTAAATCAATAAGGAAAACAGAAAGGGAATATAATTAAGCAATGCAATTGTACTAAGAGATACTGTTTCAAACAAAATAAACAGAAAAATACACTAAGTGCCTTTTCATTTCTTTAAGAAAAGGACTAAAAAGGGATAGAATAGATTTGTGAGCTTTTGACAAATCTGGCTAAACAGTAAGTTGTTGAGTCCATAAGAAATGGACTGAGATCTAAGGCTTTTGAGCATCAGGAAATGCGACATTCAGAATATTCCTGAAGAATGACTTGGAGGTACATCAGAGCCAATTCTCTTTTTGTAAAAATAGTAATGTGTTTCTCTTCTTTGATGTATGGCAAGCCAGCAAATAGTTAAATAGCCTGTTATATTTCCTTAATTTTTTTACAAAGATTGAAGCTCAAAAATGAAAAATGATACACTCAGTGATATTACTTTTAAGTAGGTGTGGAATATATGGAGTCATACTTTTCTCCATTTGTTCATTATAAGAGGCCTGAAAATGCAATACCAAAGGCTATTACAATGCATCAGGACCAAGTCACATTTTAAGCCCTTACTGCATGCAGTTCCAACTTAGTACACAACGTTAAGAAAATCTTATAAGATTATAGTAATAAAATTGCGTAAGAACCCAACTATGATAACTATCAACACTCTACAAAATTTATTAGTCAGCACTTACTAAATATCTATTGTTTCAATCAATGAGTACAGAATATTAGAATGGTTTATGGGTTATATATGATTACTACGCAGGAACACTGAGCAGTTAGCTCACCTCAGTCATTTAAAAGCTACATGACTTGTGTGTAATCCTTATGTGCCTCTGTTGCCTAATCTGTAAAATGGGGTTAATGATGAATAACTCCTTCCATATCTCACAAAGTAGAACCAAGGAAAAGTCAACGGACAGAAACATAATGAAACTGGGTTACTAAATATAAAGAGGCACATTAATTACCTATCCAGGGTACACATAATGAATTTCCACTACACTTTGAAGATATTCTTCTAATTATGAGTCTAATACCATTCCATTCATTCCATTTAAACATTTTCATCTGAAGAGACAAGCTTAAAATGAAGTATAGAAACTAAATGTACAAGGTCTCTCTGCAAAAAGTCCAACCATTATTAATATAAATAAAACAGTTTGCATGACACTAATGTAACTTAGCAGTCAAGGAGAGTGGACTGGAATGTGCACATGTGAATGATGACTTCACTGAACTAGACAGTGGGGCAGTTGATGCCATTGAGTGACCAGTGTACTGTGTTTCATTAAAAATGGCTGAGCAAGTAAAGCAAAGAATGTGGATCAAATTTTGCATTATGCTTGAACATCCTTCTGTGGAAACTATTCAGATGATTCAGAAGGACATAGCTATGGGCAAATGGTGATTGGCAACTTCATCAAAACAACACGCCTGCTCATGCACCATCTTGTAAAGAGTTTTTTGTGTGTGTGAAATATCAAACTTTCCAGGTCACTCAGTCCCACTATAGCCCAGAGTTGGTGCCCTGCAACTTCTGGCTCTTCCCAAAACTAAAATAGCCTTTGAAAAAGAACAGATTTTAGGTTATCAGAGAGATTCAGGATAATACATCAGGGCAGCTGATGGCAACAGCGAGAACTGGGTGAGGTCCCAAGGTGCCTACTTTGAAGGGGACTGAGGCATCACTGTCCTATGTGCAATGTGCCTTGTATTTCGTATCTTCTTCAATAAATGTCACTATTTTTCATAGTATGTGGCTGGGTACTGTCTGGACAAACCTCATTTTATTTCCAAAATGAGATACCCAGTTTATTACAGCAAATTGAAATCACATCAGTACAGTATTCTAAATAAATAACATTTCCTGTTTTATTGCCAATTTATTTGTTACACTAGGTATAAAATGACTTTTATCTTTTATTCCAATTATGGAGAATAGAAAACTGTAAAAATTACAATGAATTACACATTTTTTGAATTTAACTTTCAACCTGCTTTAGCTTTGTCACTAAACTATGGTCCAGGACACCTGGACCATAGGTCCTGATCCAGTTTGTTTCTTGACAGTTTCATTGAGGCATAATTTGCATATGATAAAATACACCCATTTAAGTGTACAATTCTTTTTAAATAAACAATTTTTAGTAAATTTACAGGTATGTGCAAATGCTGCCAAATCCAGACTTGGGACAATTCCAACACCACAAAAAACCTTTCATGCTCATTTGCAGTCAATCCCTGTTATAACCCCTTGTCCCAGGTAAATAATAATCTATTTTCAGAATCTGTAGATCTGGTTTTAATGAATATTTCATTTAAATAGAATCATATACCATGTAGTCTTTTATACCTGGTTTGTCTTACTTAGCATAATGTTTTTGAGGTTCAAGCATGTTATAGCATGTATCAGTAGTTGGTTATATTTTATTGCTAAATAATATTCTACTACATGGATATTTCAAGTTTTGTTTATTTTACTATCATTAGATGAATACTTGGATTGTTTCCATCTTCAAGCTATTATGAATAATGCTGCATGGACATTGTAATCCAGTTTTATGGGTACATGTATATACTGCATTATAGAGTATACATATATACCTACATATATGTATATACATACATATAGTGTGTGTGTGTATATTTTTAGTGCTTACTTCGCCTTGAGGAAATTGGTAATGAGATATCCAAACCATAACTTTAAACTTTCCATGCAATCCATTATTGTTCTAATGTTTCCTGGTGAAGAAAGGCAGGAAGTAGACGTATTAAGAGCACAAATTGTAGAGATGGGTTCCTTGGGTTTGTAAACCAGTTTAACACAGCACCAGTTCTAAGTTAGGCAAGGCAAGTCACGGGGTTTCCTTTGTTTCCTCACTGTAGAGTGGGGATGATGACCATGGTCCTTCATACACTTAGAGTAAGGGTTACAGGATGCAAACACTTAACCCACTGCTCATCAGATATTAATTATTATAATTATAACAGTGCACAAACCATCATAGGAATAATTTTTAGACATTAGTGATACTATTAAAATAAGTTTAGGAAATTTCTGAGTCTATTTTCCCACCAAGAGATGTAACCCTTACTCCTGCTCAATACAATGTACAATTAAGCACAAATACCATGTGATGTATATGGAGGGAGGAAATGCCCATTTTCCTGTCTGCCCATCACTACAGTCACAGGCTGGGCAGGAATCTCTAATAACTTTCTGTTTCAAGACAGAAATGAGTAGCAGAATTAAGTTTCTATCAATGAATACATTATTTTTGTTACTGTATCCTCTTGAACACGACACTAGACATATAATAGAAGTAATGAAAAATATATAGAAAAGGCAATGACATATCTTCTCAAACTTAATTTGCTTATTTAACAAGTATACATTGTGTATTATGGGCCAGGAACAGTTCTTGATTTCAAATCAGTTCCAATGTTTAGTCTGCAACACTGTGCTTTGTAACCTCTTTTACTAGAAGAAACGTACAACTGAAGTAAGACATATTCCCAGGAAAGACAGGCAGGAGCATAATCGGTTTCATTCAGCACACAGACCAATCTTTTTAAACATACTATTTGGTTAACTTTAAGCCACAAAAATATACTTCTTTATAAGATGAGTGAAAAGAGGAAAGCAGAAATTTTACCCTGCCTTCAGTTTCATCTTACATTTCCTTACCCATTTTCTAGAAGTATAATATTAAACATGTGAAGGTTTCCAAGTTCATGGTGAGGTTCTTCATACATTCAGAAAGGATCTGACCATAAGGACATTATCTTTCTTAACATTCACTCTTTCACTATGTGTGAAGTGAAAAAGTAAGCCTTATGTGGGAAAAAATCCCAATTGTGAAAAGTATTGCATGATTTATATCTTTCTTAATAGACCACGGGGTATTTTGACCTTTTAAACTTTTTAATTATCTAAACATTAACTACACACTTTTAAGATTTAAAACCTTTAGATAAATTAAATGTAGCTCTATGTTAATATTTTAAAGGCACTGAAAAGTCCTGTTGTGTAGACATCTGACTAAATTTCTTTAATGTAACATTTCTGAAAATATTTAAATGATGTTTTTGTCAAAATAAGAAATACATCCAGCAGAATGAGAACCAGCTTTCCCCCTCTGTAACATCTATTTACCTGTATTGGAAGACACCACTCTAAATGCCTAACCAATCCATAACAAATCAATGCAACTATACCTTATTCTTCTGATGAACCATTATGTTAATGCAATCTTTGAGGCCTGTCATGTGCAAGATGACTTTTAGTAATATGCAATAACATGGGTAAGTGTAAAGAAAATAATGGAGTAACATTTGCTAAGATTATCAGGCTTTTATCACACTCTGGATATTAAGAATTCTACATGGAGTATCTTGTTTAATGCTCAGAAGAACCCCAACTGTCATTTTTCAAAAGAAGTGACCGAGTAATGTGCCCAGGGTACACACTTACAAAGAGGTTTAAAGCTGAGCTTCAAATTCGGGCATTCTAAATCCAAAATCCAGATCCCAATAATTACACTGAACTGCCCCAGTGGGCCCCAGGAAACCATACTCCGATGGGTAGAATCCCTAGGAATAAACTACAAAGTAGATGATCATCATATAAAACTACCAAAAAAATCTAGGGATAGTAGATATGATTTACTCACCATAATTTGTTTGTGTTAACTCTTGATACTTCAGCTATTATAAAACCTTTCCACTAGCAAGTCTTATTTTCTCTTTACTAAAGAGTGTGATGACCAGAACTTTTTTTCTTCTTCCCTATCCTAAAATACCTTCAGTTTCAGCACATTTTCAAAGGGTGATCTATTCTGTAAACAGTTAACAATAATAAAATGCATCTGCAGTCAAAGCACTATTTCATATTATCTTTCATTTTTCCATGGAAGGATTATTCATACATTAATCCCTAATTATAAGGTATAAAATGTGTTGTGCTTCTATATGAAGAGTGCACATTTTATTTTTTGAAATTTTTTATTGTTTTTCAAGTACAGTTGTGTCCTTTTTCCCCCAGTATTCCCCCCACCCCAGCCATCCCCACCTCTCACCCTCGACCCCACCCCTCTTTGGCTTGTTTATTCCCTACCACGTGCTTTTCAAAGTGCTAACATTAAGTTTCTGCAAATCAAATTCTAAAGAGCAAATTGGAAACCATGCAAAAAAAATCACTAGATTTAAAGACTGCAAACAGATGCTAAAATATGGAATGTCAACTTCTAAAATATGTATACTTTTTCATGCTCTGTTCTCAGAAGACAATATTAAAGTAATGAGTAAGATATTTCTTCAGCTCTCTGCAGCTTCTTTATCTCTTAGTAACCTCCTTAGAGTGTCTGATGATGGGAAAAGAACAAATTGATTTGTAGAGTCTTTTTCCTTCACTCCATACACATTTGTTGTGCCATTACTTTTCTAGATGTCCAGGACTCAGTAATAAAAAGGGCAGATGAGACCCACACCCTTAAGGAACACATATTTGACAGGAGGAACACATTCGATACAGAAAACAAACACAGAAACAAGATATCACTCACTGAGTGGTGAGTGCCATGAAGAAAACTACAGATAAGACCCCGAGAGACAATTGTATGTCAAAAGATTAAGTGTGTGTGTAGGAGTGAGAGAGATGCATGTGGACAACTAAATATCAGGCGGGCTGTGAGCAAAAGCACTTCTGAAAAGGTAACACATGAACCAAGACTGTAATATTAGAAGGAGCCAGCCATGTGCATACTAAATGCAAAGGCCCACAAGCAGGAATGACTTTGGGAAGCTAGAGGAACCCAAAGAATATTTTGTATCGAGAGTGCAGAGCAGAGTCCTGAGACTGATAGGAGATGAGTTCTGGGGTCAGAAGTGGTTACAGTGAACTAATCAGACATTAGACAGCCAAGGTAAGTATACTGAAGGAGCTCTAGTGATAATGGGGAGCCACAGAAGATTTCGATAAGGGGTGATGGTGGTCCTTTTATATTTTGGAAATCCTACTTTTGCTCTTTAAGTAAAACAGACTACAGGAAGGCAGGAGAGAAAACAGAGTCTGGTCAGGAATTCATGTCAGTGCAGTCTAATGAAAAGATGAGGATAGCTAAGATCAGTGCAGTGAGGATGGCCAAAAGAAGGATTCAGGATATATTCTAGAGGCAGATCTGACAAAAATTTCCAAAGGGTTGGACATGAGTTAAAAAGAGGAAGGAGGAGGGATACCAAGAGTTTTTGCCCAGGATAGATGATGGAGTGACACTGAGGAAATTAAACAAGAAAGACCTGGGTACAGATTCTTAATTTCTGCTTTTAACACAATTAGTTTGAGATGCCTATTATGTATCCTGCGGAGACGATGAGTGGGCTCAGGGGGAGGTCGGAGATGGAGATACAAATTTGGGTGCCCCTCACATACTCTTGGTGTTTAAAGCTATAAGCTTAGATAAGATCAGCATGGGTGAGGGATGGGGTGGAGAAAGTGAAGGGGTGGAGGGGATGAGGGGGAAGGGAATAAGGAAGGAATGGGGAGAAAATGAGAGAGAGAGGGAGACAGGGAGACAGAGAGAGATACCACAGACAGAATATTTGGGCCCTGCAACATTTATAGGTTGAGGAATAAAGAAGGATTCAGGAAAAACACTAAGGAGGAATGGCCCCAAGGAGGGAAAACGTAAATTTACCTGTTCTATGCACAGAATGTTGACGGATAACATTCTAACAATAACCAGAATGTAGTGCTCTCTGGCATTTTTCACCTACAGCATTGTGAGTCTAGCCAGTGCACCAACCTGCATCACGGAACTGCTTGTTTGCTGACCAAGGCTGGATGTAAACAATAAGTCTCTAAAACGATTTCTACTGTGTTTTGGTTTAACAACAAAATGAAGCAGGACAATCTCCTAAGCACACTTTCCCACAGGTCATCAATCTCTGTGGAGAACTGCAATACAGTGGCAAAGCCGGTCTTCCTCTGTCCCCGCTGCCACTGCTGGCCTTGCTGTCGCTCGCTCCATAAGTGTCTGCTGTTATCATATCCAAGGTCATTCTCTGTGACCAAGAAATTGGAGATAAATTTCATTCACTGTTTTATTATGGAATTATACAGTCTTGCAAAAGTTCTGATGGATAGTTCTCATATTCTAAAACAGCAGACTTTGCCATGGCTTGCCAATTTACACTACATTCCTTCCTCAGAAATTCTGATGACTATCAAGTAATACTCACTTCAGTTTTTGAGCCACATTAATTTTAGCTTCTCTCTACTGTCACTATTCATCCTTATTTCATAAACACAATTTATTAGTTCGTATACTGACAGATTTACCTCCAAGTAACTAGTCTTATCTTGTTGATTTTTTCTCTCCTACTAATGCTGAACACACCAAGTGCAGAGTTGTGTCTTATTAATCTTCATATATCTTGTTTCCAGCATGGTGCCCGGTGCAAAAGTGCACAGTCAACAGGTGTGGAGTGAATGAATAAACTAAGTAATCTACTAGACTGGCTCAAATTGTTCTTTTTCATTTTGGCAAAAATGATAAAGCTATCAAAGGACTGCTTTATTATATTTTAAATTAGGCCCTTAGAAGAAATTTCCTGTTGCTGAGATTTATAACAACAAACTATTTTGAATGAGAAATTCTATTCAATTGGCCTATAAATTTTTTAATCCTCAGGAACTAGCAATGTGGTTAACCTCAAAGCAATATTAAATGCTGGATTTTCTCTTTTGCTCAGTGTAACAAATTTTCTTATATTTTAACAATATTTATAGTTACTACAATAACTATAAAATACATTGAAAATTCTATGCTATTTACTTGTTAACTTTATAATTATTTTAACAGTAAATTTGCCTTTTTTAATGAACTAAACTTAGTTGAAACAGTTAAAACATTAGACCTAAATTTTTTCTAGAAAAAGTATAAATGAGTTAGAGAGTTTCAATCACTGTTTAGTAAGTATGCCAGAAATCTAAAGGGTGCAAAATACTTCAGTGGAGGAGAAAGATACTGTCTGGTTGTAGACTATCAAGGCTTTATTCCAATGGAGATGCTAAGCCTTCAGGGTTCTGCTTTCTCTGCAAAAACCATGTCAAAAACAGTACATGGAAGCTAGCTCCAGAATTCTCTGCCCATTAAGTCAGCTCTAGGTCTTAGGAACTCAGATTGAATGGGTGACTTTCAAAATAATAACCAGTAAGTTAATATTAGAGCTAGAATTTGAATTTGAGAAGTCTTAATTTCTGGTTTTACATTATTTTCACCACATAATTTGATCTTGGTACATCAGCACTTCATGGTTAATTCACATTACTTATAAAAGGAAAGGGAGATTT
Organism: Tonatia bakeri; assembly: GCA_004024845.1. Lineage (NCBI taxonomy): Eukaryota > Metazoa > Chordata > Mammalia > Chiroptera > Phyllostomidae > Tonatia > Tonatia bakeri. The sequence continues at coordinate 324,622 of PVIA01000024.1, read as the reverse complement.
AAAGAACAATTCTATGCATTACTTCATGGGTCTTGCCTATCAATACATATATGTAGGCAGATTTTTTTAACCTCTTGATACTGGTTTAGTCAACAACTTACCCTTCCTTTACTCTCAGTGTATTTTTCTATTTACATAATGCCCTATAACTTACTGACTTTTAAAGTAGAATTTGATTAAGGAGATAAATGTAGGTAAATTCCAAATAACATTCCCCTCTTTTATTACAATTAGTCATGTTATAATGAAGAGTTAATTCATAGCTCCTAACAAACTGTTAAAAATAGTATGACTGCTATAATCCCACAACTGGAAGTAGTTGACTAATTAATTATTGAATTCACTGTACACTAATACTGAAAGTTTATTTAACAGGCTCTCAACTACAAAATCAATACTATTCAGAGAAATTCATTTCAAATAGAATCTTTCCAAATGCAGCACACAAGGATGTAACTAATTAAAGAAAAATAGCAGTTGTAAACATATCAATATATACCAAATACTTGACAGTATCCAGGCATCATTTTTTTTTAAATTTAGATATAATAAATTCACTTTTTAGATTAAATAATTGGCTTACCATGGTATATTTCAGATTTTATCTAGATGTGGAAAAATTTAGTACCCATGTTTAAAACAAATGATGTCCAGAGTCCTGTATAGATAGATAGGAGTGTGGAAATTAAATTATAGTTCCAGAAGCATACAATTTAGTAAGAAGTAACCCATATTCTGTCATATATAGAAAAATACTGGAACCAATGAACCCTTCTTGGCAGCCTTTTATGGTGGGAAAATAGAAAATTGCAACAAAAAAGCACTGTTGACCTTGACTGTGCATGCTTTCACTTAATCAGGAATTCCCAGCTGTGTAAGGTAATGATCCTTCTTATGGTCACATATGGTATAGCCAAGACTGTGCCTCAATTATGAATGAGATCTATGTGCCACAAATCAATTTTTAAGATATAATGGGCACTAACTCAATATTAGACTCCAAATAAACATATATTTTATGTAATATTTACGGTTGTTTAATGGCCAAATTTATTAGTTTTTCTAGAGTCAATATAAGTAAAGAGAAATTATCAAAATGTAAACTAGTTTTGTCATAGAAAGCATGTATATCCATGAACTCATTAATATTGGAACCTTGGAAGTTAAATCCTGCCTTTTAAAAATACCATATAAGTTCTTTAAAATATTTTTGGAGTCCTAGCGTCAAAGAAAACGTTGCTGAATTTCATGATATTATTGTACATATTTTCCTCTATGACAAAGATAGACTGAAAACATGACAATCAGTATGGTGATAACTGATGCTGTGATTATTAATCATGCTACCCATGGTCATTGTTTAATAACTTTAATACTAAAGAAGATCTAATTGTTCATCACAACTTGTATATATATTTTGAATAGCAAATGATACATTAGACTTCTGTTTCTTAGAAATACTGGTATGTATCGTCCAAATTCCTGCAAACATCATGTTAAGGTGGAGCTGACCTTCTTGGGCATTTCTGGTGTCCTGTTGTCACTGTCGGCCTGTGGCATGTGGGAGGTCAGAGTAGGTTATGGAGCTTGTATTAAAAAAATTAGAGAACTTTTAAAATACTACATGTACTTTAGACTTTCCAAAACACACTGAACTGAGTGGGTACAGAAGATTATAAATGGAGGGGGGGGCATTAGCCAGTATGAAGGAACAGGCTGTCCTGATGGAGGTTACACATGAATAGAAGAGAAGACTTAGCATATGAAGCATGTATACAAAGGAACTGCATGTGAAGAACCACATAACATGAATGAAAACTGTGGTGCAGATCAGTCAGTCAATCAAGTCTTCCAGAACATTCACTGAGCACCTATTTTTGCAGAGAAGAGAATGCTCTAGCAAGTCACTGGAAACTTTCCTGACATTAACACTTACTCATTATTAGTATTGTTTTAGTATTGCTGCCCAATGGTCATTAATAGCCCAATGTGGACCAGCTCTAGGGACAATAGTCAGGAAGGGAAGAACAGCCAACCATGTCACAGAAACTGATATAAACACCACCAGTAAAGTGGTGGTAAAGAGGAACCTCTTGAAATGAGAAAGGTATCTTCAAATATTTAAAGGGAAACCTGGTCACAGGAAATCTAAGCTTACTGTATGAGGTGCTACTGGGCTGAACCAACCACAGAGAAACATACCCTAGGTCTTGGGAACCTAAAACTACACTGGCTGAGTGGCAGAGCTGGCTACAGCAGAGCATAGGAGATCTCTTGGTAGTAATATGGTCAGAACTCTAAGTACCAGAGGCCAGTGAGTACAGAGCCTCCGACTTGTGAGGTGTAAGAGCCCATGGTCCATGAAGTTGCTACAGCCAATCCAGAGAGGCTATATGGTTGCTCCCCAAATCAATAATCCCTCACCCCTGCCTTAAGCCTTTGGTAACATGATCCCCAAATACTTCAGTGGCTATATTTGAGACTTGTTAGCACTAGATATTAATAAAAAGACAATAGCTTAACTCATTCTGTTTACACAACCATTCACTCGTCCTTTCATTCCTTAGAGATCACTGTGTTTTGTCAGTACTAGGAATACTGAGATGTATGGGAAAGACACCTTCCTCTAGGAGCTCCAAAAGAAGCAGCCTGGGCAGAGGCTGAGGAAGGGCACAATTTTCTCAGCTCCTGTTGCTTCCCAGACTATTACTTATGTTTTTCATCAACAATAACCTTGATTCTTTAGTAGAGGAAAAGAAAAATTGTACTTTTGAATAAGCTCCAAGTATTTAATTTCATCATGCATCCAGTCATAATGAATGCCCATTCATCAAATTCTCACTGACCGCCATTATGTGTCAGGAGCTCCTCTAATACACCCAGCATCCCTGCCCACAGTTTTATTACATACCCATGGATTATAAGAAACACTTCTGTAAATAATGAATTGTAAAGTCTGAATGCAAAACACTAATTTTTAAAATCTTCTAATGAATAGCATTATGCAGGCACTATTTAATTGTTACTCGGTATTAAACAGTTTTATGGTTCAAACATTTAACAAAGTGAACAGTCAAAAATAAGGTGAGCAATCAAATTATCCAACCATATTAAATCTACACTAAATACTCCTAACAATACTGGCAAAAAGCAGGCATTCATAATTTTATAATGTTGGTGTGGAAAAGAAATGGTAAAAATTATTCTCTCTATATTAATACTTCTGATGGAATATATATATACGCCTCTGTTATTCCCTTCCCCAAAAAAGTCTTTGCCCCCAAAAGACATTTAAAAAGAGCCCTAAGGGCCTAAGAAAGGTAATATAGATTTTTCTGTTAAACACTACCAAATTATTTTTCATGCCAAGACACTAGAGAATGGCAGCAGAAACAGGGCTTCCATACACAAACTCACTAGCTGTGTGGCACAAGGCAGGTACTTACTCCCCCATTGCTTCCCTTCTCTAGTCTCTGAAAGATGTAAAAAAAAAAAAATCTTACTAACTTCCTAGGGGTAATGTGAGAATTAAATGAATACTTCAGTGTTTGCTATCATTTCTGTTATTAAATTGAAGAGCAGTGCAGTAACAATGCATGTCAAAGCCTTGCCTGACAGAGCTTCTCAGAACACTTCAAATAAAGAATCCTGAACCCAGCACTTCAGCTTCATCATAAGTCTCGGTGTCAGATATTCTCCAGGCTACTGCCTACAGCAGCAGCGCGCACTGCCATAGTCGGTGCCCGTACCTTCCTCCGCACAGCAAAGTGCAAACACCAAATTCTAAGTGTGCTGCCAGAATCCCTCGACTTCGTAATTACCACCACTTTTTTTCCATTTTGACAGTATAGATCCTGTTCTGCTGTTTGGCAGAGATTGTCTGGCTCTGTACAGTGGAAAAAGCTATTACCAAACCATTCCAGCCAAAACTTGTGATCTTACTCAGCAACAGAACTTTTCTGCCAAGTACAAGCTGAACAATTCCTTCCTTCATTCCCCTCATGTATTTATTTCACACAGTCTCAGACTAGGCTAAACCCAAAATGAAAAAGGTTTGAAAATTATCTGGTAAATGTTTGAAGTAAGCCATTAATCTCTGTATCAATCATGTAGAGCATTACTGCCCATTTTAGAAGGAAAATATATAAACTTTAATCTTGGAATCAGCTATGGGGAAAAGACAGAAGATGATCTGAATTTGTTAGGAGAGCACCAAATCTGAACTCTTTACAAATGTACATTTACATTTTGTCCTTTACAGAATTAATCAACATCCACAATCTGTTTTGGTAATTTCACCCTGAGTACTTGCTTATACTTCCAACAAGATGGAAAAAAAAAAAAGCCCATGTTATAAGAACTGATTTTGAATAGGTTTTTCGAGGATTTTACACTACTTGCTACATTATCTTGTCTCCTTTATGATCAGGGACATACGTTTGTAAAATGCATCATGCACACAGGGTCACAATGTGGTTATAGAAAAAAGATGTCTCTGTATTAAGCCATCAGATTTATCTAGAAATCAAACACACCCACAGCCCACAAATTACAAATACCCATCAACTGAATCCATGTGTGTGAGAGGGTTTGGCTAAGGAAAGCTCTGTTCAAATTCTAATCAGTAACCAACTGGCTACACTAAAAGTTTCTTCTGGGAAGTGATAACCTCTCACTCATCTTTATAATGCCATCATCTAAGAATCAAAGGAAATTTGTTTATTGGCTAAACAAACTTAATTAAAGTACAGCTCTCAGGTTAAGCAGCAGAGAGGGCGGGCTATTAGACTCTTAGTCCAACTTTCTTAAATGAATCCTGCATCTGGATATAGATCATTAAAATGCAGGGTTTAGTGTCATTTTCATGACCATAACCTAGGTATCAGCATATCACTATGTTGCTGACACAAAGAACCCCAGAAAAGCCTACCATATAAATATATTTGAAGAACTAAATTTAATTATATAATAGATCATACCAATAAAGCAATCATGTGAATGGAATAAAACACTCAAATTTGGGATTATGCTTTAGTTATTTTGTCCCAAATTAACAGTAAAATGGGTGGTCTAAATAGCTTTCCTGTAAATTATCTGGAAACACCTTCAGGGGATTTAAATCATGGATTTTAGTAATATGCTGACAGAATTATTATAAAAGTACAAAGTATGTCCTTTCACAAGACAATTTAAGATTTAGAATTTAAATTCCAAGAATTAAAAGAAGAAAATAGAAAAAAAGTTTACACTCTCAAGTTTAAACTGATTTCAACTTCCAAGCTCTCAAACAGATAATGATGAAATCTGACTATAAATGTCATATTAGTCATTTAAAAATCCCAATAGTGACTTTGTACATTCTTTGGAGTATTAAGAAATCCAGCCTTTAAACAACAAAATATGGTCCTTATTTTAAATAAAGGGAGAGTACAGCTTTGAAATAGAATTTTTTGAGGCTGTTGCATTTTCAACCAGTTACTTTTGTAGTGCAAGGGAAGTTATTCAACTAGAACTGGTAAAGAGATGGACAGCTACAATGAAAATCTCTTCCCCCACAAACCTGTACATTCCATGGTAAGGAACTGCTTTCTACCTGCCTTTGCAGCATAGCTATTCAAGAGGCTAAAGTGAGCCTGTGATATATGCCATGCACATCTGGGGCTAGAATGTAGCAGAACCGTCTGAAGTTAAATGTCCTTATTTGTAGAATTTGCTCAAAGTGGAGGACAGGCCTCAACAGCAAAAAAGGCTCTCTCTTCATGGGGCCTGAGAATTTAGAAAGCTAAGTGTGATGCAAAAATATAACTCTAGAATCAGAGTTACATAGGTAACCAAATTGAAAATGGCAATCTTTTGAAGTTTAAACTATTTTCTAGGAGCAGTCCAGGAAAATGAAAAAGACAATAGAGTGAAGATTTCCAGATAATAAAAATAACATTTTTGACTATTCTGATTTTTAATTGCAAGAATAAATAATATACAGATATATTACCAATACATATCTAATTCTGTATCACCTCATTCCTGTCAGAATGGCTGTCATCAATAAATCAACAAACAAGTGCTCCTGAGGATGTAAAGAAAATGCACTGTTGGTGGGAACACAGTCTGGTGCAGGCATTGTGAAGTTACTGCAAAAAATTAAAAATGGATCTGCCTTATGACCCAGGAGTCCCACTTCTGGGAACATACCTGAAGTAACCCGAAACACTAATTTGAAAGAACATAAGTTCCCCTATGTTCATTGCAGCGTTATTTATGGTAGCCAAGATCTGGAAAGTGCCCAAGTGTCCATTAGTAGATGAGTGGATAAAAAGCTGTGGTACATTTACACAATAGAATAATCTCAGCTATAAAAAAGAAGAAAATCTTGCCTTTTGCGACAGCATGGATGGACCTGGGGATTATTATGCTAAGTGAAATAAGTCAGTTAGAGCAAGACTATATATGATCTCATTATGTAAGTGGAATCTAATAAATAAAATAAACTGATGAACAAAATAGAAACAGAGGCATGGATACATGGAATGGACTGATAACTGTCATAGGGGAGGGGGTTGAGGGACTGGGTGAAAGAAGGTGAAGGGATTAACAAAAAAACATATATGCATAACACATAGACACAAACAACAGTGTGGTGACAGCCTGAGGGAAAGGGGTGTGGGGTAGGTGAAGGTCAGCAAAGGTGGGAGGTATGGGGACAGAAAGAGGCTTTGGGGAGATGGGCACACGATGCGGTATGCAGATGATTACCCACGTGGCTTTGTAAGCCAGTGTTGCCCTGATAAATTCAATTTGGAAAAGGAAAAAGTAATTCAGATTTTACCTAGGGAAAGAAGGCAATAATTTCATAAAATATATATATTGCTTTGAGCCTAGTTTTATGCCTGTGTTATCATATTTTAATCTTGAAACTTTTTATTGTCTATTAACCTGAATAAATGGTTCATGATCCTGAGATGGTTATATGTATTTATTACATAATAATTTGTCAAGGATCCCTAGATAATTTGAAAAGAGAAGCCAAGGGGTGTGACTCAAAGAATATCCCTTCTTATGGAAGAGAAACAAATATTTTATAATATATAATCTTCCTAGCATTACTAGTCAACTCTTTCTTTTTAATATAAGTAGTTTCGAGGATTAATATTCTTCAAAGAATACTAAGATCTATAGGAGAGACCCTCTTTTGGACACCATTATGATTACAGAGGCAGTATAATGGGAATGAAGCAGTACACTCCACCAGAGATATGTTAATCCCATGTTATTTACTATGGGTCAAACATACAATAGAAGTAAGGATCATAGAAAAAATTAAGAGATGAAATACCACCTAGAAGTTTAGAAAGGCTTAATAATGGCCGTAATATACTTTTTAAAGAAATGCAATTTTATAATTAAAAATAGGTTAATAAAATCTGGCCTTGTAGAAATAGTCCTATAATTAATAGAAGGAAATAATTTTATTCAGTAAATTAAATTATTAATTACTACTCTAGCCATTTTTCAAACTACTAAAATGCCTGTAAAATTTGGACTATTATGCAGTAAATAAACCTTCATCTCAAAAACATTTTTGTTTTTGTTTTGTTTTTGTATTAGTGGGATAGTTTCACATTATTCACTTCTGCCCTCTACTTTGAATACTAATGTAACTATCCTAAATTCTGATTATCAGTGCTGGTTTCAATGCTCCTACATAGGAAGGGCTCAGAGGCAGGAATCTATTGTAGTTGAGAAGGTGGGCCAGGAAGCTAATCTTAAAAAAAAACAAAAACCTGTTTTGCATGCTGAGAGCAATATTTTACTTAAAGCATAGTCTAATTTGAAGAGGCTGAGGGTAACATAACAATTAAAAAAGAGAAGGTTAAATCTTATTCCATTCTTATATTAACAGAAATCTCTGGTCTCTAGTTATCAATTTAGGTTCATAATAAAACAACTGGACTTATTTCCAGAAAATATAAGGGAAAGTCTCCAACCAAAATATACACCCCTTTTCTTGTGAGCTTAAAATATTTCAGCTTGTAGACATGCATCCATCCCAAAGATTACCACTGCCTGTTGGTGACTTGCCACAGTAAAGATCTATTACCCACTTGAAGGGTGAGTTGAAAGAAGTAGTGATTCAATGACATCTTAAAAGTAGGCCTCTGAATATAAGGCTTCCTACTGTTTATTTATTTCTTCACTTACATGGGCAGGTGGATTAGGGAAGATTGAGAATGGCACACAGAATGTGCCAAATATATTTATTTTTGTTAGTATTTCCCAAATTTATCCAATCATAACAATTTTCTTGTTTAATACACAACTTCTAAACTCCTACCAAAAATCAACTAAGTCACAATCTCTGGGGAAGGAACCTAGAAAGCTAGGTTGATAACGTTTCTTATTACCAAACAAAATTGGGAAGCCCTGCTTTATTTCCCCTCCTTTTCCCTTTTGACTTCCTTAAGCCATGTCTTTTTTCTCCTCACCCCCTGCCTCTGGCAACCAGTGATCTATTCTCTGTATATAGGAACTATTGTGGTTTTCTGTTTGTTTCAGATTCCACTTATAAGTGAAATCATATGGTACTTGTCCTCTGTCTGGCTTATTTCACTTAGCATAAATGGCCTTTGGTTCCTTCCATGTTGTTGCAAACAGCAAGATTTCATTCTTTTACATGGCTGAGTAACATTCCATTGTGTGTGTGTGTATGTGTGTGTGTGTAATCACAACTTCTGTATCCACTCATCCATCAGTGGACATTTAGGTTGTTGCCATATCTTACTTATTGTAAATAACGTTGCAATGAAAATGGGGATGCATGTTTTAAAATTTTGAAGTGTTTTCTTGTTTTATCAGAATTAAAACAATACAAAACATTTACAAACAGATTTATCAGAATTAAAACAATATAAAACGGCCCTGGCTGGCATAGCTCAGTGGATTGAGCGCGGGCTGCGAACCAGGCATCGCAGGTTCGATTCCCAGTCAGGGCACATACCTAGGTTGCAGGCCATGTCCCCCAGCAACCGCACACTGATGTTTCTCTCTCTCTCTCTCCCTTCCCTCTCTAAAAATAAATAAATAAAATATTAAAAAAATATATAAAACATATACAAGTAATAAACTCCAGGAAAACAAGAGAAAGGAAATAAAACCATAACCACAACAAAAATCCTTTCTGATACAATTTCAAGAAGGTGGTGAAAATCATCCTTAATATGTGTTGGGAAGTGGGGAAGCACTTGCAGGAAATTGCTAGCTCTGTGAAGCAGCACTGAAGGAAAAGGTTGACCATGAACATGGCACCAGACTCAGAGGCAGCACAGAGCCAGGGCACCAACTACAGTATCAGAATCCCAGCCCAGCTCTCTTCCCAACTCATCAGTGCTGGCATACCACTGAAAACACCAAACTAAAGTTCCTTTATAGAATGAAAAAATCCCAAAGAAATGAAATGTTCATCTCCAAAAATAAAAAAAGAAAAATAAGAACAATTTGTTTTTAGTTTACTCTTTCAGTGCTGAGAAGATACTAATGATCACATTTCATATTATAACATTGCATGTGGGATATGGTAAGTGAAAAAGAAACATTAAGGACTTTTCACTTTTCATTAAAAGATGAAAAGAGACACTCTATCTTTGAAACATGATAAACTAATACACACATTTCACAACTGGCTACATGAACAAAGTTGGTACCAGTCATGGAATACCTTCTCGAAATGACTGGCCCAGGCACCCCCATTCACACATCCAATGAGGCTGGTATAAAGATAATTTACTGATACTTAAAGTTTTTCTCCCACAAATGTAACAGAATAAAGGATCTTCTTTTCCAATCATATCCTCAAATTATTACCTACATTTTGAAAATTGCTTAACACAGTTCTGGATATTTTCTTGGCTAAATACCTAAAGGTAACAATAAGTATATTAGGGTAATGAAGTGGTATGGTTTACCACATTTTTTACTAAAAGCATCATATTAATAGTTAATAAATTACTATTATAAAGAAAGCTTTTTAATGCAATAAAAGTTATAGCAAGATGATATAAGCAACATAAGAAAAAAATGAAAGAAACATGGCTAAACCAGTAATAAAAATCTTCCTTTTTAAAGGAAGCTTGTTTTTCACTTTTATTGAGGTATAATTGATAAATAAGTATGCAATATTTAAAATAAAAAATGATAACTTGACATGCATATACATAGTGAAAGAATTACCACTATTATGTTAATTAACACATCTGTCATCTCACATACTTATGTTTTTTCTTTTTGTGAGAACATTTCTGTTCTACTCTCCTTATAAATTCTAATTATGTAATATAGTGTTATCAATAATAGTCACTATGTTATACATTAGATCCTGAGGTCTCATTCATTTTATAACTATTTAAAAGTTTGTGTACATTCATAAGCCTGTCCTTATTTCCCCCACCCCCGCTCCCAGGAAACCACCATCCTATTGTCTATGATTTTGACTTTTTTTAAAATTTGGATTCCACATATAAGTGACATAATACATTATTTCTCTGTCTGCCTTGTTTCACTTATCGCAGTGCCCTCCAGGTTCATCTATATTGTTACAAATGACAGTATTTCTTTCTTTTAAGCTGAGTAATAGGGGAAGAGTGGGGAGATAATGAGGGAAAGAAGGGGCAGGGTCATCAAACAACATGTACAAAGGATCCATGGACTAAGCTAATTGGGGTAATAAGGGTGGAAGGTGCAGGTGGGTGGGTTGGGGGAAAGTAGTAGTGGGAAAATGGAAAATATTGTGCTGGAACAACAATAAAAAATGCAAAAACTAAATAAAGCTAAGTAATATTTCTGTGTGTATGTATTTCACATTTCCTCTATTCATTCATCTGTCTGGACACTTTGGTTGTTTCCATATCTTGGCTATTGTGAATAATGCTGCAATAAAAACACAAATACAGATATCTCTTGGAGATAATGATTTAATTTCCTTTGGATATATACCGAGATGTGGAATCCCTGGATGATATGATAGCTTCACTTTTAATTTCTTGAGAAACTTCTATAATGTTTTCCATAGTAGCTCTACCAATTTACAGTCCCATAAAAGTATGCAAGGATTTCCTATTCTCCACATGCTCACCACATTTATCTTTTGCTTCTTGGTAACAGCCATTCTAGCAGGTGCGAGGTGATATATCTCACTGGCTTTGATCTACATTTTCCTGACAATAGTAGTGTTGCATATCTTTTTATATACTTTTAGTCATTTGTATGCATTATTTGGAGAAATGCCTATTAGGGTCCATTGACTATATTTTTTAAATTCAGTTATCTGTATGTTTGCTATTGAATTGTACGAGTTCCTTCTATATTTTGGATATTAATCCTTTATTGCTTTTAATTTTATTGACCATCTCCTTTACTGTGCAGAAGCTTTTTAATTTGATGTAATCCCATTTATGTATTTTTTTATTTCATTGCCTTATCAAGAATATTCTGTAGAAAAGTTAAAAGGAGAAGACGGAGGAAGAGAAACAGAAAGAGAAATGAGCCTAACAGATTTTTTTTGGGGGGGGGTATCCTCCTAAAAAGCAAGATATTATGAACTTCTAGTAATTCAGAAAATACAATACTGTTACATAGTCTATGATAATATTACATAGATCATAGACAAGAATAAATGTCCAAACATATATTCATGCTTATTGGGACTTGATAAGATAGCAGGGGCAAAAATAAATTGTTTTTGATAATTTGCTATAAATATAAAAAATCTGATTATTTTGCCCTGGTTGGTATGGCTCAGTGGATTGAGGACTAGACTGTGAACCAAAGGGTCACCAGTTTGATTCCTAGTCAGGGCACATGCCTGGGTTACGTGACAGGTCCCCAGACGTGGGTACTCAAGAGGCAACCACACAATAATGCTTCTCTCCCTCTCTTTCTTCATCCCTCCCTCCCTCTCTCTAAAAATAAATAAAATCTTTAAAAAAATCAGAGTATTTTGTCCATACTTCGTGTGACTTCCAAAATTAAATCTTCAATAAATAAAAATGTAAATGTAAAAGTCAGGACTTTAACATTTTTAAAAAATAGAGAAAAATATAATATTCTAGTCAAAAATATTTCTTAAACATGAAAGGCAAAACCAGCAATTTTTGAAGAAAATATAGAAAGATATAATTTTATGAATTTGGAATATAAGTGGATTTCTTAAACAGGATTCAAAAAGCACAAAGTGTAAAGTAAAATGGTAACAAAGTCTACTAAAGTTTATAAGAAAGACTACAAATAAGCTCAAAACAACCAAAATCACTGGAAAAGGCATTTTTAAAGCATATATTTTATAAAGTACTAGTACTCAAATATAGTAAATGAAATATTTTGCAAATCAATGTGAAAAAGACAAATAATCCACTAGAAAAATATAAATTATGTAAACAAAACTTTAGCAAATAAGAAAACCCAAATATCTAATAAACTTTTATAACCAAGGAAACACCAATTAAAACTCTTACCCTCTGCAACAGCATGGTTGGACCTGGAGAACATTATGCTAAGCAAAATAAGTCAGTGAGAGAAAGACAAATCCATATGATCTCACTTATATGTGGAATCTAATGAATAAGATTAACTGATGAACAAAACTGAACCAGAGGCACTGATGGACACATGGAACAGACTGACATCTCAGAGGGGGAGGAGAGGAGAAGCCTGGAAGAGATTAGCCAAAGAACACATATGTATATATGCATAGCCCATGGACACAGACAGCGATGTGGTGACGGCCAGGTGGTGCGGTGGAGGCTGGGTAGAGACAAAGGCTGGGGTGAATGTGGAACATCTTTAATAGCATCAATTTAAAAAAGGATTAATTGGATACCATTTCAATATCCTTAATAACACAACTTGAAAAACTGTCAATGACTGATGAATATATAAATAAGTTGTGCTATATCTTTATAATTGAATGCCCTTCATATACTATAATCAAATACTTTCCAGCAGTAAGAATGCATAAGCTATAACTAGAAGTTCTGGATAACATGATGCTGGATGAAAAATTATTTGGCACAATAAGTGCATATGACACAAATCAGAATTCAAAACAAGTAGCATATTATGTGGAAAACATAAGTATAATAATAAACACTAAATTCAGAATTTTGTTTATATCCAGGTACAGAGGAGAAGAGAAAGGAAAATGGGATTTGGGAAGTTATACAAGACACAAAAATTGCATTTGTGCTACTTTATTTATACAACATCTATAAAATTTTTAAGTCAAATATGGCAAAATATCTGCTTCATTAGGTTAGATAATATGTACAAAGGTACTGATTATCTCACTGATTAAAACTGTCTGCAGTTTTTGTATGGTTGAGATGTTTCATTACATCAAAAGGAAGAAAAATAAAAGAAAACATAATTTCTAAGAAAAGAAATAAAGAAGGAAAACAAAAGATTTAACCCACTAGTTCAAAATATATACAAATTTCATGGTAAGGCAAGCCTCAGAAAGAGTTTGTTACTAGGCTTTTTGATATAATTAGGCTCTGGTTTTCTGAAAATGGTGCAGCTCTTACTTTAAGTACTCAACATTTATTACTTCCTCCTCAGGTGGGAGAACCTCTAAAATTTTCACAATAACTCAATCTTTCACCTTGCTATGAGGATCTCAACCTGAAAAAGTGCTAACAAAATATTGCATTTTGACAGGAAATACATTAGGTAGTTTTTAATAATGGAAACATTAAGAGTTAATTTACAAAGTTAAATTTGTCTAACTAGAACTTTGTCAAGATAAAAAAATACTAGAGAGCGAGATCCTTTAAATTATTTATATGAAAGGTGAACACTAATTGGTAAAAAAAGATAATTTAAAAAAATTTTTCATTTCTTCTTATTTTTCAAATACAGTTGTCTCCATCCTCCCCCCCCATTACTCCCCCCACCACAGCCATCCTCACCTCCTACCCTCCATCCTGCCCTGCTTTGGCCTTGTCCGTGTGTCCTTTATCCATGTTCGCTAAAATCCTCAACAAAATATTGGCAAACTGCGTCCAGAAATATGCTAAAAAGATCATACACCATGATCAAGTGGGATTCACCCCAGGGATGCAAGGGTGGTACAGTATTTGCAAATCAATAAACATAGTACATCAATCACATAAACAAAAGAAAAGACAAAAATCACATGATCATATCAATAGATGCATAAAAAGCATTTGATAAGGTACAAAAAAAAGATTCTTGAAGGAGAGTTATAAATTCACATTAAGACTCTTTGAGAATAAAGTGATTTCTCAAGATAGCAATTGAAAAAGGAAATCACAGAATAGACATCTTAAGTTTTCACATCTGTTAAAGAGGTTGCCATTGATTATCTCATGCTACTCCAGAAAATAGAATAATATATCTTTAGAAATTAACATTTATCACTGAGATACTAGAATATTACATAGGAGACATGTTAATAAAATTTTAATAGTATGACAAAATACTTTCACATGTCCTATAAAATAATAACTATATTTCTGAAAATCCAAAGGTAATTACTAGCTAAGATATAGATATATATTGTCTTAGTTTAAATAATAAATTATGGTCCTCCTAAGGATGAAGCACAGAAAAGGTAGGTGACAAAGTTAAGGAAATATAAATAATATGTACAATAGTTGTTTCAAATTGCTTTTGAAATAAACCACAGCAAAAGTTCATGGTTCCAACATTCACCAAAAGTGGGTCTTCCTAAAGTCACAACATTAAAAAAAATCTTATTTACTATGATTCACACACTTCATATAAATGTAATATATCAGTAGATGCAATATATATCAAAGAAAAACAAATAAATTGACTGTTCCTAAATATATATTTTACAACTTGGTTCCATCAACTGTCAACTCAGTCAAGAACATTTACTAAGCATCCACTGTGCAGACTAGTGATCCAAGAGCTATTCTACATATCACTCCCCAGGCCTAGAAGTTTATTTTTCATGTTAATAAATATTTTCATCTGAAATTTATGTTTGCAAGAGAGTGTTTGGAAGGAGTCTATAGACTACAATCAAGTTAAGTTTGTTACCAAAATTTAAGGAAGAGTAGCATGACATCATCATCAGGTACGACAAAACTGTAATATAGCATATTGCTTTGGTTATGCTGGTTTGTTTTCTGAGCCATTTTGATGATGAAAATGACAGATGTCCCAAATACCATAAAAATGTTAAAGCTGGTGAGTTACATAAGAAATAAAGACCGTGACCATATCCTAGGATTTTTCTTTTATACACAACCAAAAGAAACATAAATTACTCTTACATAGCTGTTTTAGTGAGTCTCTTAGAGAAATACCATTTAAAAAAAAAAGATAAAGATAAGGAATTCCAAATTTATTAATGCACTTTTGTTTACAACACTATTAATTTCTAAGAGTTTACTATTTTTTTAAAGATTTTATGCATTTATTTTTAGAGAGGGAAGGGAGGGAGAAAGATAGAGAGAGAAACATCAATGTGCGGTTGCTGGGGGCTGTGGCCTGCAACCCAGGCATGTACCCTGACTGGGAATTGACCCTGCAATGCTTCTATTCGCAGCCCGAGCTCAATCCACTGAGCTACGCCAGCCAGGGCAGAGTTTACTATTTTAAAATTACTCTTATCCTGATATTAATAGCAATTCCTTCAGACTGCTAAACTGAAATCAACCAATACTACTTACATACCCAGGACAATTAGACTATAAATGTGCTTATGGTAAAAAAAGGAATTAATTATACAGATAATCCATTAAACAATGAACACATACACTATTTGTTTCTACCCCAGCCTTCCAAAAAGTTATTATATTTATTAAATTAACTAAATAAAATCAATGTTATACTCTATAATATGTAGATAATTTATAATGCATAGAGAGTTCTATGAACACTGAAACTGAGATGTATTTTTCACTTCTTATAAATCATTCTTGGGTTGGCTTCATTTATAAAAATATTTATATTGCCTTTAAAATACAATGATTGTGACAGATAAAAGAAGAGGAATACATGAAATATGCATACATCATCTCTACTAATCAAGGGCCTACTATAAAAAGAAAACACACAATGCTGTTATTAGATTGGTATTCAAATAGTTTGAAATACTCTTAGATTTTATATATACAATCATTTTTATTCATGGTAATAACACCAATATTTAATCTCTACTGAATACTTATTGTGAGCCTATCTCTTGGATTTATAATCAAGGTCTCATTCTATCCTCACCAAGTGATTTCACTATTTTTTCTTCTCCATGTTACAATTATAGGAACTGAACTTGGGGAGGTCACACATCCCAAAGTGTGCTTTTCCAAAAAAGCCAGAAAGTGATATGAACCTGCATCTGTTTGGCTGAAAGTCCCCCAGTAACAACAGTTCAAGCATCAATCTTAGCTGCTAAGAATTCTAGATGTATTAGATAATCTCAAAAGTTTGAGGCTTTTCTGAAAAAAAGTAACACTTTCTAAAACATTAACACTGAATCAATCATTTTAGAAAAAGCATACTATATTAGCAGTATTGATAGAATAAGTATAAGATAAAATATTTATTAAAACCTCCTACTGATGAAATACTTGTAGAACACAGTAAGATCAAAGCAGAGAGACGAGGCAAACCCTTCTCAAGTTTCTTACTATTTATTAGTAAGACAAGTCAAGTGAACAAATAACTTGAAAATACAAGAAAACTGGATGGGTGCAGCAAGACAGGCTGCTATGGAGAGACAAATTGCTACAGACATTCAGAGACAGGAGTAGGGTGACAAGGGAGGCATCAAGAATCTGTGTTGAAAGTTAAAGAATCAAGTTGGGAAGAGATGAGGAAACAAGGTCTTCCTACAGTAATCGAGTATTTGATATCATCATTTATCTTTCCTTTACTTTCGGTTGAGATAGGAACATTCTTACAGCCATATGTTTTCTGAAAACCATGTCTTAGAAATGGAACAAAACACTAGCTGGAATGAACTTGGGAGTGCTGCAGGCATCTTTAAAAAAATAAACGATGGATGTTATATTAAGTGTTCTTAATAATAAAAATAATAAAGAGGGCAGGAGGAAACTTTTGGAGGTGATGGATGTGCTAATGCCATAGATTATGGTGAGGATTTCACAGATATTACATATCCCCCAACTCATCAAGTTGTATACATTAAAATGTACATCTTTTTGTATGTTAATCACATCTCAATGAAGTATTTACAAACTAGTAGCACAAGATACTGTGGAAGAAATAAAATAGGTAACCCTGCAAATCCTAGAAATGCTTTTGAGTGGATAAGGGAGACAAATACAATCACACCTCTCAAGGAGAACTACTCTCAGTTCCAAGTTACCTTCTTGGCAGGAAACTTCAAAACCTCGCTCGTTTTAGCGTGTGGACTTTTAGCTAGCTAGTCCAAGGATCACTGCCCTAAATCCACAGCCTCAGATTAAGTCTGTGGGAAGTAGCGATAAAGTTTGTACTGTGTTGAACATTCCCATGCCTTGAAAATTTATGGATATTATCCTTGGATTGGGTTGGATGACATCAAATATTAACAGCTAGGTGGAAGTGTTCTAGTTAAACAGAGTGGCAACTGCAGTGTTTTGAAAGTTAGTGCTAATGAGAAACACTAAAAATTAGATAAGTTCAGACGTGGAGCATACATTTTTTAAGGCAGAAGATACATTTCAGGAAGTATCTTTAAATTGGAGAGTAAAGAACCTTGATAATCAGGCTAATGAGCTTAATTTTTAGCCTTTATTTAAAAAAAAGCTTACTCAGTTAATCTTTATAATGGACCGATAAAGGGGATTTTATTATTATCCCCATTTTACAGAAGATAAAATGAAAGACTAGTAAGGCTAAGTAATTTAACGTCACACTGTTAGGAAATGGTAGAGGTAAGACTCTAATCCAGGAATTTCATGGAGGCGTTCCTGCCTAGAAAATATCATTATTAGAACTGTTGTTTTGTAGAACTGTTGTTTAGTATACAGACTCTATTGGTCTTACGCTAGATAGTGAGAGAAGGACTTGATCATCCTATTATTCTTAAGAAGAAAAAATAACATGAGTATCTGAGTCCCAGGTTAAGAGTTCATCGTCAGAATTTGTACTCTCCTAATAAATTACTTAAGTTCACAATAAAATGCTAGAATTAAGGCATATAATTTACAAATATGACTTTAGAAAATTGCTACATATCACATTTGAAACAAAACCCTATGCTTTCCTTTCTCTAAATAGATTAATTTATGAATCATGTCTTGAAACAACAATTTTAAGATAAAAATATTTTTAAGTCTATTAATGTATATGCCTTTTGTGCATATTTCTCTTCAATGTTAAGATAATTTTGCACACATCGGTATAAAATAGATTTCAACATTTTATTTATGTAAGCATGAACTCCAAGTGACAGAGATCCCAGAACTGAAAGTAATAGGTAACAAGCATCTGAAACATATGTGCTTAGCTTGAAACACTAACTTGAACTGTTGAATAATATAGCTGAAATTCTTAATAAAACAGAAATATTAGGGAAGTTTCACCAAACAGAGAAACACTGCCTTTCATTCTCCTAAATCACCAAAATCTTCTGACACAATTGTGCAGTGATGTATGCTGCTATTCTATCGACTTAAAATTTGAATAGTAAAAACTTAGGCCCACTTCAATAAGAAAATATATACCCAGTGAGTACGTAAGTGAAATTGACATATCTGGCTTGTTCTTATTTAACATTTCAAAGCCCACTGATTTTCATACTGTTTTAACAATTGAACTTGTTTCCCATGGGGCAATGGAAAATTACACAGCTGTTTTATTTTTTTAGAGAATACCTTTGAGAGACAGGACAACAGTGGGGCCAATCTAATGAAGCAGGAAGGCCGAGGACTTGGATTCTAACAGGACATGGATGAGCCCCATTCTGTCCTGAGCACAATAAAAATGACCTTCTTTGTGTCTCTGTGTCATAATTTCTCCACCACAGCATCTATCTCATAGGATCACTGGGAAGGTTAAATAAGAAAATAAACATGCAAGTAGCTTCTAAAGGACCTCTGGCTCTTAAAAAACACATATGAGGATTATTTTGGAAGAAAATGCTTTCATTTTAAGCATGTGATTTAAAGTCTACAGTCAAAAGTCAGAATTATTAATCCTTGTTGTGCAAATTGATAAATTTGGTCATGGGATATTCACAGCTCATCCAAAATATACTTTATTTCAATATAAACTTCAGATAATCTAGTCTGTGCCTATCTAAAAAAAAACAAAAAAAGGCTAGAAAATCCAATTAGATACTGCATGTATCTAATATAGAGCAATAGAAAGGTAGTATAACTACCTTTAGAAAGGTAGAGC
This sequence comes from Tonatia bakeri, assembly GCA_004024845.1. Taxonomy (NCBI): domain Eukaryota; kingdom Metazoa; phylum Chordata; class Mammalia; order Chiroptera; family Phyllostomidae; genus Tonatia; species Tonatia bakeri. Next base: position 305,233 of record PVIA01000024.1, on the reverse strand, counting down.
AATAGAAAGGTAGTATAACTACAGTATAATAGAAAGGTAGTATAATATAACTAATTCTAAATAGCAGTCATAAAATACTTTTTTAGAATTTAAGAAAAGGAGTAAGAAAAAATTTAGCAATTAACTTTTCCGTCTATTAATCAACCATGATATCCTTTCACTTTCATGGGCCAATTTATGACCTCACAATTAACTAGAATTATATAGCTACTTCATGACCTCTAAGATTCTTTCTGATTCTTAAATTTTATAATTTAGATACCCTCCTATAAAAATTGCTTATCCAGACTCTAAATCACAACTCAAGGAAGTAAAGGCCTTAAAGGCCTTGTATCTATCCAGTGTAGGTAACATTCCTCACTTGTATCTTGTATGCTACTTAACCTCAAAAGCCTTAACTCTATCCCATCCCACTTTGTCCTATAATTTACAGTTAATCCCTTGTGGCTTGTGTTTCTATTGTTTTCCTATGCATTCCTGTCTGCCTAGAAGATTCCCCTCTAACTTTCATCAGAGCACTTCACATCTGCCCGTGAAATGGCCTATTTGCATGTCATCTTCTTTTGGTAGGTATGTTACTAGACAGAAGGGGCCATGTTCATTTCTGTAGCACACAGTGCTTGACCCACAACAGGTATTAGCAAATGTTAAATTGAACCAGTACAGAAAATCAGCACAATCTTTGAATCTTACAGCAGATCCCTGGACCATTTGGTACAGCCTTAGGTCAAGTGCCTACTCGATTACAGCAGCTGTCGTCAGTGAGTCTGATTACCCTCCCTAACATTGGTGATCTAGTGGATGGCCTAAAGTCGGGGTGCCCAGCACTTGGATAGTTTTCCTTTGAACAACAAATAACATCATTCTAAAGCATCTGCCAGCCTCCAGAGCTGTCTTTTGTGCCAGGCAACTAATCTTAGCCTTGGCACTTCAACATGCCCACTCTCATGAGATTTACAAACAATTGTAATATTGTAATGCCATTCTCCACAGTTATTTCATCCTTGACATAGTTGTTTTATTTTTAGATGTTTCCAGTCATGTTTCACAAATCAAATTTCCAGTTTCTCATTACAAATGCTCACCAAAATGCACAGCTTAAAAAAAAAGAAAGAATAAAGTCTCCCCTTGGGAGATGACCTAACTCTTGACACGTTTAATAAAATACCTCTAGTAGCTCCAGGAGACAAATGTGACTCACTGCTTTCTACCTGGTTGCCAGGCCCTGGCAATTTTTAGAACCCTCAGATGGAATGGCAGATTGTGTTTTAAAAGCATGACAATATACACACACACCCCATCCAACACAAGTACCCATTCTTGCACGTCTGTTAAAAAGTGACAGCAATGCTCCAGTGAAATCTATGCTCTCCTCCTCATTAAACCTGAGTGGTCCTTTGTAACTGCCTTGCTCAGTAACATGTAAAGGAAGGTGTGCTGCCTGACTTCTGAGGCTGGGTGATACATAGCAAAGTGACCTCAGATGAGCTCACCCTCTAAGCTGAGACACTCATTCTTGGAAACTACCCACTATGTTGTGAGGAATCCCAGGCTACACAAAGAGGCCCCATGTGATCATACCAACCAAACTTTAGTGGGCCACTTCACCAAATCTGGGAGAGAATGAGACTATAGGTAATTCTAACCTCAAATCTTTGAGTCTTCTAGCTGAGAGACCCATAGAAACCATTAGAGAAATTAGATGATTATTGCTGTTTTAAGCCAAGTTTTGGAATGATTTGTTATGCAGCAAAAGAAAACCAAAATAGATTTGGCACGGTGCCTAGCCTTCGGAATATCAATTTACAACTAGGTTTAAGACATCTGAAACCTCTGACACTACTTGGTCAATATTTTTTTTAATCAACAGACTATCTGAAACTAACCAGTCTTAACTTCATAATCCTAGAGCAAATATTTCCATTGTAAACAAATTAGGAAAATCATTCAGAAACTACTGTACTAAATTCCTTAACTGTTTAACAGAATTCTCTAGATTGTTTTTAAAGCCCTCCACAATATTTCCTCATCTGTTTTCAACTATATTTCTTCAACAGGTTTTTTAAAATAAATTTTATTGTTGTTCAGTTACAGTTGTTCCCATTTTTCCCCCATTGCTCTCCTCTGCCCTACCCACCCCCTCTCCCACATTCAATTCTCCCCCACTTTGTCCTTGTCCATGGGTCCTTTACACATGTTCCTTGACTTTTGAAGAAGATAGTATTTCTGCTGTGCTTTTTTAGATCTATATCTTTTTGTTTTTAATGCATGTGAACTCTCTTTGGCAATAATACACAATACTGTAAACCCTAGACTCCTCTGCTCCCTATTGTATCACAATTAAGTCTTTACCAATTTATCTGATTTTAATTTATCTAGGTAAGTACCTGCCTCCATTCAATTTGTTTGATAAAAATACTCCTCTAAACATTTTGTCCACCTGGTTTTCCGTCTGAAATTCTCCCCCCACCTCTCCTCAAACCTATGGCCCACACTGTGCAGTCATTCACTAACACATCTGCAAAGTTTACAGATATTCTACAAAGTCTTCTTGGAACAAGCCAGTTGGAAAATCTTACTGCTATTTGCTAAATAACATACTCCTAAAGTCAAAATAAGTCTGTTTCCTGTCTTGATTTATTTACCTTTTATTTATGTTTCAGCTACCCACCTATAAAATGTGGATGATATTTGTACATAGCTCTTAATTTTGCTGTGAGGATTCAATGAAAATATAAGCACTTAATAGGTCAAGGTATCCCTACAGTTATTCCTATATTTACATGTAATCTTCACAATTGTATCCAAGCTTTTTTAGAGCAGGGTTTTTGCCTCACCCTGTGTCCAACCAATGACTTAATACTGACTCTATGTGATCATCTGCAGACAGAGAAGGAGGTCAGGACATTAAGCCATTAAGTTATTTATTGACATTTAACATCCTCAGATTCAAGGGATGCTTACACTTAAAATGTAGCCATAAAACTAGAAAAATAATCTTCTTCCAATATTTCATGTTTTTATTAATTTGACCAAATATATGCACATTTAGGAACCCAACTTATGATGGTATAACTAGAATAAGAAGTGATTTTAAAAACCAGAACTTCATATTCAGGATAGAAGTTCAGTGAACAATCTCTTTCCCAAAAAAACTATAGCCATTTCTCTTAATTTAAAGAGGTAGAAGGCAAAAAAAAAGTAACCTTTGGCAATTTCTCTGGACTCAAAAGGACAAAGGTCATGAGATGATTTTGACAACCCAGTCAGGCTTAGGGTTTATACCTGAGGATATGATGATGAGAGCCTAAGCAATCTGAAGGTGGTGAAGAATGATATAAAATAAAGTAGTTATAAACACAGTACTTACTTTGTGAAAAAGTAAATCTCCATTTGAATATTTATAATCTGTATTGTTAACAGATTTATTTAAAAATGCTAAAGAAGAATATTTAAAGTATTGTTGTAAGAAAAAACCTTGTCAGTTTTATAAGATTCTTTAAAAAAATAAGAGTGAGGAGATTTATCTTAAAAATCAGTGATATACAATTTATCACAAGGAAAATTACAATGTAAAGAATGAAAGGGTTTAAAAGTTAGTGGTTTTAAGATTTATTTTTACTTGTAGTTATATAAGGCAGTAATATAATATACCATCCCTAAGATAAAAATTCTGTCAAGAATAAACTATTTTAGACGTTTCATATTAAGTGAATATTCAGAGGTGGGTGATTAATCCCAAATTGGGAACAAATGCTCTGGACACTGATGGTCATGCTTGCATTATGAATCCCAGATAACAGCTAACTCCCCATAGAAAAATAGAGGTGATTAAAATATTGCTCATTTTCTCAGTATAATATTGTATGACATGATGTTGTTATAAAGATTTATAGTAACTCAGAAAATACTGAAGGTACATTTAGTGAAAAAATAGGATAACTAAAGCACATATAAAATATATAAAATAGCGCCACAATCAAGCAAATTTATGCAAAGCATAATAACTGGGGAGGTGTCCAGTTGCTTTTTTTCCTTTCACATTTTCTATTACTTTGACAAATACCTTTTCCTAGAAAATATTTTAATTTATAATAAATATTTTAATTTTCCACTTTCTTCTTATCCTCTCTTGCCCCTTTCCCTTCATTCTTTTCTTCATTCACAAAGTTAGCATACTAATTAAGGGTTTGGTCTCTGGATTCTAAAAGAACTGGGTTTAAATTACATCTCAACTACCTAACAGTGGGGCCTTCCCAGGTTTCCACTTCTAAAAATTAGCATAATAATAGCATCTGCATCTCCAATTGCTAGAAAATCAAATGACATAAAGTTATTAACATTGTGCCTGCCATATGGTGGCCACTCAACAGATAAAAGCCACTCCTTTGCGTTTTCGTGCCTGTCATTTCTCCCCTGTGCACCACTTCACCTCCCTGAGGAGAAGCGCAGTGCTGTTCATTAACAGAGGCAGGAGGCACATCAAATACTATCTAACCAAAGCGTGTGTTCTTTACATTGGGTGTGTTCCTTTTGTTGTGTGCTTTTAGTGTCACACTACCTTGTGTAAAATAAACAGCAAATGTTCTGGGAAGCAGTGATCATGAAATGGTGTTTCCCAAAAATATCAGGCAGATGTCAGTGTTTCAGAAAAAAAGAAGCACACACAAATAAAAGTTATCTTAAAGAAAACATTGGTATTATTTCTCTGTTTTTATTTTATTTCCTCAAAACTACACTAATGTGCCAATCAAGTTACTGTCCATGGAGAGGATGAGTAGGCCAAGGTTATCCTCCAGACCTCAATAAAACAGTCTCTCTTGAGCTTCTACACTTTTCAGAATTTGCAGCCTTTGCTAACTGAGATTTCACATGCTAATAACAACTCAGTGTGGAAACTTCAGGGCTTTAAACAAGGACATCTGAGAGAAAAATACAAAAACCTGTTGGTTTAGATTTCTTTGTTAGAATTTCAAAGCATATCCTTGAAACACATACTGCTTTTGTCTGCACACATTGCTATATGTATTTATATGTGAATCATACTAGTACGAACTCACAAGAATATGCATTTATTCACTCATTGTGAACCACTTCCTGGCATTCACCAATGCTTTATAAAAAAGAATCTATCAGCATAAGGAAAGCAAATCTTTTAAAAATAGTGTCTGTATTCATTGGAGAGAGCAAATAGAATTTGTATACAGAGAGAAATATAGAGATGAATTATAACGAATTAATTTAGGTAATTATGGAGCACAAAAATGTTCCAAGATGTGCAGTGGGCACGCAGCAGATCGGGGAGAGCTAGTCGTGTGGTTCCAGAGCAAGTCCTAAGGCCTCAGAATTGGGGAGCCAATGGTGCAGGCTCCAGTCCAAAAGCTGGCTGAACAGAGATTCACCAGTTAAAGTTCAATGACAGGAAAGATGCAATATTCCAGCTAATATAGTCACTATTCTTTAAATGTAATACTAATTTTCTGAATTTTTCCACCCAAAAATACAAGAACAAAATAGAGGCATGATTAAGAAATTATAGCTCAATTTAGGATAATAACTGACAGAGGGCAGTGTATAAGAGCAGACATTTTCTTACTATCATAAAATACATAACAACATTAAATACAAAGTGTAATTGAAAAAACTTTTTAAATCAAAAATGTTGAGCTTTTTGTTTTCAAGAAGTTAATTCTGGGCAAAGTATTAGCTGCAAATACTTTTTTCCTTCATTTATTTTTCTAATTTTTCTGAATACATTTTATTGTTGTGTACCATGCATACAGAAGAGTGCACAAATTATTTGGAATTCCCACAGCGTGAACACACCCATGACATCAGCAGATAATTCAAGAGACAGACTATGCCCAGCACTCCAGAAGCTCTTCTTCCCCCTCTCTCAGTTACTATTTTCCCAGAAAAATAAACATGGTTCTTACTTCCTTTTCCATAGACTCATTTTATAAATACAATAATTTTTTTGTATTTGGCTTCTTTTGCTCAACATAGTAAGAAAAATGCTGTAATAAGTTCATAAGATTAATCCATACTGTTACATATAGTTTATTCTCTTTGCAATGTAGCACTCAGTCATATGAATATACCACACTTTATCCACTCTACTATTAATGTGAAATTGGGTTTCTTCTAGTTTGGAGCTATTTTGAATAATGCCACTATAAACACTCTTTTACATGTCTTACAATAAATAATGTGAACATGTTTCTTTGGTATATATATATATATATATATATATATATATATATACACACACACACACACACACGAGTGGAATTTCTGAATTTTAAAATATAGCAGAATCTAGACGTAGTTTTATATTTATCATTTTTTATTTCTCATAACAGTATATAAGAATTCTAGTTGTTCCATGTCCTTACCAACATTCCATACTATTTTTTGTCATTTTAACCATTCTGGTGAGTGTTTATAAATACATAAAGTGGCCCTGACCAGTGTGGCTCAGTTGGCTGAGCATCGTCCAAATCTACTGGTGTTTTATCTTTCACTATTAGAGCTACAATCATTCTAATATTGATTTTTAATGATATGAAACAAGGTTCAAAATGGACTATTTCCAGTCTACGTATTCCATTGATAGGGCATTATTTACTGATAAAAAAATCCTTTCACCACAGTTGCTGACATTTTGAATACCAAATTAGCTTAGTTTTGCACAAATACAAAATAGCAAATAATATAGGCAACTCTCCTGCTTTTTAAAAGTGCTTTGAGAACAAGTTTATTACTTACAATGTAATAATTCATGCTTATACTCTCACCATATTCCTAATTCCAAGTTACTGGTTTCTTAGATATTAGGAAGTTAGAGATTTTATATCCATAGCATCTAAAATACTAACTGGCATATTATAGGTACTCAACAAATGTTTCTTGAGTGAAGTGGCTTCGTATTCTCATAGTGCTGGATTCTTCATTTATAAAGAACTGTAAAATATTGGTATTCCTTATTTACATCCAAATTCAAGCATTATACATATCAATTTGCTTAATTTGAAAAGATACATGTAATATCTTCATAGAGAATTAAAAAATCTGGGAATTGATAAAGGTAACAATTTCTTTCATCAAAACATCACTAACATTTGCGAATGGTCCCCTGAGGTAGGGAGCATTATGGGGGGTGGGCTGGGATGGGAGTAAAAGACATAAAACTGTACTGGAACAACAATAACAATTTTTAAAAAATTTTTTTAAAAAGGAAAATCACTACTTCAGAAATCCAAGGATTTCCATTTATAATTTCTATGGTATTTTTATACACAGAAAATAATTATATTTTCAAAGGTCTAATTTAACTCAAAATGAGCTTCCAATGAGGAACATTCCTATGCAAGTTCTTAGAAAGGAGACAGGCTGAATACTCAGTAGGAGGAAAAACTGGAACTTCTAGTTTATTGTGACTTGAAGGGCTAGCATTAGAAAACAAGAATAACAAAACAAATGGAAAAAACTGTCAAATTGACATATTCCAGAAATTCTCTTAATTTTGTGTGAACATAGCCATCTGCCCAGAGAAGTATTCTGTCAGTAAATGTGGTGTCAGGCGACGCCCACAGTGCCAGGGAGCAGACAAGGCAGTGGATGGAATCCTGTGTTAGGTTTTGCTCTAAAGAATCCTGGGACCTGAACAGAGCCAGAGAGATTTCAGGAGAGACTAAATCCTGACCTCAGAATGTCTGAAGACTTCCTAATTCAAATTCTGTGTTATTTAATCTATGCTGTGCATTACCAAGCCACTGTCTCTAAATCCAAACAGCCCTTTCGCCATTTTTCAAACTAAAGTGAACAAACTTGTTAAATCTGTGTTTGTAATTATTTGGATAAATGAAAACATGGACTGCATGCTTTGCCATATGGTTTCACCACACCATTTGATATATGAATTAATTAGTTTTTCAGAATTCACAAATTGGTAGCTGCAGGGTGTAAATAATCTTAGATTCCTCTTATGTGTACTCTTTTGGGCAAACTAATATCAGAATAAAAGTGAAATAAAAATGATCTTACCTAACTTAACACATAAAAGAGAAACTAAAAACTTATTTTAAAATATATTTGGCGGCTTTCCTCCCATTATTTGTCTGTCGGTTTAATAGGAACGTAAATATGTTCTAAAGATCAAGTAAAATTTTTAATCTCTTGAATCCTGGTTCTGCTTCCCTGAGCTTTGCTGTTTTTAACTTAAAAACAATGGAATATATCTGCATTGAGAATAATCACTTGAAAAACTAGGTGAGTCAATACTATTAAAAACTGTTATAAAATGTATATTTACTAATTACAGCCCTGACCAGTGTGGCTCAGTTGATTGGGTGTTATCCTGCACAGCAAAAGGGATAGCACCCATTTCTATTCCTGGTCCCATCTGTATTCCTGGTCCAGGAATCTACACACGCCTGGGTTGCAGATTTGATCCCAGATCAGGGCATATACAGGAGGCAACCAATTGATGTTACTGTCTCACATTGATGTTTCTCCCTCTCTTTTTTCCCTCCCTTTCCCTCTCTCTAAAATAAATAAATAAAATATTTCAAAATTAAAAATAAAATGTATGTTTACTAATTATTACTATGTGACTTTTTTGGTACAAAAAGAAACATATAAACCATTTGGCTCCAGGTATGAAAAACTGAAAGGCAAATCACTGAACCTGGCACTCTGTTTCACTGAAATTAGAAATGCAGAAACCTTAAAGACCGAAGTAAAAACATTAGAGGTCAGCAACCTTAAAAAATGTGTCATCCAGAGAGTTAAACTAAAGTTTCCATCTTCATTATAGAAATCATGTGAAAACTATATATGTATTGTAGTATAAACATGCATTTATATATATATTTATTTTTTCCTTTTTTTATTGTTAATCAAGTACAGTTGTCTCGACTTTCCTGCCACCACTTTCCCCAGCCTCACTGTCTGTCACAATAAGGCATATGTAGGTCACTTATTACCCTTACTTTACTAAAAGGAATTAAACTAACAAAGGGGAGACAGTTAGCTCTTAAGCCTTTATAAGCTCTGAATTCTGTCTGCCTTCACAAGTTGACTGCACAGATCAAATATGTGATACCAGGTAAGTTATTAATCCTATTAAACCCAAGTTCCTCATCTGTAAAATGGCAAAAATAGTAAGATCTACCTCAATCTATAGGAAGGAGTCTAAGAGATAATATGTGTAACATAATAGCAGAACACCTCTTTTTTTATAGTTGTGTTATGAAGGTGATATTACTACCAGTAACATGATTGCCACCAATATTGTCCCACAAGTAGCAGGAGCTGCAGTGAGTTCTCCCGTCCAGTGAGTTCCAAGTATGGGACTCGAGTATCTGATTTGCCAGGTCAGTGTCCTGCAGACACTCACGGTGCTCCTCCTAAAGTTTTAGTAAATCACTTAAGTGAAAGTTGCAGTCTTGCCATGATAAAATCAATAGCTCACACACAAATGTCTTCAGGGACAAGCCAGGAAATATTAATAAGACAACAGATAATATATATTGAACTATGTTCAACTAGAAAGTATAGGCCTAAAGGCTTTCAAATTTGATATTTTTTCCTCATAGGTTTGAAATGGGAATTTATGCCTCTTGTCATTTTGACATAATAGTAACTAAACACTTCTAAACATGCATTTAAATTCAAAGTAATCAAACCTGGGTATTTGAAAGTGTTAAAGAGTGACAAACGGTAACATATTTAATGGCTAGAAACAATTCTAGTCAATATTCTTTATGTCACAGACATAAAGTCACAGACATTATCACCTTTATCAATTGCCCTTAAGTTGATACAAATGTCCAAGGCCCTCCATTTGCCTCTGTTCAGACATATAGGCCAGGACTGAAAATAATAGGCATTTCATTTTCACAGAAATGAGTATACTAGTGAGTGTAGTATGCATATTTTTCATGCTAGCTTTCTCTAAGTGTTCTCATGTTTGTTTGTCTTGGGGACGGAGGGGCACTGTTTTGTATTTTTGTTTTGCTTTTGCAGCCACTGCCATAGGTTTCTGTTCCTATGTCTCAAACAAAATAGCTTCTATAAAGTCACCAGTGGATCCTAGGCTCCAAGACAATATTCAAGTCTCAGTCCTCAGCTCTGTAATCAGCAGCGTGTGACCGATCTGATCATCCCTGCTCCCCCAAATAGTTTCTTAAGGCTTCTCAGACATAATTGCCCCTTGGTTCTTCTACTTCGTGGCCTATTCTTGGTTTCTTTGCTAGTTTCTCCTCATTTCTACAATTGCTAATATTTAAACTTCCCTTAGGCTCAGTAATTAAATAGATTCCTCCTGTTCTCTAACTGCTTGCCTCCCTAAATGAAACTCCAGTTTCATCCAGTCCCATTAATTTAAATACCACCTGCACACAGCCTCTGCTCAGACCTCTTTCCTGAACTCCAGAGTCATATGTCTGACTGCCTACTTGATTCGTTCATGCGGGTGTCAAACAGACAACTCAAACTTATATGTACAAAACGGAACTTCTGATTTTTCTTCACAATTTTCACTTCCCCAGTAAATGGCAACTCCATTCTTCCAGTTGTGTAGATCAAAAATCATGGAGTCATCACTGGTTCTTTTTCTTTCAAATGCATATCTAATCCATTAGCCAAACCTATAAGCTAAGCATTAAAAATTATCTAGAATTTAACCATTTCTTACAACCTATACTTCTCATGCTATGGCAGGCCCATAGTATATGACCACAAATTTTTTGAGAGTCTTCTCATCAAGAAAAAACTTAAATCTCCTACTCTGGAAATGTGGGTGGATTCTGTGACTGCTTTGACAAATAGAATGTCAGAAGAGATGTTTGGCATTTTGTACATCCAGACCTTAAGATACTGAAAACTATCACTTTTGGTTTCTTGGGATATATTTTCTTGGAGTTGTAAACTGTTTTGTAAGAAGTCTCAATGGTACCCTGGAAAGATGATATGGAAAGGCCCAGAGACTATATCTGGAGACAGAGGGACTCAGTTAAGCCCAGCCTTCTTGCTGTCCCTTCCAAGGCATGAGACATGTGTGTGAAGTTGCCTTGGATCCTCCAAATAAGCTACCAACTGAATACAGTGATCCCTCACCTACTGTGGGAGTTATGTTCCAGAGATCCCCGAGATACATGAAAATCCGAGAAGTAGCAGCATTGTATTTATTTTATTATTTATATATATTTTAAGGCTTTATAAACCCTTCCCACACTCCTATAAACCTTTCCCACTCTCTTATTAACCTTTCCCACACTCTTATAAACACTTCACATGCTCTTAAACACTTTCTACACTCTTAAACCTATGTAATTTTAACAACATATAACATTCTGTATGGGTCCTCACCAGTGAAGTATACTACAACTTGAATGATGAAATCATGAATTATGTAGTTGTGCGGTACTGATGGCAATGAGGGTGATGACGATGAGATGAATGCACTGCACAACCGAGAAGAGTATTACAGCTCTTCTGAAGGCACCACTTCATCAGTTGCTTCATCAGGTGGTGCAGTATCTTTGCCGTGGGCTAACTTCTATTTCCACTAAAGGCATAGGTATAACTGAAATCTTCATCTGAGTGATGAACATAGATGTGGGGAGTTGCTGGAGCGGCTTTTTATCCACAGAGGCAGCTTCTCCATGCAGAGAAATGCTCTTGAGTCCAAAGCATCCCCGAAATTTGTCAGACCAGCCCGTGCTGGCACTGAATAGGGTTGGTCTGGTGGGAGAAGCACTCGATGGTCCTGCTTCTGCGTCATCATCCTCATCTTTATCCTTGTTACCATCGTAAATGTCCGTGCTTTCTGCAAAACTATCAAAAAGTTTCTTGGCCTTCATCTGGATGGTGTTGGTATCCAGCAAGATACTCTTCTTCCTGCAGTCATTTATCCACAGGTCCAATGCAGACTCCATCCTCACAATGGGCCTTATTGCAGGAAGTGACCACCCTCTTTGCAGTCTTGTTAAAAGTCATTGTTGCTGTAGACCTAATATTATTCTAATCTTTCTTTATTTAGAGAACAGTAGATTTGTTGATCCCATAACAGCCACCTACAGCCGCGTAGCTTTTGCCTTCCTTTAACATGTCAAGAAGTTCCACCTTTTCTTCGACAGTAAGCATATTCTCCTGGTGCTTGGGTTCACTGCCAGAAGCCTTAGAAGGCGCAGGACATTTGGGTGGCATCGTAGAGCTTGAAATAAATTCAAACTTTTATGAATATTTCACAAAAACACAATACTGAAGAGCAAACTATGGACAACAATCAGACGTGATATGAAGTGGACAAGGAGAGATGCTGAGAGTATGGGCACAGTGCAGGAGAGCAAACAGACTGATGCTTCGGTCACTGAGCCAATCAGCACCCAGGGTACAGAACACAGGGCTGTGGTTGGTCGCCTTCCATTACATCAGCCAATTGTGTGCCGTGTACAATCTCATGTTGGCAAACTTGCGCATACAGTAGTGGTGTACTGCATTTCCATTGTGTACAGCATGGTATTCATCCACTGATTAAATACATCCTGTATTTTATTTCGATTTAATATTCTTTTAATATGCTTGAATTAACATTTTTCTATTTTTTCTATTGTTTTAAATTTTTAGGCAAAAATAATTAAAATCATAAATATTATATAACTACCTATATACCACAAAATCCCGTGATATAGCGAAAATGCCGTGATTCAGAATTAGATGATACAGTGAAGCCGCAATAAGTGAACTGCGATATAGCGAGGGACGACTGTACCTCCATTTGCTATTGTGAATAGTGCTGTACATGACCCTTGTTTGTGTCTTATGAAGCAGAACTGCCCAGCTGAGAGTCCTTTCTGTATCCTTGACCAACAAAAATATGACACTAAGTTTTGGGTAATGTGTTCCAAAGTAATAGATAAACAAAATAAACATCCTTTCCCAAATTACTATCAGCCCTCTCTTGAATGACTTCAAAGCCTTCTAACTGATCTCTGGTCTCCCTTATTCCAAACTTGGCCTTCCCATCCTTTTCTCCACAAAGGGCCTAGAGTAATTTTTTGAAAAAAAAAAAATTATTCCTTCCCTCTAAGCACTCTGGTGGCTTCCTATCTCATAGTGGTGAACTCCCATCTTATGGAGGTTAATAGCTAGGCCCTGACAATGGCTTTGATAGCTCTATAACATCTGAACCTTCCTGCTCTTCTGACTTTACATCCTACTATTCTTCCTTGTAACCATTCTACTTCTGCCATACTGGCTTCCTGGAATTCCTGGGTTTACACCAAGCACGCTCCCACTGCATCTGCAAATGCTGTTCCCTATGCTCATGTCAGATTTCCTGGCTTGTCACCCACTTGGCTCGCTCCTTTACTTCCATCCATTATGTGCTTGTATGCTCTCTTTTAAGAGGAGACTTCAATGATCATCATATAAAAAACAGAAATAACATTCTAACATTCCCATACCAGCATATTCTATCATCTTATATTGTTTAATTTTTTCTTAAAACACGTAATACAGCCACATATATTACCTATTCACTTGTTTATTTTCTGTCTCACACCTTTTTGTATAATTTTACTGCATTCACATACTTGTAAAAGATATATTTTTAAAACTTATGTGTTTTTAAATTTACAATAGTATTATCATGTTTACAATCTTTAGGAATCCCTTTTTTTCATTTAGTAATTTATTACTAAGGTATATCCATGGCATTTCATGTTGCTATAGTTCATTAATTTTGTCTGTGGTATTATTTTTGTGAATGTGCAACAAATTACTCATTCGCTCCCGACTTGATTGGCATTTATGTGGTTTTCAATTTGCTACTGTGAACAGTGCAACTACAAATATTATCATACATGTCTTCTATTGCATATGTTCAGGAGCACCCCCCATCCCCAGCAAAATGCCTAGCAGTATAATACCTGTCTCATAGGTTATTTCCATTACTCTTTACATAAGGCCATTTTTCTACAGAAAGCCATCTCAGCTTCCTCAGTCCCTACATTACACATGTGACCCAACATATATACCTATGCGGGACACCTGGTTGCCTTTTCACCATCTATGTTCCACTTTTTCCACCAACAATACCCTAATTTTCCCTTGAAAGTTCACATCTTTCCCACTTTTAGCAGTTCAGGTGAGAGATTCTGGAAGAAATAAATACTTTTATTTCTCTTCTGTGGAATTTACCAAAGAGATGTTTTCATCTCCTGGATCTGACAGTGAAAGATGCAAGGCTTATAACCTGGAAAGAGAACAAATCCTGGGACAAGAAGTCAAGAAACAACAACAGAGAAACCAAACCCTGGTTACAGGGTTATTAATAAAGCTTATTAATAAGCCTTATATCTAAACTGAATCGTACCCCTAGAATTTTAAGCTACCATGATCCAATAATCCCTGTGATTTTCCCCTTTAACCAGAGTTTCTATTACTTTTCTCATAAAAGTGTTAATGCATTCTTAATTTCATCTCCAATTCTTCCTTTGCATTAACCCTTTACCCAGGTTTTTCCAACCAGGTCTACTGCTTCCTAACATGTGTCCCCTGACGTATTATTTTCTACCTTTCATCTAGCAAATCCCTGCCCAAACTTCATTCCCATCCCTTTTATGAATCATCCCCGATCATGCTGGGGCATTACATGACACCACGGCACCTTTCTGTTACTCTTTCAGGGGCTCATGGTCTGTTTCCGTCATCTCCTTTAGACCTGAACATTCCACTGGTTTTCTTCTGTTGTGCTGTAGCATGCTTATCCTCTCGTCTAACACACACTATCTGAGTTCAGGGACCATGAGTTTTATTTTATTATCTCTTCTGAGGCAGTAAATTTTTTTTAAATGAATACTATGTACAAAGCATCTTCATGCTTTCTCTGTGTGGTAGTTGACTTCTCAGTCTGATTTCTTAGTTTCTAAGACACAAGAGTCTGTGTTGAACCCAAAATCCCATCACTGTAAAACTAAAACAGTTAACCTGCCTTGACCCTTGGGAAGCAAGGGTCTCTCCCCAGTGTATTGCACTGGATGCCTTGACAGTCTGTGCTCCGCCCTTGTGAGCTTTACAGGTACAGGATTCACAAGCTTTAACAGAAAACATTAAACACCTTAATGCTCATAAAGAAACAAGTGAATAATTAAAACAGTGTTTTATGAATATACGACAGAAAAGCTTAGCATATCTAACAAGTATTTATGAATTTTTACAAACTAAAAACAAATAACCCCTGAAAGCAAGGCAGTGAAGAGAGAGAGAGATGCCTAAGTATGTGTGAAATGAATGAATCTCATATGATCCTGAGTGAGAAATTCGAAAATTCACACATTGAGGCAACAGAAGGGGATCTAATATCAAAGCTGTGAGAGGGTTTGGCGATACTTTTGTTGTATTTCTCAGGAATCAGTGATGACAGCATACCCAAACATTTCACACTTTTCTTAAAATGAGCTAAATTCAATTCTCAAACTTCTCAAACTCAGATGGTCCCACAAATTAACCCAGCACATCAGAGAGTTAACATCAAAACCCTATATGTTGAACAAGCACCAGAATCACATCCTAAAAATGTGTGCAGTGGTGTATAATCTATTATTACCAAAGGATGTGTAATTCTCACTTTTATATTACTCTACCCACTACAAAAATGAAAATGCTGAAGCCTATATGCCATGCTATACAACACAGACAGTAAATCAACAAATATTGCACAGTATTTTCTACTTCCAATTGACTCCCCAAATTAGGTGACAGAGAAAGTAGGGAGATGGAGGGTAGGAGTTGGTCCTCCATATTCTTTTTATACAGAACATAAAAAAGTCATTTTTTCCTGGATGATTTTATTGTGTTTTCCTTCAAGAAAGATCTTTCCCATAAAAATATATCCCTGATAATAACCAAGGACAGAAAGCTCATCACTTACTGTTTGGGGCAGTAATTCCCTGCTACCTGCACAATCTTATCACATAAGGAGCTTTTAAAAGCACAGACTCTTCGGGCTCTACCCTGGCCCTATTTATCCTTATCTCCCTGGGTGTGACCTGGAGACCTATGTTTTTAGAAAGACAGCTTTCATATAGGGTCATATATTGGCATTTGCAGCCTTTGCTGTTGCTGCACACTGCCTGGCTCCAGCTACATCAGATTTCTGGATTCTCCAGGTCTCCTGAAAGATGACTGATATGCAAAGAAGCAATAACCTCACAACACATACCTTGTAATCACTTGTCCAGGAGATACTGGTGATGTATTAACAACCACAGACACAATGCAGGATACCAGGATATTCACTTAAACTAAAGCTCGTGTCATATTATATTAGAAATATACCTTGCAACCATGTGAAACTCCTAAGACTATCATATAATCAGCAGACTCATCCAAAATAGACACGCTAAAACTAAGTAGAGATGGGTAAACAAGGAGTGAACCGGGACAAAATAAGGTCTGGTCCAAAGTGATAGATCATTTATTACACAAGAGTTGTCTCCTAGAAGGTAGTAAATTGTCTTAATAATAACCTCCCATCAGGCTCTGTAAACTCTATCTATTCCAGACCAATGTGATAGAAAAAGCATAGTGGTAGGAAAGTTAACTGAAAAACCAAGGTAAATTCCTGTCCATCAGGTAAGCGGTCCTGTGAGAGCTAAACAGGTTGTCAGGGCCTGTCTTAGTTACCTGGGCTGCGTAACAAAATACCATAGATTGGTTGACTTAAACACACACACATGCCTGCACAAATATTTATTTCTCACACTGTCATAGTTCTGGAGCATGCAAGTCCAAGATCAAGGTTCCAGTAGATTTTGTGGCCAGTGAAAACCTTCCAGGTTTTCAGATGACTGGCTACCTTATTATATCCTCACATGGCAGAGAGGGAGAGAAAAAACAAGCTCTAGTCCCTTCTTACAAGGGCACTAATTGCATTATGAGGACCCCACCCTATGACTTCATCTAAACCTAATACCTCTCAAAGTCCCCACCTCTCAAAACCCCCATCACATTGCAGTTTGGGGCTTCAAAATAAGAATTTTGGTGGTTTACAACATGCAATCCACAACAGGGCCCTAGGTAAGTAAGTTGTGCTTCAGAAAAAAAGAAACAAGGCCAGGAATCCAGCTACACAGACTGAGAATATATTTTGAATTAAAATCCAATACTGCAAATCAGAAGATACAGGGGTGCCATTATAGGCTTAAATGGTGTACATGAATATCCAGCTTAGGACAGTAGATTTATCCCTCTACATCAAGTTGTAAAATTTGAGAAGTATGGAAGCGTAACACACACTGATCTGATGAGCATGGAAGTCCAATCACAAACTGATGACAAGCTGTTTACTTAGAAATTATGCAGGAGCTGAGTATTATGCCTCAGGAACAGAAAGAAAAAAGAACTGATAGAACTTTGTAAGGCATATAAGAAAGTCACATTTTTACCAATTTAAGAGTAATATATCAAAGAACAGACTGAAACTTAAGAACAGCATGATACTAGCTAAGTTAGGGTAAAAGTGCTTTTCTGATGGAATTCATAGAGAATTGCTTCTAGAATATGTATGGGAAGCTATTTAAGAAACTGCTAACAGTTATTGCTTCCCAAGAGGAAGAGAGGGAGGCAAGGAGACAGAAACAGAAGAAAGTCTCACTGTAAAGTGAGTGCCCTTTTAAAACTTATTATTGAATTTTATAGAATATACATCTATCAACTCTTTAAAATTAACCCACTTTAAAACAAGAGATGTTTCAATTTCTTAACTTTTCTTTTGTATGTGGATATAGCCATCTCCTGAAGCCAGTGATCAAAAACACTTCCACCAGCCAAAAGCATCCGTCAGCAAAAGCGTTGCTCTAACTAGCTGTGCAGCCAAGAAGCTAGATTGTTTGGTGAAAACAAACACCAAAAGAAAAGATATAAAACTTAACAGGATACTAAAGTACATGTCAGTCAAGCTCTTGTTCAAGTAACATCCATGGTAATGGGCAGAAGGAAAGCCACACACCCCAGTCAAGCCTGCTGTGTTCACACATGAACACAGAAAAAGCCCTGATCCATGTGAGAATAGGCTAAATCAACCCTGTCAAAATTCTGGGTTGGGAGGAACTATTCACAAAAAATTAAAATGTCAAAATACTGTGAAAGAAATCCAGGTATGGTGCAACTGTAAAGTTAACTGTGCTCATAATCAGCCCAGTACTCAAAACAATAAAATAGAATGATATTTTACAGGTACTTGGCTTTGAGACGATGACTGCTAAGGATTGTGATATACGTTAGAATTAACAAAGCTATTTCACAGAAGACACTTTTCCTCTCTTCCATCCTACAATTCTGAGGTGGTGAATATCATTTTCTTTTTATTTTACATATAAGGTGAGAGATTTGCCAGATACCTCATAGACAGGAAGTAGTGGTAGAGAAAGCAGTTAAGATTTCTGTTCCTTTCGAATACCTATGATCTTTCCAGATCACACTTTGATGAATTAGAAATCCCATCAAACATGGCAGAACAAGTTCTTTTTTAAACTAGTAATTTTGACACGTTTCTCCATACTGGGGAAAAGTTAATGAGATTCACTAGTCAGGATGGGCTAGTTGATGCACATAAGGAGTATAGAACCTCAAAAGTCATTTCACCTCAATGATGTATAATTATACTTACTTATTGCTTTATTTTTCAAGGTTATACATGGCTTTACTAATTTTTTAAATCCCCTTTTCCCTCTAGTTAACTTTTAACATATCACACATGAAGAAACTGAAAAGCTCAGCTACAGCTTCCAGCACGAGGTCGAAACACACACATAGAAAGGGATCATCAGCACGTAGCTCCCTTCAAACTGTCACAACCCTTTATGCCACCGCATACATCTGGAACTTTCTTTTTTTTTTTAAGATTTTATTTATTTATTTTTAGAGAGGGAAGAGAGGGAGAAAGAGAGAGAGAGAGAAACATCAATGTGTGGTTGATGGAGGCCATGGCCTGCAACCTAAGCATGTGCCCTGACTGGGAATCGAACCTGAAATGCTTTGGTTCACAGCCCGTGCTCAATCCACTGAACTACGCCAGCCAGGGCCTTGGAACTTTCAACTGCAGGTTACTAACATAAGCCAATAAAAACCTTTACATTAATTTGTATTGTAGGTAGATATAATCCAAAAATAAACAAACCCCAAAATCACCAAAGCATCAAATGAAGACTGCATATATCATTGATGTCATAATTGAATACACAAGCTGTACCCCTTGCAGGGACGTCCAACCCATGGCCCACAGGTCACATGTGGCCTAGGATGGCTGTGAATGTGGCCCAACACAAATTGTAAATTTACTTAATACATTATGAGATCTTTTTGTGATTATGTGTCACAATGTATTTAATGTCTGACCAAAGACAAATCTTCCAGCACGGCCCAGAGATGGCAAAAGTTTGGACACTCCTGAAAGCAAGCAGTAAAGATCCTTACAAAAATTCTGTAAGAACAATTACAAGATATTTACATTTAGTATCACTTCTTAGAGGGGTTTAGATACAAAGTTAACAAAAACACCTTTACCCAATTATTTCCAGAAGGATATAACTAATCTTTCCTTAAAATGACAGACATGCACTATCACCAAGTTACATGTGGGACTATCATTAGGGCCTAGTGACAAGATAACTACTTCATTTCAAAATCTCCTCCACCAAAAACACAGAAGTGGAGTAGCTATTTTATTTATAATCCTTCCAAATATGTCTTATCTTTCCACAATGACATATTGCTTATATAAAACAAAGAATTCACCTTCCACTATTATTCCAATTTACTCCTCAATAGTCTTTCACCTTCAGGTGAAGAAAAGCTCAGTACCTTTAATCTATTTTGTAAAAAAAGGAGTACTTTATTATATTTTTAGCTTCACTGACGTATAATTGACAAATAAAATTGTAACATATTTAAAGTGGACAACATGTTTTTATAAACAATACACTGAGAAAAAATTACCACCATTGACTTAACACAGAGAATAGATTATTTTAAGAGTAGTTCTGAAAACTTCTGGTTTTTAACTTATAAAAATTACAAAAAACAAATGCTTAAATATTCATAAGGCAAAAAAACCCCACTAAATATGGTGGAAGACCTAATTTTTAACGAAAAGCTCCTGTATTTGGTAATGTAAACTCTAAACCTCTAACCATCCCATACTCCTGCCCCCTTCTGAATGTGAAATATTTTCTAATATTAACAGGTTTTAATTAAAATGAGTTCCAAAATAATTATTTGTAAGCACCCATACATAAGAATTCTAACATTGAAAAGACATGTGATTTTAAGAGATGTTAAATAATTTTAAATTGTCAATAACCTAATTATCAGATATGCTTCATATTTTTCTACTAAGTATTTAATGAAATTTAATTATATATATATTACAATACCTACTTAAGAATGCAAAAGAAACCATAGCAATTATATATAGTTCTATACAATCATATCCTTTATTTTGCATGAGAAGATGAATATCTAGAACTGCTGGAGATTTGCCCAAAGTACTGGTCTTGGCAATGATCTATTTCTTTTTAAAATTTGACAGGATGGGCAACAAAAGCAAAAACAAACAAGTGGGACTGTATCAAAAGTTTCTGCACAGCTAAGAAAACAATCAAGAAAAAGCAAAGGCAATTTATAGAATGGAAGAAGATATTTGCAAACCACATATCCAATAAGAGGGTAATATCCAAACAATATATGGAACTCATATGACTCAACAGCAAAAATACCAAATAATTCAACTAAAATTTGTTCAAAGGATCTGAATAGACATTTCTGCAAAGAACACACAAAAATGGCCAACAGGGATATGAAAAAATGTTCAACATCACTAATAATAAAGAAAAAGCAAGTCAAAAACAGAATGACATGTAACTTCATACTTTATAAAAAGAATGTCTATTATTAAAAAGTGAAAAAATAACAAGCATTGGCAAAAATGTAGAAAAAAGAAAATACTTGTACACTGTTGGCGAAAATGTACTTTGGTACAGCCTTGTAAACAACAGTACAGAGGTTCCTCAAAATTTAAAAGTAGAACTACCATTTGATCCAGTAATTCCACTTCCAGGTACATATCCCAAGGAAATAAAATCACTACTTTGAAAAGATATTTACACTCCCATGTTCATTACAGCATTATTTATTATAAGTAGAAAATGCTAGTGCCTGTCTACAGGTGAATGGATATAGAAAATGTGATATATATTAAAATGTGATATAAATATTACTCAGCCTTAAAAAAGAAGAATATCTTGCCATTTACAAGAACATAAATGAACCTAGAGGACATTATGTTAAGTGAAATAAACCAGACAAAGGAAAACAAGTACTACATGGTCTCATTATGTGTAGAATGTTTAAAAAATAAGTCAAACTCATAGTAACAGAAAGTAGAAAGGTGGTTAACATAGGTTGCATTTGGAAAAAAGGGAAGATGTTGCCCAGATGATACAGCCCAATAATCATAGGACGAGTAAGTTCTGGAGACCTAATGCACAGCATGGTGACTGCAGTTAATAGTAATGTATTATATACTTGAAATGTGCTAAGAAAGAAATCTCAGTTATTCTCACCACACACATAAAGGGGTATGTGAGGTGGCATCTTTTTACCTTCAGCACATGTTCATTTCACTGCATTAGTAATAATCTGAAACAATTTGCAAAAAGATCACAGATATAATAAAATCCAATATCAGGTAAGCTGAATAAAGTATAAAAAGCAAGTGGAAAGAAGGTATATATGAAATAGATATATACATGTATACAACAGGAACTAAAACTATATGGACTCTAGATGAGTGAGCTATGTTACTGAAGTTTCTGTTTGGTCTTCAAAATATATACATGCTTTTGTGTATGTTACGAGAGGAGACGGAAAAAGAGGAAGTTAAGATACAGTTCTATTTTATGCCATTTAACTCTGAATTTTCCTTTTAAGAGCACTCTGAGTATTACAATGGAATTAGTAAAAAGTTTGGTGATTATATACAAAGAATAACATTTGGCTGATATATAATTTCTGCACATGGAAACAAGAGCTAATGATTTTAACATGGTGTCCCACACAGAAAAAAAAAAAATGACTGAGAAAGTCAAATTTTAAAAGGTTATCTGGTAGATCACATCTATAATTTGAAGAAACCAGCAAGTTACTTGTTTTATTGAGTAGGTCTTGTTATAAACATTTGTGGGCTGAAGGTCTGTCCCTACATAAATCAAATGTGGAGGTATTAACCCCAGCATGATGGTATTGTATTTGGAAATGGGCCTTTGGAGAGCAAGTAGTTTCATATGAAATCATGAGGGTGGACTCTCCATGATGTGATCAGTGTCCTTATAAGAGAAGGAAGAGAAAACAGAGATTTTTATCTTTATCACATGAGAACAAAGCAAAATGGTGGCCATTTGAAAGCCAGGATGAGAGTCTTCACCAAGAACTAAATCTGCCTTCTCCTTAATCTTGAACTTCTCAGCCTGGAGAACTATGGAAAATAAATTTCTGTTGTTTAAGCCACCCAGTCTGTGTTATTTTGTTTTGGCAGCTGAAACTCATACTGGCCCAACTCCGTGTTTCCCCAAATTGACTTATTTGTTAACCATGAGCAACTCTTCAAGTAAATCTAAGATCAAAAGACTCATCAGAATATGGGAAATCTGAAGCAGAGAAAGAGTCCCATGTGTCAGACTATCACCTTCTGAATGCTGAATATACTCTAAATAAACCAATAAATAAATGCTATTCATTTGCAAAAGTTCCCTTGAAAGAATGTAGCATTTATTAGCATAAAGCCTCACAAAGTGGTGACATAAACCTACATAATAAAAAGGCAATGACTTAAGCAGAATTTGGTTTCTCCCTACAACGTCACTGTCATGAGTTTCCTTTAGTAGAACTCCAAAGTAAGCGGAAGCACACTGCCTCTGCTCCTCCTGTGTTTGCCCACCTTTCCTGTGCCAGTTTTGCAATCTTAGCTACATTCCTGAAGAAAGTATATCAGGTGTTTGTATTACATCCATTCCTTCTAATCCCAACCTAACCCACAATTCTTTAAGTTACCATCATATTAAATTCTCTGGATACAGTGGGCCGGAGGGCTGAAATCTAGGCTGTCGTGGGCCTTAGATGAAACAGCATATGTGAAACAACTAACATAGGACCAAACATAGTCCTTTCTCATAAATGCTAGTTCTCCTATCCGTATCCACCAGTTTTTACCCCAGTTAGGAAACAGAGTTACCTTTCAGATTGAAGCCAAGTGGTAACCCGAATTACTTTATTATCACTTCTTCTTCTCATGCCTGAAATCCTATATTGCTATTCCACTGGATCATGGCTTCATTGAGTATTAATGAGGTAAGCAAATACTTTAATACTCAGGGTTTTTTTAAGTGCCCATTATATAATGTATAACTGATTTTTTAAAAATATTAATTACATATTTGAAACTTCTCTCTATCAAATCTGGTTATAATTTCTGCCCACACTGCCACACTATCAAGATCTTATGAATTCTGAATTTCCTACAAATAAACACTATATACATATAAATACTTCTTGGAAAGAATGCACAGAGATTATTTGCATAAAGCCTCCAAAAGTGGGAAGTTTTCAGTGAGAACCTACAAAGTCATATCTGGTAGTCCTGCCTGTATACCTGGTCCCTTCCAAAAACAGCATTAAACTAACTTAATTTGAAAATCTGGTTCTAAACTTAAATATGGTTTCTATCCTCTCTCAAGTGTGTATTATCTGCAAACTTAGTATTCCTTCTAAAGATTTAAATAATTTAAAAAATACATTCAAATGGGACAAAGCAACACATGTAACTTATTGGAATGTTACTAAATATGCCTTGCTTGTTAGACTCAACAAGTAGATAAATAGAATAT
Organism: Tonatia bakeri; assembly: GCA_004024845.1. NCBI lineage: Eukaryota > Metazoa > Chordata > Mammalia > Chiroptera > Phyllostomidae > Tonatia > Tonatia bakeri. Next base: position 281,282 of record PVIA01000024.1, on the reverse strand, counting down.
TTATTGAATTCCTACTGCTAAACAATTCTATCTCATTTATTAAAAGACTATTTTTAATTTACACAATTCAAGTGTGATTGTTTTTAGAATTACTACACCAAGTTATAACGTCATTGAGGGTCTTCTTCCACCATGATTATTAACTGCAGTATAGAGAAATGAGAAAAATAAAATGCTAATCAGAAGCACTGTAGGGATCAGGGACAGTCACTGTATCTGTGTTAGTAAGTGGTTACTGATGGCCTTGACACATAAAGAGACTTCTAATTCCTGAAACCAAATTCACCAGTTGTGGGTGTAGCCTTAAAATCTTTCTAAAGGAATGTGAAGCAAAAACATGAGGATGATCTGTTGATCTTTCCAATACTTTGTAGAGGCAATGGTGTATGATATTCACCTTGAAATTTTTTTAAAAAGTGATTAATAACAAGAAAAAGCATCTTAATAACAAAACCAAGAAGCTGCCTGAATGCATTATTATTCAGAATGACTATGTTTTATAAATTGTGAGCTATAATTCAAAGCATCCCTTTTCCAGATTTTAGTGATGGCCCCTCCTGTTTACAAAGACATCTTGAGACACACTGCAATGTGCTTCATTAAAATCACATTATGATACACAGGACGGAGTATCTTATTTACCACTTAGTAATCCTACCAAAAGCATTTAACAAGTGTGATAAGATTAGTTCTTAGGGAAATGACACTATATTCTGGTTATCACTATTCTTTTTCATGTCTTCAGACTATGATTAAGTAACAAGCCTATGTATAATTTTGCAAGAATAATAATATGTGTATGTACCTCACATGATATTTTATAGGTCATGTTAATGTTACACCCCGTGACTGGCAATAAAACAAAATAAAGCATCTAGTTCCCAGTGCAGTCATTCAAGGCAATATAATGAGACAATGACAAAAAGTGTTTCTCATGAGTCCCCACTGAAAACATTTCTAGCCATGTCAATGGAAAGGAGCCATTGGAGGCTTCTGAAAAACACAAATTGAATTTTAAATCAGTATAAACTTCTAGGGTTTACATGCTTTTATCAAAATGGTCTATCTAGCTCTGGCCAGGTGGCTTAGCTGGTTGGAGCATCATCCCATGCATCAGAAAGCTGTGGGTTCAATCCCAGTCAGGGCACATTGCCAGGTTGTGGGTTCAATCCCTGGTTGGAGTGCATATGGAGGCAACCAACCAATGTTTCTCTCACATCACTGTTTTTGTCTCCCCCTCTGTTTCTTTCTCCCTTCCTCTCTCTCTAAAATCAATGAAAAACATCTTTGGGGTAGGAAAAGGAAAAAATGGTCTACCTACTATATAGCCTGTTGTTACTATAAAAGCCACATATCACTTTTAGTCCCCAATGTCATAGGGGATTGGGAATTGGATTGGAAAGGATGCCTAAGACTCACTTTTGTTTATGGATCCCTTGGCAAAAATGTTCTCTGGTCCTACACGAGTGGGTGGGCCCACAAGATGTTCTGGATATCCTGCACTGAGCTCTCAGACATATTTATTCATCCAATCAAATGTAAATATTTGTTAAATGCATAAGACATGATGTTGGCCAAAGAGAACCTGGTCTCCTTGGTCTGAGAATGCACCCGTGTCTTCCCTCTGCTGAGCCAGGAACCCGTCCAGTGCGGACAACATCCTTCCACACATGCCTGCACTGCACTGGCTCCACATCAGCGGCAATTTCTCTTATGTATTCATCGTATGTTACCCTGACATATGTACGGGTCTTACTTCTGACCCAAAGAAAGGACTTGCAGTTGGTAGAAAACTTGGCTTAAACACACAGTGACACCTGATTAAGCTTAAATATAAACTCATTCCCAGTATACAGAGGAAAGTAACATGCATTTATTGTCTATTGAGTAGATGGCAGGTTATACTAGGTGAACAACATGATGAGGGAGAGCTTATAATCTGCCTTTAATAGATGATGAATCTGAATCTGAATTGAAAATAAATAACTGGCCAACAGTCACATACCCACTTAGTCAAAGAACCAGCATTTTAACCTGATTTCATACGATTCTAAAAGTCAAATTCTAACCCAGCTTCTCTTAGAAAAAATAAATGCATATTGAGAGCTGAAGGAAGATACTGGAACAGTCAGGACACCTGCCAAGCTCTGTCCTCCCTCCTTTACGCTACATGGCATTTTAAAAATATGTTAACAATGAGGAAGAAAAGAAATGAGGATAAAAAATAGAGAGAGGAAAAATAATAAAGGAAGCATCTATGTTCAAGGTATTATGCTGAGCACTTCACAAATATTAACTCAATTAACTCTCTTAATACCTTTTCTGTTTTCACAGATAGAGAAACCACCCTCTAAATGGCAGGCCCAGGATATAAATCGAGGCCTGCCTGACTTTGAGCTGACAGGTTTGCAGGCATCTCTGTAAGCTGTCTGTGTTTAGGTCTGCCGGCTGCCTCTTTCTGTCAGTCCTAATCAACGCAAGGGGCCCTAAGACAGTTCGGCTCATCAGAGGGAAATGGAGAAGGCAGCTGCTTTCTAGAACTTCTTTATCTCATCATTATATGTTTACCACCAAATCCAGAAACTTCCTATATCTTGTGTCTGTAAAATAATCAAACCCGCAGTCTGTCACTCACTTCTCCATTCTGCTCCATTTTCCCTGCAAGCAATTTCAGTTCAAAAAAACAAACAAACAAACAAAAAAAAAAAACCCTAAGATACAAGCTATTCAAACCTAAGTACTAACTCTATTATTTCTCAATGACTTTTACAATGTGTCCAACTTCATATTTGGAGTTGTTATTTATTAAGCAGGAAGAGAGGACTGTTTACTTAAAGATGCTTTTCTAGTGATAATGACAAGTGCTGTGGGCCATCCTCTACAATACTTTGTTTTCCTGATAACGTTTTTTGGAAGGCATTGCCTCTGCCCAGGTATACGTCACTTCATCACTCAGTTAATGTGGTCCACTTTTCAAATTCCTTTCCTAGGAAAGTATGCTTTAATTCTCATTTGGTTGTCCCCCCCCCCAAATCATCTATCTGTCCTTTAAAGGGCAGTGAATATTGTAATTGTCCATTTCTGTGAAGAAAGAGATAATTCTAGTCCATTGGGGTAGAATATAAACTCCTGGAGGATAAGAACTTGTCTATTTTTACTCAACATTGTAGTGTGCCTACCAATACTCCTGTGTGTAGTAAGGGCTCCACTGAATTAATTAATTTGCAAATTAACCACCTAGAATTAGGGATAGACAAATCTGTAGCCATGGAACAGAATAAAGTTTGCTGGATTTGAAACTCGGTAATTTGGGACAATGTACCACCTAAGCTACTTTAACCATGACCTGCCTTGGCTACTAATCCATTACCAATATAAGGCACTTTTCTCAATACCAGGAAGACAAAGTTACATTTTAAAGGATCAGCAAGTGTGTATATAGAATCTTCCCATACAAGAGATGCTACAGAAGTACAAAGAAATTTAGATTGTGGTTCCTCTTTTATTTTTTCTTTCTTCTTTTGATTGTTTTTTACCACACTTGTCCCAATTTTCCCCTGTTGCTCTCCCCTGCTCTTCCACCCCCACATTCCCTCCCACAGTCAATCCCCACCCCATTGTCCATGCCCATGGGTCATTTATATCTGAAGGGTCTAGGTCCTTCACTAGACCCTTCCGCTTTTTACTCCCCTTATTCCCCTCCCCTCTCCCCTCTGGCCACTGTCAGTCTGTTCCTCGTTTCCAAATACCATGTGATCTCACCTATGAGAGGAACCTAACAAACAAAACAAACGAGCAAAATAGAATCAGAGGCATGGTTCCTTTTTTTTAAAAGTTCATAATCTAGTTTAAGGGTGTCAAACTCATTTTCACTAGGGGCCACATCAGCCTTATGGCTGCCTTCAAAGGGCTGAAGGTAATTTTAGGACTGTATAAATGTAACTGCTCCTTAACTAGGGGCAAGGAGCATGGCGCTGCCGCCGGAAAAACAAGGCGCCAGGCCAGATTCAGCTCACAGGCCTTGTTTTGCCACCTGTGACTGTTGATTAACTAATTTGCCCGGAGCAGTCTGAGAACATGAAACAGTGACAGCACTAGCACAAGTGTACAAAGAGAGAAGATACTGAAGGCAAGAAGATATATAGGCAGACAAGGTCTCAGGGAGGATGAGGCGTGTAGAACCCAATGCTCGGCAAGAAATGCACAGGATGTGTATTATAACAAAAGAGGAGGTGATTTCATACTAGAGAAACAGAAGAAACATTAGCTATTCTTGAATCCTTTTCAGGGTGAAAACTAGTGGAAATATTTCCATAGGTAGGGAGACCAGAGATGAAGGAGTATCATAAAGCCCAGCCTGAGATGTCAGTTGATGGAAAAGAACACAGGAGCCACTTCCGGTTCTCAACAGCTGAAGAGCATGCTGGAATTTATGTTGAAGAATAAAAGGATAAAAATATGCCAGCCTAGGCAACTTGGAGATATGAGGACAATGGGTCATTATTTACTGCTAGAAGAGTAACTTGGCTTTTTTTAAAAAAAGAAACAAATGTATGTGCATACGTACATGTGTTGCAGGGGATAGAAAAGGGTCTAGTTTTTGTTTGTTTGTTGTTTTGTTTTTAACACCAGGCATCGACATTTTCAGCCCTCAGACATCAGTGTTTTGAAACTTGGTTCAGTGCATCAAAATCTAATTTGTGGAATCTCACCAAAAGCAGAAAGCATGTCAGTCAGGAAGTGATTTGTAGTAATTACTCTGTGTTCCCTAATTCTTTAGTCATCTCTTGCTCAATGGCATGTCCGATGCCATCATGATGTTACATTACAATCAGTCCACAATAAGACACGTGTCGAGCCCTAGAATATTTCCAGTTCTACAGATAAAAGACAATGCCAGGACAATGCCAAAACAAAAGGCTTAAGGGCTGGTTGTAACACTTGACCCTTTAAAACTGAAGTTACCTTGTCAACAAGGCAGAGCATGGACAGCCTGCAATGGCTGGTTGCTATTTTGTATAAACGTCCTAATTCTTATTTAAAACAGCTCTAATTCAACTAAAATGAGGCTTTTCCTTTTACCAGCCATAAGAAGTGCATAATACTTTTAAATATTTTATTATTAACTGTTTTAAAGACTTTTTTTCCTTTTTCTTATTAACTGTTTAAATTTCCAAGTCATCTTCATTGACATAATTTGCTTAAAAAGTTGTACTTGAGACCTGGCTATTTTTTCAGGGGAAAATTATGGAGGAGTAGAAACCTAATGTAAACACAGCACTAGAGAACACTGACGTACCTATATCTAAAAAATAACGGCTGCATTGAATCAGGCAAGCACTGCCGAATACCAAGAAAGTTCACATATTCACAGTGGGTCACTAAGAAATAGGTGTGGGTTAGGCAACGAAGTGAACAGTAACGTTAGTCACACATGTTTACCTGCAATGTTTGGAAATAGGGTCTCATAGTCCCAGTTTCCTTTTCTGAAATCGAGATTCTCAATTTGAAAATCACCATTTTCCTCAGCATCTCAGAAATATAAGACACTGATCATAAATACACAATTCGTCATATCCTTTCATCGACAACTTTGGTATTTTTATTCTTAACATTCAGTATTTTTATAAGGTCCTATGAAAAATGAGAGAAATAAGGCTTTCTCACCTGTGTGGGTGCATGCTTGTATAAAAATTGATAGATTCACTCGTTGTGCATTTTAATCAATTTTAAAGACATAGACTAAGTCATTATATTCATATAGACATTCAAATCATTACCCTTTTTTAATGTTTGCCAGTTTCACAGCATCCAGGGAATTCACAGTTGTTGCAGAAATGTTTAAGTAACTTCAAATTTCAAATAAGTAAGCACTTTGCTCACTTCAGTGACTGACATTCTGCTCTTGAACACTGTGTGCCAAATAACAAGAACTCAATTTTGTTTTTATCAATTATGTTCTTGTAGATAATGCCAAAAGATAATGAATACTGTAAAACTGAAAGCTGCATTATAATGAGGATCATTTGCCTTCCCAGGGAAGCACAGGATTAAGACTGTTGGTAAAGGATTTAGGAGAAAAATTACAGACAGGAAAGTCACCAGCTCTTTCATGTTTGCTCTCAAACAGGCCAACAGGGCCTCTGAGTCTACAGAGAGACTCATCCCCCTGAGCGGGTAGGCATGAGGGACAAGGATTTGGTGAGGAATCCTGTTTCCTGTCTCAGCAACTAAGATTGTATCCCAAGACTCTCCATATTCTCTCAAACAACTTTTCCCCATATTTTCCCAAGGAATGAAGAGAATCCAAGGATTTAGGTGTTTTTGCCAGCCTTGGAAAATGATAATGGTTTGAGCTCTTTAGAGACTCCCAAGCATCTTCACTGAGATGACTATTTAAATGTCCCCAAAAGCAGGGGGAAATCTCAAGTCAAGTCCTTGGTCACCTTCCCACCATGTGCTTTTGATTCAGCAGATCAGGCAGTGATACTTGACCAATCACAGCACCTGTTTTCTCAGGTCAAACAACGATATGTAGGGATGATTCCAAAGTACTGAACCATCAGTCGGTCAAACCAACCAACCAGAAACAGCTTGGGCCCGGTACTGGGCCAAACCTCTGCTGGTTCCTGCTGTGCCAAGCAGTCATCTTTCTGTTTCTGAATCACAGAGGGCCTGTTAAGGCATTGGGGGAAACTCTAGGTTGTGGAGAAGGGGAGAGGGAGGCTAGATCCGATCAATAACCATCTTTCAACCTATACAATGTTTTAAATTTTTCAGTATTTTCAGAATCCAACAGGTAATCTTTAGCATTGTATACTGAGTGACTATTAGCCATGTTATGTGCATAAGGATGCTGTATATATTCTAGGGAGTGTGGTCACTTAATTTTTGGCTGCCTTGCAAGTAAATCTTTTTGAGCAAAATACGGAGATAATGTAACACGGTGATTCAGAACACGGGCTCTACCACAAACTGTGCAACACTGCCACTAACTCCAACTTCCTCACTTATGAAATGGAAATGATTTTAAAAGGCTTCTTGTAGTCCTCTGAGAATGAATGGACAACGTATAAAAAGCAGTTTGCACGGGAAGTGCTCAGTAAATGCTGGTACATGTCTACCTCAGCAGTAGAAACCTGTATCTTCGTCTAACTACATGTCAAATCAATATAAAACAGAGCCTCCGCAGGTATATTAAGTTACCTAAAAAGGAATTTACAAGAACACTTCTTACTTTTAAAGCTGATATAGAATGACACATTCCTTTAACTTAAGTCTGGGAATTTGGGAGCAAATGTTATTCATAAAGGCTGAGTTATTTTTTAAGGTGAAATCTGTGGTTCCTAGTCTCTTTATTTTATTATTAATGAGGCAAATGATTCATTTTGAGTAGCATAATGTTTTTGACATTCAAAAATTCATTGACCAAATATGTAATTTTAGGATATTTCTCCACAGAGATAAATAAAAATGATAAAATACATCATGTAACATTTTTTAAATTTAAATTGGGAAGTACTATATAACATCTTATTTTTATATATGTTTAATGAATTTTTGCCAACATTTTCTCCTAAAAATAATGTATTCCCCTAGAAATAAGCCCTGTTGACTTGAGGAATAAAAAGGATAAGGTAAGATGCCCAGCCTTCTTTACGATTATGAAACTCACTGCCTTGGATGATTGTTAAGTCAGCGCTGAAAGAAGCCTTACTAATGAGTTGGAGGTCATATGGAAAATCAATTAATTCCAGAGAAAGTATATAATAAAAATATGAATGTCATGAACAGATTCCAATACCTAAAACCACCTATATTGATTATCTCATTAAACTGATGTTTATTTACTAAGAAACAACAAAAAATATTTGGCAGACATGTGAACACACATGAAGATATGTACGTTTAGGCATATCTTCATGTGTGTTCACATGAAGGAAGAAAGGAAGAAAATTATCTATTTTGCCAAAAATAGCTGTAATGTTCAATTTAAGATTCCTAAATAGCCTGTCTCTCTCCCTTCTCCTCTACCCTCTCTGGGCAGCTGTGTCTTCCTCTTAAGGACACCATTATCTCCCAGTGCTGATTACTTAAGACAAATGGAAAATTCAAAGTATCAGCAATCAATACATTCACACTGGTTATGTAATATCCCTTAAGATATCAAGCTGAGGAAATCACCTCAGGGATATCTCAGCTCTAGGTTTTCTAGGTGGGAAAATCATATTCATGTTTCAAGAGTAATGTCCTTTCCATTTTTCTAAGAAGCAGGAAGTAGGAAGTCAACACACTGGTGGGTCATGAAAATGACATAATGACTATGACTACTTTTTTCAGTAAATGAAATATAAAAATACAGGATAGAATAGAAAAAATGTTACACGGGATAAAACAGAAACAACATATTTTCATTAAGCTACACATTATTTCATTAAGCTTCAGTTTTGGTTTCACATGCATACACACATGCACATACACACAAACACACAGCTGTGTACTCAGTTGTGATGAAAAGGTGTTTTTACTGTCGTAGTGGCCAAACGTGTCTGACAGTCACTAAAACAGAAGCGAAATCGAAAATCCTGGAATCCAGTGGAGTGGCTCAAGACTACTGAATACTTAATTTAGCTCACAGAGTTAGTTTCTTTAAACTGAATTAATTGCTAATATTTAAAGACCACAGAAGTTCACACAAAAAAGCTTTTTATGGGGCTTCCTTGGAGCAGTGAGAAGATCCACTCCCCTGGGGCGTGGCCCTTGGGAGCTGTGTAGCAGCTGCCCCAATAGAAAGGGCACACGGTCTCCAGATCATCAGGGCCCCTACCTCCTTCTTTGTCACTCAGTTCTGTACCTGCCAGGTAACTTCAGGCATTTGAACTTGTCCCCACTGGTCCAGACTTCTGTTCCCACAATGATCACAGAGGTTCAAGGATTGTTACAGAAACTCTTGAGTTGGCCTGTATCCTTCCACAGCCTGATAAACACTGAATAAAGACTGTGCATGATCATGAAAGAAAGAATTGCAAATTCATCCCTGTGTAAAGATAACACACTCCTTAGAGGTCCTCAGTCTACTCTCATTTCACAAATGAGAGACTAAGACCCTAAAGGTCACACACAGTGATAAAAGCTCCAAGGTTAGAAAAAATTCTTACTCCTAACTTCATTCCTTTTCAACTACACATGGCTGCTTTTGGTTAAATAGTCAGAAATGAAAGGCAGTAGAGATGCTACTGAGGTGCACTGAAGCCCATATAATCTGGGTTATGTGTAAATGATCTATTAGCAATACCAACATTGCTGACAGAAATAAAGTACTAGCAATCGCTGTTCTATTCTATTCTCACCAACATCATATTTTGTTCACATCAGTTTTCCTTACTTATCTATACTATCCAAGTGTTTATCACTTGAAAGAATGTAAATTGGTATAGATTAATTACTACATAGCGTACATTCTAAAATATAAACAACCCATGTTGATTTCCTAATTTTGACAAAGGTATCATGGTAACAAAAGATGTTAACATCAGGAGAAACTAGGTGATGAGTATATGGAAACTCTCTGTACCATCTTTGCAAATCTTCTGTAACTCTAATATTATTACAAAATAAAAGTTTTATTAAAAAGATTGAGAAACCATTAATAAAGATGTAGTGAGAAGGTTAGCAGTAAAATGAGAAAAGGGTAGGTTTATTTTGAAGGAACTATTCCTTATCAAAAAGCTACTCCAGCACAACTATCACCATGTAAAGCCTTGCAACAAGCTGGCTCAAGGCCTACAACAAGGTCGCGGCTGTAACAAGGACGAGAGGTTGCTCCAATGTTGAACCACAGTGCCCTGCTAAGACATGTAACACACTATGACAGTTTTAACTAATGAAGAGGGACCTTTTCAGAGGTTCTTTGTAACACCCAAGAGGGAAGAAATACGAATGATATGGATGAAATGAGGGTAGAATAGACATACTGCTTATTTTTCAATTTCAGGTTTCAATGAATACTTAAGAGTATAAAAAAAGAACAAAGGGGAAAATCAGTTTGCCAATTAATTCAGAGAAACATCAAGAGAATTATAAAGAGGCCAAGAAATCCTGGGGGAAATGCCTTTTCAGTTGACCATGCCTATTTCTAAAATTGTCCACCTGGGTCCTGCAGGTTATGTGATCTCAATTATCTCAGGAAAGGCAGGAACACTCCTGTGGTTAGACTTGTGATTACAACCAAAGACTAACATTTGTTATAAAAAAGGGATGTGGGTATCTCAGCACATGAATCCTAAGAAACAGACAATTGTTTAAGATGCCCTTAAACAGTCATTTTAAAGCCCCAAACCTGCTCTGACAGAAGCTACTACTTAATCATTTGCCATTAGTTCTTAAAAGTGGAATGCACAGTCTGAAGTGCATTTTGGCCTACACTGCTAACAAAATCCTGTCCTTGTGACTAGAAATGATGTAGACTTGGAAACTAGCTCAGGCTTTCAAAAAACAGTTCTTCACTGCTGTATGCCCTACCTCTGCCCTGTCTCAAGTACTAGAATGATCAATCATAAGACCTCAAAGAATCCCTTTATAAATATATATAAGTGAAAGACCATATATTTATAAATATATATCTGAGTATACTTGTTTAAATAATATTTAATGCATATCTCCTATGCTCATGGCTCTGTTCCACATGCCTACACAAATGTCCACTTCATCTAGGCTGGCAGACAATGACATACCAATAAAAAATTAGTTATTTAGAAGTATAGTGTGATTAATTCTACAAAGAAATATTATATGGTATTAAAAAGCAAAAGTTGGAAAAAAATAATAATAGCAAAAAGGGGGCATTCTTCTATCCTGGAGTCAGCAGAAGGCTAAATTCTTTCATCTGAGTCCTAAACAATTAAAAGAATTGGTTAGGGTAGACCGAAGGACAGAGGAAGGAGAGGAGGGATACAGTATGTCCAAGGCCCAAGGCAAGAAGGAGAATGGCATTTTCAAGGAGCAGAAAACAAGCCCATGTAACCAGAACAAGGGCGCACAGCACACAACACACCTGGCAGAAAGGGCAGGCCAGGCCACATGGGGTCTCACAGGACTGAGGCAGAAATCTGGTTGTTATCCTACAATCCCTGAATTTTCTGGTTAAGGCCAGTCCAAGCCTGTAAAGCACGTTAAGAAGGAAAGAGATGTTTTCATATTTGTATTCAAGAAAGACCAATCGGGCTGCTGTGTGAAAGCAGGTAATAGCGGCTCCTTAGGGCCCTCTGCCGTGGTCCTGCTGAGAATTCCTGGCCTGGCCTAAAGAGAAGTTCTCAAAGGACAAAAGCTACAGTGTGCTAATGTGCTTGGCTCATGGATTATTATCTTCTCTGTCTAATGAGCCATCACAGTATGAAATCCTGTCAGGTTCATCCAGACTGAAATTGGTAACAAAGTAAACAAGGCAGCCAGCTCTACCCTCTGTAGATGCAGGTGTGTCCTCGGCTTTCAGAGTCATGCACACAAATTTTAACAGAAGGGACGGTGTGAAAAACAAAGAATCTAAAGTATAAAAGACAATAAACTCTAAAAATGACTCAGCTATGTCTTTCACTATACAGGTTAACCACTCATCATAAAACCAAAAAACATTTAAATAAAGCTTAACATTTATACATTTGTTCACAATAATCCTTGCAAAAATAGCAAAAATAAAATGATACATTTTATCTGCTTCAGGCTGATATATTGATTATTGTTAAAAATTAACCATCCAATTACATTATACTAAACTGATCATTTACATACTCATTAATCAATGAATAATAGAAGAACCTCATATCTCATACTGCTCTTCTACACACTTTTTTCCCCAACAAACAACTAAATCTCTGCTGGAAAAAATATTTAAATTGATAGGACCCTTAGATGGCTATTTGCAATATTATTTAGTATTACTCCTTTAAATTTCAGAATAAAATCTATATTAAAATGACATATGGACATTGCTTCTTATTTCTTGGTTTCCTTTCTTATTGCTGTTATTGCATTTTAAATATATGATCCTGATTTACAATATTTTCAAACTGCCAGGAAAAAAGATACCATATTACTTGCTTTATCATCATGACTTTTTAAAATCCGAAATATTCATGAGAACCTCTTCGTGGTGCAGAAACAAACTCGAAGCTGTCTGCCAGACATTTCACGAAATTCTAAGCCATACAGAGCTGCTCTTTCCTCTTTTCTCGGAAGCCCAGGTATTAAAAATGAAAGGAAACAGCAAAACAAACAAAACTGCCTCTTCCGCCCTTGGAGTCATCTGTTCCTGAGCTAGCTGTTTTCCTTTATACCAATTTCCTTTCTCTCGATTTCCCTTCACCCATTTTTTCACAATCTTCCTCTAGGGAATAAACTCAGAACACAATTTCTCCCAGCAGTGGCCCTAAGTGGGCTGTACAAATGCAACCAGCTCCCAACTCGGCTGGAAACCACTGGGAAAAGGAGAGCAGAGAGGTAATTCATAAGATTGAGATCTCAGTACTAGATTTTTAAGAATATTTAAACAAGTCTAGGAAGCAAGGACAACTTTCTTTTTTTATCTGCACTTGCAACACATTAATGCAAATGCTGAAGACCCTTTAAGTTTTCAAAAGCACCCTAAAGATATGTATCTTCTTTTTTCTGAGGAATTTAAACTACCAGTAATCAAACTTTTAGCAGTGGAGACCTTTACTCAATCCACTAAATCTCCACAAGAGGTGGCATTTTAATAGTAAATATTAATGTCACCAAGTTCAAAATTGTAATGTGTATACCCAATAAACAGAATTGATGTATGTTTGATAACAAAATTTTACAGTTGAGCTTGATAGATGCCTGCTGCTTCCAAAGTCAAATTACTTGTGGATTTCATTTTAGTTACAGAGCAGTGGCAAACTCCTAATTCACATAGAAATGTAGCTGAAATATCCCTGTTTTCTCAAGAGCTTCCCTTACAATCTTGGAATATTCATCAATTAAGCTAATCCAGTAGCTTGAAAGAGGGATAGTAGAAACTGTTATTCAAATTAGACATGGAATTTAGTAAGTTACTTAAATTTCTTAAATAGGATAGTAGGAACACTTATTCAAATAAAAAATGGAATACTACTAATAATTAACTTGCATTTCTTAAACTGCAAACATTCGACATGGACGAAGTCAATGAACAGACAACACAACAGCTCGTCTAGCCATGTGTTTCATATTTTTAAAAAAAGGTATTGTATTTTTCCCATTACCAATTTGATCTCACATACTGCCCTACCCCTGCAATCACCACTGTTGTCCACGTCCATGACTCCTTTTTCTTCTTTGCTCACTCCCTCCACCCCTGATCTCCTTTGTTTAGCAGAACGTAGGCTTCCAAGTATATTTTATCATTACGATATATTAAATAATATCATTTTCTTTAAAAATCCAAGATATATGGGTAACTATATATGATGTTAAAAAGTCATTCAAATTTCAAAACAATTTATTTCAAGCTGACTCTATATTTTATTTCAGTTCCACTACCAGTTCTTTAACTGCAACCACTTACGAGTAACCATAATTAAAGGGCTGGTAATGGAACTTAAATGTGATCTTGCTTGGCCAAATTCAGCTCACTTTGCTTAAAAACAGTCCATGTGGGTAGGTAAGACCTTTCAATTTAACAATAATGACTAATATCCTGAATAAAATTATATTTTTGTGACCAGATGGGTAATTTTGTATATCAGTTGCTAAAGTATCCACTGAGTTTTACCTGGTATGAAACATGTATACTATAGTAACAGAAATTTTGTAAAAAGTTTTAAAATTTTGTTAAAGAAATTACTGTTATACCCTGTTTAGTCAATAACATATTTCTGATATATATATATATATATATATATATATATCTCAAATATATATCCAGAGATGGTAGGAAAATTTTTATTGTAAGAATCAATTTGGGCCCTGGGCAAGCAGCTCAGTTGGTTAGAGCATTGTCCTGATAGGGGAATGTTGTAGGTTCAATCTCCAGTTGGGGCACATTCAAGAAGCAACCAGTGAATGCATAAATAAATGGAGCAACAAATAGATGTCTCTCTCTTTCATTCTCCAAAAATAAAAAATAAAAATAATAATCAATTTGGTAAAATAAATTAAATACACTTGTGATCATCATTGTTCAAGTTTGTTAATTCATAAACATGTATTCTTTTAGGGCTATTAAATAATTATTTTTTAATTAAATTTGAATTAAAAATGATTCCCCCTTAAAGTATACTATGTTGTTAAGGAAGACAGCTTGAAAATCAATAATCCAAATAAAGTTCAAAATATATGGGAATATCTTGGTTGACTGACATCAGACAAAAGCTAATCCTAGTATTACAACTTAGCTCACCAGTGACCAATAAAGACAGAGGGAGACCCACTAAAATGGAAACATATGCAATGCCTCTTCCCACACATCAAAACGGCCATCCTTTTACATGACTGGTTTCTCTCCTCTCACTCATGTGTGTTTTGTTTCATCTCAATAGTATATATATATATATACTTATTCCAGGCATATTTTATTTATTTTTCTTTTTTTATTGTTCAATTATAGTTGTCCCCATTTTCCCCCCATTTCTCCCCTGCCCTACCCACCTCCCACCTTCCACTTTCAATCCTCCACCCACATGTTGTTTTTGTCCAAGGGTCCTTTCTACATGTTCCATGTCTTGACCCTAACCCTTCTTTTTCCTGTTATCTCCCTTCCCCCTCCCCTCTGGTCCAGGAATGTTTTAAAAACAAAAGACACTGGGGACGTTTTATTTATAGAACCCTTGAAAGGGGTAGTGTTAGATATTTAACTGGAAAATAAAGAAACTTTCTAAAGAATATTTTACAATATACGTAATATTAAGACACTAGAAAATAGGTGTCTTTTTTTCTTTCCTAGAAAATAGAAAACCAGTGTTAAAGAAGACAATGCATCACTGACATTTACATCAATAGGTTACAAAGGAGATTGAAGCACGTAGAACTGTCTCCTGATCACAGGAAGGTCATACATGCACACAGTCAGTTGCTTATGCCAACTATTAGAATTCTGTAACTAAACACTAGCAGTGGCTGATGTGTTTTTTTATAACTAAGGTAGATAACTTAATAAAAGTAAGCGACCTACAGTTAATGACTAAACATGGAACAATTGGTGAAATTTGACTACATAATAGCATTGTATGTGTTAATTTTTTATCTTAATAACTGTATTATAGTTATGTAAGTGAATGTCCTTGTTTTATAGAAACTATATACAAAGTATTTATAAATAAAGAGGTACCATATATGCAAATTACTCTAAATGATTTCATGAAATAATCACAGTGTGAGAGAAATAGAATGGTAACATAAGTGCGGGAAAATGTTGACAGCTAGAGAATCTGGGTACACAAGAATTCTGAGTCTGACTTGTGCAAATTATCTATGACTGAAGTTCTTTCATAACAGCTTCAAAAAACATTTTATAAAACATGTTTTTTCTTCATAATGATAATAAACAATAACTGCAGACATCTGCAATGCCATTTTAAATTTTGAGAAGAACAAAGTAACAGGATACCCTCATAGAGATTTCATATACATACATTACACATACGTGTATACACATTGGGTATGCATATACATAAGTATACAAGTAAAATGAATGCAAAGTGAATACAGATAATCACTCTGAATTCCAAATTCACTACAATCTGATTTATTACATCATTTAGATCCGTAATCTTATTCACCACAATGCATATCTTTAAAAATAATTATGTTCTACAAGGTTCTGATAAAATTATTTGTTCATTTACAAGATTATTTCTATAACTATAAAATGGTTCACCAATAAATCAAATTTTTTATGCAAAAACTTGTCAAACTATACAACTCATAAGACTTAAGGATTTATATTTTTCTTCTAACTTGACCAGTTGAAGTTCACAACAAGATAAAGGAAACAAACAAATATTCAAGTATTTCACTTTAAAAAGATCTATATTGAAATAATCTTTAGAAATGCATTGAAAAAAATCACGAAGCCACTTGTATTGAGTGTGTAGAGAGAACAAAAAATGTGAGAAATGATAAATGTTCAAGTGCAGAGTCAGACACATAACTCCATCTATAAAATGATATATACAAAAAAGATGCAATAAAGTATTTTAAGTACAGTATGATCAAGAACAGCTGGACTTGTCTATCTTAACATCTCTATTGGGTGTTCTGAATAGCACATTTATATGCCTTATATGTATACATTCACAGTGAAGAATGATTTGAGTTTAATGGATAATTGAAACAGAGTAAAAACAGAAGATATTCAGAAACGCAGGAGCAACAGACATGGGTGTGGGGCAGGTGCTCATTTCCCCGGTGCTGCATGCCTTTGGACTCAGGCCTTGGTCCTCTTCTCTGTCCCACTTACGTAGTCTCATGGCTTTACATAGCACCCTATAGAAACCAAATATGCTCACGTATCTCCAGTTTTGACCTCTTGCAAACTCCTAAATGGTTTATACAACTGCTTATTAAACACCTCTGTTTGGATTTCTAAAAAGCAACTCAATCTCCATCTGTGAAAAACTGAACTCCTGATATCCCCCACACCTGTCCTGCCAAAGCCCTCCGCATCTCTGCAGAGGCAACTCCAAATAACCAGGCACAGAAACTGAATTTAGCTTAGACTCCTGTCTTGCTGTTAGAATGCACATCCAATCTGTCAGGAAACCTTGTAAGTTATACTTTCAAAACATATCCATCATCCAGTGAGTTCTTAACTACCTCCATTGACAGCTTTCCAGTCTAAGCCATCATACCATCATCTGTCACCTGGACTTATTGAATAGCCTCCTAATTTTCTGTCTTTCTGCCCATGTCATCCTACGGGCTCTTTTCAACACACACAAAAACTGAATGATGCTTAAAAAATATAATCCAGATCATGTATTTCTCTGCTCAATAGTCACACTGGTTCCCTCTTATGCTCAGAGAAAAGCTAAAGTTGTTACGAGGCTAACAAAGGTCAATGGCCAGGCTCTCATAATCTTTTGACTTCATCTCCTAAGACCCTCTTGCGAACTGCTCTTGGACCTCTTGCGAGAAACCCTTGGACCCCTTGGAAGGGAAGGGTGCCCTTCCCTCGCTTCCCTCTGTTCCAGCCACAAACACTCCCTGGACCATACCACACATGGTCCTGCCCTGGGAACTTTGTCCTAGCTAAGTATACCAACTGAAATACTTTTGCCACAGACAGTCACACAACCAAATCCTTCACCCCTGTAAAGTCTTTGTTCAAGTGACACCTTCACAATTAACCATCCTATTCGAAATAGCCACCCATCCCAACTCCACCTGGCACGCCAGATCCCTCTTACACCAGTCTACTTTTTTCCTTTTCCACAGAACTTGCCACTTTCCAACATGCTTTTTAACTTCCTGCTTTATCATGCCCATGATTTAATGACCATCTCTCTTTTTAAAACTTAAGCTCCAACAAACAAAGGATTTTTTTTGCTTTATTTACTGGTATATATAATAATGCCTAGCATATAACAGCATTCAATAAATATTTGTTGAATTAAATTACGTTGAAACTTAAAGGAAAATTTAGTAGGGGTGTGGATGAATAAGTTATTATTAAAATTACTGAGTTTGATGCCTTCAAGTTGTATTCAGGTGGATGAGGGGGATGTATGTAAAGATTTCTGTGCAGAAATCAAGGAGATTGCTCCAAATGGGCAGGAGTGCTAAACCCCTGGGTAAACACCTCTACCGTCTTCTCCCCAGGTCCCTAAGCTGCAGCAGACCCCTGAGGCAGAGAGCCAGAGCTGAAGTGACAGAGCAGGGACAGCAACACTCTGCCTTTGACTTCAGGAACACTGCTCTGCATCAGAATGACCTGGAAACACTGAAAGCATAGGGGAGACATTACCTCAGCCTTCTCACTCTATACCTTTTACTTTTATACAGAAAATTTTCTAGAATGACATTGTAAAATGTTGATAATTAATGCCCCCAACCCCTGGAAATAGGCTCTGGTGTGGGTTTTTGCTTTTTTTGTCATTTCTCTAGTATATGCATTTTTTCCTAAAAATTCAAGTTAACTCTTATGAAAAAGAATTCTTCTAAAAGCACATATTTCCTTATTAAAATGAAACTTAACACTCTTGAAAAATAAAATTGAATATATCAAATGTCTTGTGAGTTCCTTGCATGCAGTGTTTCACATTACAAAGTTTTTAACCACTCTTCACTGAATCAGAACAACTTAGGTGACAAGGGTACTGAAAACTCAATACCAGAGAGAACTGAAATTATTAGACATTTTTATAAAGTCTGACATCATATAAGATTCAACAAATAATTTTCAATATTTTAATTATATCTATAAATGAGCCAGAAATGTGCCTCAAAGGAGTTGTAGATATATTTTCTAAAGAAATAATATATAAGTAACACAGAAAATATTCCCAAACAACAGTATATAATCTTTACCTAAAATGGCATATATGGATAATCATAATGGGACTTATGTGTAATCTCTCCCAGAGTGAGGGGATTTGGTAAAACAGTGTCCCTGAATCCAAATCAATAGTATTTTATGACTTAGAGAACATATTATACAATCATCATTTTAATTTTATTCTCATTCTCTCTGTTGATATAAAATTCAATACATGCTTACTTTTCAAAATATAAGAATGGAAAACCCAAGCATACTGAAAAAGTAAATGTTTAGTGGATTTATTTTATAATTAGCTGTCCAATTAACTCACTGTTAACAAGTAACTGCAGATGAGTTCAACTCATTAGATGCCAGTTAACAACTCTTTCATCACTGCCTTGTCAACTAACTGTACAATGGCTCAGCGGAGTCACGTAAATAAGTTAATTATGCATTGTAACATATTTGCATATTTAAACATGTACGCATACATTAACTATTTGTAATTTAGCATTATGCTTAGTACATACTACTCCTTTTTTTGTTTCCCCTTGGGTTATTCATTACCAAATGAGTAACAATTTAGAGAGTTCCGAAGCATTGTTTCTACAGTGGCAGAATGTCACAAGCTGCCAAAATAAAGGAAGATACAAACAAGAAGGAAGAAATAGTGCTGCTGAGGATGTGGAGAATATGGAACCCTAGTACACTTTTGGAGGGAATGCAGACTGGTGCAGCCACTGTAGAAAACAGTATGGCATTTCCTCAAAAAACTAAGGATGGAACTATCTGTCAATCCAGCAATCCCATGGCTGGGACTATACCCCCCAAGAGCCCTGAAACACCAATTCAAAAGAACCTATGCACCCCATTGTTCACAGCAGTATTATTTACAATAGCCAAGTGCTGGAAACAGCTAAGTGCCCATCAGTAAACGAGTGGATCAAAAAATTCTGGTATATTTACACAGTGGAATACTACACAGCAGAAAGAAAGAAGGAGCTCCTACCCTTTACTACAGCATGGATGGAACTGGAGAGCATTATGCTAAGTGAAATAAGCCAGGTGGTGAAAGACAAATACTGTATTATCTCACCTATAAGTTGAACCTAATCAACAAAACAAACAAATGAGTAAAACAGAACCAGAGACTTGGAAGTAAAGAACAAACTGACAGTGACCAGAGGGGAGGGGGAAGGGGAGTAATGGGGGAAAGAAAGGGAAGGCACAAGCAAAGGAACACGAATAGAGGACTCATGGGCATAGACAATGGGAGGGGTTGACTGAGGGAGGGGGGTCAGAGTAGGCGTAAGCAATGGAGAAAAAGGTGGGACAACTGTAATTGAACAACAATAAAAGAAAAGTGTCAAATTTATTTATAGAGGAAAACACTAAGACTGAAGTTTATATGGTGGTGAGATGACCTGCTAGAAAGTATAAATGTCCACTGATTAGTTTACTGTATTTTGGAGTGACTAGTATTATGAGCAGAAAGCTGAACAGCAGGCATATTCTTCTAGCCCTCTAACCACTATTCTAGATTTCTGTGTCACTCACTACAACCCATCCTGCATTCTGGTGGTAATGACCTGAGCTCCCTAGGGCCTCCCATAGAAAAAAGCTAAGGAGCACCCCCAGCAGTATTCTCTTAAAGGTCTGAACCACTCCCTCTGGGCACTATCTCCAGGGTAAAGCTAGAATAATCAAACATATAGTTTGCCATCAAACTACCACCGTTCAGAATGGAAAGAAGATGCTTATATTCAAGAAAGGTTCTTACCTGACGATTTCCCTTCCTTTAAACAGAAAAGTGAAATTTGTACTGTGGGTTTTTGAAACTTCTCGTTATTCTAGTGTAATTGGACTGCAGAGAAAATGGGGCTGAGCGATGATAATGTTTAATCCGGTAGAAGGAGGAGGCTGTCAGTGCACTTCTTTTATACTTCAATTATTTTTCGCCAACTGTATGTCTATTTCTGTTTCTATCTTTTGTTGCACTATGCTATGCACTGCACGGAATGATTCTGAGATTCCATGTGCTCTGCTAAAGCCTCCTGAAGAATGTCTGCTAAATAAAGCCTTTCACTATTTTGGTAGTAAGGATTGCATGGAGCTCTCTGGTTTAAGTGGGAACACAGAAACTTCCATCATGAGTGCTTCCAGGGAGATTCTTCCTCATTATTCAAACCCCTCTTCCAGTAAGGCGGTTCCTTTCCCCTCCTACCAAATTCCACCCTGCCAGCCATTTCTCAAACCTGCCACCTCCACATCCCCTGCACCTCACCTCATCCGAAATCAAATGCACTCAGCCCTGCAAAAATATGCTATTTTGCTCCCATGGTGTTATTCTAACACTAGTCTTAGGCCATTCCTTCATATTTAATCTCTTTATTAAGTAGTTCAGAAAAATGGAAAGAAATAAACAGGAGAGTAAAGGAAAAAGAAATTAAGAAACAGAGGGAATTATAAACAGAAAGAGCAGGGAGACACAAGGAAAGTGAAGGAAGGCAAAGGGGAGAAAAGTCCAAAGAAAAGGGTAAGAGGCAAGCAGAAAATTATCATCATTCACAAACGCAGCTTACTCTGGGGCAGGCATTTTGTCAAGTGCTTTACATGCAGTATTTCACTAAAATACTATGTGCATATGTAGCATATTTACAGGCATAACATTCTTTCCTTGAGAACTACCTATATTTGGTCCCGAAAATGGTCACTTTCTGTTAGCTTGAAAAGGAAATAATATTTTAAGAAATATAAGCTTCCTAAAAAAAGAAAGAAATGTGTCACAATGTATAAATGCTACTTATATTCATTTCATGCCAATACACAAAACTCCAACTGGTATTATTTTAATTAAAAAAGTTAATATTAAAAAAAGAAAGCCTACATAAAATACCATGTTCAATATTTTCTGGTACTATAATTGAGTAACTTTATCTAGTTATGTGCTCTTAAAAGATATATCACCATGGTAACGAGATCTTTTGACAATTATTCTATTTTAGTGAAAAGTAATACAAAAGGGTTAAAAAATACTCTGGTCTTAAATCTTGAAATCCATATTCACTATTAAAGTTTATCCTTTCCTCCCCTGTCATTTT
Organism: Tonatia bakeri; assembly: GCA_004024845.1. NCBI lineage: Eukaryota > Metazoa > Chordata > Mammalia > Chiroptera > Phyllostomidae > Tonatia > Tonatia bakeri. The sequence continues at coordinate 259,706 of PVIA01000024.1, read as the reverse complement.
TGAGAGGATGTTGGAGAATTTTTCTCTGTCCTATTTCACCCACCTCAAGCTGATCTGAATAGGAGCAGTTTTCAAACCATGAAAGCCGATGCACTCTGTAACAGTGAATTCCCAGCAGGAATTGCTGCACTTAATTCAAATGGATAAATGTCACCAGAATTGGTTATATAACCCAGAAGGTTATTTGTTGTGCTTGGTATTTTAGACAAATATAGATTTTGTCTTAGGGACAGGTAATTTTTTGAAAGAAGATCACATGTGATAAAGCCTCACTGTACATTATTTCAGTGCACATATAACCATAGAGATGATTCGTATTGTCAATAAGCCATTTTTAAAAGTAAACACTGTCAGAAATCTTAAAAGTTCACATCTCCTTTTTGTTTTTGCTAGAATTTTATGTACCTCTTCCTTAGCAGTGACCATAATGTCAAAATTAACATAATTGTTAAAGCTATTTTCTCCAGAAATCTTATCAAATTCACTTATATAATTCTGACACAGCATCTGGCACTTAATAGACTCTCAATAAACGCTATAATGAGAAAAGCAATTACAGTGAGCATTGATTTGTTCTCCATCAAGGAAGTATGCTGCTCTAACATACACTAAGAACTAGTGTCTGCTGAATTGAGATTAAGTTTGCATTTTGGGAAAGAGGGAACATTAATAAAAAATGGTTGTTTAGCACAATTGTGAAAATATGAGTTTTCTATTCAAACTATATTACCATCAGGTAAATCAGTCATAGGGTCAACCTTACCTCTTTCCACAAGGACTCATAATTTTCGCTGAACTCTGAAGAACATCAAAAGTGTTCAAAGTATTTGGGAAATCCCTACTATTCAGCTTCAGTTTCCTGTACTCCTCATGAGTACGCCCTGGTCCATCCCGCCAGAGGCGGGCAGAGGCTAGACCTGTCAACAGCCTCCGCACAGCGGCCACAGCCTGCCTGCATGTTTCCCAGCCACTCTCAGACTTCTGAGGAAAGACCCTGTTGCCACACCCCACTCAGAATGAACTCTGTATGTCACCTCTCGACCTGGCATCTCTACCACATCCTCTTTGAATCCCCATCTCTCCCACTCTGCGATAGATCTCTACAGCAAATGGGATTCTGCTTTGGATCCCTAAGGCTCAGGTGGAAATTCAAAAAACCTCACTGAGCCCAAATTCCTAACTGACTTAGGGACACTTTGTACTTCCTCTGAGGTATCATAATTTTTCTATGTTCTCCTATTTCTATGGGTTCCCTGCCACTCTAGGCTCTTGCCTCCATCTATTTCATTCCCAGAATATGTCAAAGTCGCCACACAGATAGTTGGTGTCCTGACCCCTGCAAAATGTGGCTGGCAATCCTCACCGACTGCACTCCAGTGAAGGCTGCTATAGGGCAGCGCCAACTGCGCCACACTCCGACCGGCTCTCCTCAGCCACTACTCTCTGTCCTCATCTTTTGGCTCTACACAGTGCTGACAGTGCAAAAAGATTAAAGTCCTTTTGTCCCCACTAGTATCACATTCAAATTTCCCTTCCTGACCTCACCTCTATTATACCTAAATTCTAGAATGTCCCACAGCAGCAGCAGCTTGGAGTACTCACTGTACCAGTCCCAGGCACTCAGGACGCTCACTACAGCATGGTGGGAGGAGCTGCTCACCCTGACACTAGTTAGGCATCTGCGTGCTTTTCCTATCTGACTTTTACATAAAATAATATTCACTAAATAACTTAAATTTTCTTTTCAGTGCTTAAGAAAGGGTTCTGTGGAATATCTTTGCATTTCCATTCACCTCTTCATATGCTTCCACCACACTGGGCATCTATAAAGGGGAAAGGTAGTTTCCATTGTGCTTTCATCTCCAGGCTACTGTGTTCTCCTAAGAGGAGAAATGAAGTGAGCATCCCTCATCAATACCTTTGATGTGTTCTTTTCTTCTTTCTGCTACAGTGGCTCCAACATCTGAGAACATGCACATAAGAAGATATGACAGCTCTGACTAACCTCTAAGCTCAAAGTTCAAGCAAATGTAAAAAGGACAAAGACACTCAGAAACCAGGGAACCATGGCATAGTCCCAAGATTTTGTCCCCAATTGCACTCTACATCTACATATGTTCAGCCACTGTCACAGCTATACTGTTCACTTCATGACTCACAATTAGCCGGAGGCTACTCAAACAAACCGTTACTTACAAACATGTGAATTTGATTGGAATCTCTCAAGCCTCTTTTGCTTCCTTAATCCTTCAAGACCTGGATCAGCATGAGCCAAATCCAGCCTGCCACCTGTTTATGTACAACCCATCAGCTAAGTATGGCTTTTCCAAACAAATGTTAGTAATAAATTTGATGACAGGGAACAGTAACTTTGAACAACAATTAGGAAAAGGTTATCCCCCCTCCAAAAAAGTATACAGCTAGTCTCATCAGTAGACTTGTATTACAAAAATGTGTCCTCAATTATTATACTTTGAACTTCATCAATAAAAATTTGTAGAAATTTATTTGTTATATAAGCATCTATATTACATCCTTGATTTTGACTCTTAGCCCACAGAGCCTGAAATAGTTACTATCTGGCCCTTTATGCAAAAGGTTTACCAATCCCTGCACTAATGAAACACAACAGGAGATGTTCCATGAAATGCAAAAGAAAAACTCCACAGCAGTTCACTTAAGGTAAGACCTTTAGAACTGTCACATCATATATTTTCCAGGTTAAAAAAAATCTTTGTTTTTTCTGCTTGTTATGATGTATATTAACTAAATGTTTCAAGCAGTAACTCCTCTATCGACATTTTCTTCCTAAAACAGGCATTTCTATTTTCAAATCTGTACTCAATACTAGCATTGATACAAAGCTTACTAATTATAGGCTTTATGAACTTTACAAACCCTAAGAGTTAGGCAATATTGCTGTTTAAAGATAATGATGAAATAGAGGTTCAAAAGGCTAACCAGCTTACCTAAGACACAGAGCATAGAATAAAGCACAGCTTTCTTTGACTCTGAGTCCCTGAGTTCCTACTCCTAATCACAACAATGTACCATTTCCACTGTTATGTATGCTATTCTGACAGTTTCCCTTGACTATCCCCAGCTTCCATTCGTCCGAAAGGGAGCAATTCTTCACTGCTGTTCACTCTGTGCTCCACACCCTCCCCCATCTAGAAGTAGCCTCCTGGCATGGAATTTAGGAGTGTAGCAAAAGCCATGTACCAATGATAATTTGAACTTCAGTTACCCAACCATGTTAAAATTACAAAATCTAGCAGGAAACAATGAATAAAGGCGAAGGTCAAGCTGTGGCTGCCACATCGAAGCTTGACTTGCTTTCTGGAAATTAGATTTGGTCAAGGGAGCTGGTGGGAGTGGGGGTGACTTATTGCAACTTCCACTTGGGCACTAAGCTATGTAAGCTTTAACCTGGGGAGCCATTATCCATCAAGGTGAAGAGCTATACAGAGTTACAGGAAATACAAATTAGTTGATCAGGAAAGGCAAAGTTTTAGCCATAGGTAAACCTAGGTTGTCAACCATTAACCCATTGTGTGACAGAAAATGACGTCATTTCACATAACCAGGAGTTTTCAGTTTGCTTACTATTTTTTTATTTTAATGATTACTGCAGTTTGTTCCACCTCTATTCTCATGATCTTGGGGCTCTAAAACACATACAATATATATACAGTGACACAATCTAGAGGAGCATACTATCAATGTAGTGGCCCAGTATGATCAAATTATTCTGATACTGCCTAGTCAGATCACACATTATTGATTTTCTTCAACAGCTCATCTGGAATAGGGGATAGTTCTGCTATTATGATGTCACTGAAAACCTAGATAATGGCTGGAAATGCCTGAAAATGCTTAGAAAATTATTACTACATATTCTTTTATCTGTTACTTTGCCTTGATTTTACTGAAATCAGACTGTTCCAAATTTAAGGATGTGATTTAACCAACTAGTACACTTACACACTATATTATTTTATGACTATTAATTTCTGGTACAGAGCAGAGTTGGTACAGGTAGGAGGGGCTATACTACCAAACAGGTACCCTACCCCTGGGCTGGACACACAAGGGTAAGTGCACTGTAAGATAAATAAATGAAGGAAGGTTGGGACAATTCATGCTAGTTCCCGAATTTCTCACCTGAGGAAAAATATATAAGGCACAGAGTATATTCCAAAAGTCAAAAAGGAAAAGAAACAGTACAGAATTATAATTAAATAAGATAAATGCTGGCCCTGGCCAGGTAGCTCAGTTGGTTAGAGCATCAACCTGATAAGCCAAGGTTGCAGGTTTGCTCTCCAGTCAGGGCACATACAAGAAACAACCAATGAATACATGAATAAGTGAAACAGCAGACTGATGTTTCTTTCTCTGTCTCTCTCTCATCCCCTCCTCCCTCCCTTCCTCTTTCTCTAAAATCAATTTTAAAAAAGATAAATGCTTTTGGAAAATATATAAATCTGAAAGTAGTTATATAAATGGACTTAGAAATAACAAGGGACTGAGGCTGCCTGATCTGTGTTCTCAGTGGAAAAGGCAGTCCTGGCTCGGACCTGGTGTGTAAAGGAGAAGAGTTTCCAAGCCTAACGTGAATAATGAGGAGAGCACAGGATGAGACCTTCACTGTCCAGGCCCACAGAGCCCCTGGGAGTTACACAACATTTCTTCACCGCTCATACAATGGATGCCCTTCCCTCTCAGAGGAGAAAGATTAGGGCTGGGATTGTGGACCTTATTGCCCTTCAGCCCCTTTTCCTGCCAAGAATGAATGAAGTCAGAGTTCTCTTCAGATCTAGCTTAATCTGTTGTTATTACATGGGGAGATGCTTGTCCAAAAATGTTTCTTCTTTTTATATACTTGAAATTCTGTCAACAGGGAGCAAAGCTTTGTCATTACCTAATAATTCATCCACTGTCTCGTTAAGAAAAATAAATGTTATGCTCAACATCTATCGCACCGACTTGGCCATTTGAACTGCAAAGTGAGTTCTCATCAGGGCTTATTTTTCAAAGTGCACTAATGACTTATAAATACTGATGTGTTCTATAGCTGCTTGCTGTGTGTTCACTTTGTCTACATTAGTTATTGTGGATGCAGACTTGGCAAGATAAAAGTCCTCACAATACCTAACAAAATTTTCCACCCAGTACTTACTAAAAATAATGCAATATTGATATTGCTACTAAAGAAAAACCATGCGCTCTTGAAATAGGTCACAATTGCATATTCATAGTGGCCTGTGGAACTGAATAGTTTAATGCAGAATATCTGCTTAATAGATGTATTTATAACCAGTCGCATTCTAGAAAGAATTTAAGGTGGCATATAAAAATCCTTAAAAATACAGTAAACAAGCATAAATTAAATGGAGGAATAAAAAAGAACAAACGTGGTGGAGTTACACTTTGTACTTAAGTTAATAAGTTTAACTCTGGATAACTATGGGTGAACAGACAGAAACATGGAGATCTAACAGGACCATGCAGTTACCTTGACTAATTAGGCTTGCAAAAAGAGGACGCCGATGTGGTGATTTGTAGTCAGCCTCATTTAGTATATTTAAGTATATAGTGGAAACCTCTCACATTTACATATCATTTTGCAGTACACAAAGAATGTTTAAGACATCTATTTTCTTGTCTCAGTAAGTCTGTAGTAGAAATGAGGACACAGTCTCATAAGAAAGAGTTATTTTGCCATGATAAGTTGCCTTCTATAGACTGTAAGTAACACCAACTATTTTCAAGAAGACCTAACAACTGATGAAGCAGAATAAAGGACCTATTATAGGAAATCTCCACATGACCCTGCTGACAAATGTATTTCTATATTATCATATTTTTAAGGTATCACTTTCAATATGAGGTTGAAGCATATAAAATTGCCATTTTATAAGTCAAAAATGGCTAAACATCAGCCATTTCAAAGGCTCACCCTCATAGTTTGGGTACCAGTGAAAACCAAATGTGGCATGGCTCTTCGGAAGCATCAGAATGTGTTCACCCTAGCTTAATTTTATAGGGTGTGCATTATAAATGTTCTATCTTTACTAAGAAAAAATTATAAACAAAGATACTCTATTAATTGTCCTTAAATACACTAAGATCCTTTTTAAGAACAGTAATTCAGCTACAACAAACTCTGGATTCTGGTCCTGTGTTTTCTGTAAGGATTTTTATAGGGCAGATATTGAAGACTAGTTCATATAGAAGAGTAAAGAACTGTGACACAGAAGTCACCTTAACTATGCTGGAATCCTGATTCACACTGGTTATGTGACACCAGGATACATAAATGTCTCCATCAGTTTCCTCATCTGTACATGGAAAATAATGTTATCACGTTCTCTAACAACAAATGCTACATAACTGAGCATTTATCTTGTTCTGTTTTGCTACTGGAAAACTCACAACCAAGTTGGAAGCTTAGCTGCACAACCCACTTTGACCCTTGTGGTCTACATATTAATATTATTTCCTCTTGCTTTCATTTATGATTTCTTTATACTTCCCATGGATTTAGTTATCTATTTCTTCATTACTATACCCTTATGAGATAGAGTGTTTTTATTATTACCTCAAATCTTATATGGTGCAAATTAGGTTAAAAATAGTAAATGAATACATAAATAATATACTAACTCTGAAAATGTTCACTGAAGGTGATTTCTACCAGGAAATATATGTTAGGTTAATTTTAAAATGCATGAAAACTCAAGTATGAGAAAGCACTGACTGCAGGGTGCAACAACAGCAGTGAATTACAAAGCTCTAGGGGGGAAAACAATTTAATTGAAAATAAATACTGAATTACAAAATATTAATTAATAAACTTTATGTTCAACAAGTACTGCTACAAACTAAAGTTAAAAAAATTAAACAGTATAATGAGAATAAACCAATACTAAATGGTGTTAAGCTATAATATTTCCAAATACAAATGTATGTATTGTAGTTATTTGTGGGATGACAAAATTCATATATGCAAATCAAAACAGCATTTGCCCTATTAGTAAAAGCACATTAATAATAATGTTAGTTTTAAAACAGTGCAATTGATACTATATATTATAACAATTATTCCATTGAAGTATATCAATTCTGGAGGTACTGACACCTAAAAACATCTATATATTTTATGACACCAACATAGAACTAATAATTAGATCAAAACCATAAATAAGTATAATAAGATACATAATTTTCTACAGAAGCTACAAAGTCTACCTTTATAAGAAAGAAACAAATAAGTGAAAAACTTAAAAGAAAATTATTATAGTCACTATGGGGCTCAGACTCTGTGATTCTAAATTAAGTCAAAGGGCAAATGACGGGCTCAGTTTTACCACAAAAATGAGTCCCATAATGATGGGCAGACTGTAATTTGTGGTTCTGGTCAGTTGTATATATATTAGAAACAAAAAGCACAGATTCCATGAGAGCTAAATAGCAATAACAATAGTAAATCCAGAAATCTATAGGATAAAAAACTGTAGTACTAAATGTATGTTCTTTCTGATTATTCTAAAAAAAGTAAATGATCTCACTCAAGACACATTTTAGATAAGACCTTAGCATACTTTGAAGACAGAAAGTAAAGACATTTGGTAACCTATCACTCCTGTTTCCTCCGTCCTTAAACTCACTTCTTAATTATTGCATTTTTTTCTTTCTTCCCCTCATTAGAAATGCTATAAATTTAATTCTGGATGCTGCCTACATTCCCCCTTTGGAAGAGAGGCCTCATACTCCCAGATGCCAGGAGTATAGCCTACTGGCACTTCCTGCCAAGTCTTTTTCAGGAATCGCCCTGAACTCAAGGAAGCTGTCTCATCCAAGGTCACCCTCCTCCTTGGGGGCACCCCCTCCTCAAGGTCTGGCTGATACAGAGTACAAAGGCCTTTGCTTCAGATCGGACATCAACTACAGAGCTTCTACTGGAAATGGCTGAGCCATTCTGCAACTACAATACAGTTCAACTCTCTTTTCTTACTCCCTTAGGGACACTGTCAGAGGCAAGTCCTAATCAGCCTCCCATAAACAAACATTTACATCACCTGAGGAACATGAATTATGATACTATAAAGAAATAAAAAGCAATGTTTGATATAATTTAATTTAAAAGAAATTAAACAAAGGTGTAATCAGTACAATCTTTAAGAAATTTTTGCTAGGAAGAGACAAAACTCCAAGCAGAAATTAAGGCAACAAACTTATGAACAAAGAATTGCCATTGTCACCTAGACATTTTATAGTATATGACTAATCTATAAGTGGAAACACATACATGACAACACATAAAATGTTCAAATGAGGAGAATAAAAGGCAATGTGAAAATCTTACCAATGTTAATAAACTACAAGTAGTGAAATGATAGATGTTTCAGTTCCTGTGAAGGTGCTGAACCAACGTGAAAGGAGCTCTGGGTTGAGGGTTCCTCTCCACCTAGCCTCTTTCAAAGGGAAAGAGAGGTCATCTACCAACAAGGTCCCTTTGCCTTGCTTCCTTTTAATTCTTATGTTACTATAATTTCACAAGAGCAGGATCAAACTCTGAGTGCAAAGTTCTAATAAAATAATAGGCATAATGATATGAAAACAGAAAAATTTTGAGTCTTTCATAAGCTTATGGTGCTTCCATATCTGTAATGCTTTTTCATAATACTATGTTCAGGATTACTTAGAAAAGATTCAGAGCAGAATGGAAGGGATTAGTTTAGGGATGTATCCATAGAAGAGTGAGCTAAAAAAGATGAAATCCCTTCAGTAGAAAAAGGAAAAACTGAAAATGAGATAATGAAGTGTTAAAGTTATATATAAAATGTATTATTTTTTAGTACTGCCTCAGCATACCAAATCCCCTAATATGCCACTTCTCTCTTACATCTGTATTCTCTTTTTCTCATTGGATCATACCCCTTAACATTCAAAGGCTCCAGGATCTCCTATCTTTCATCTTAAAAGACTCCTCCCTTCAGCTTCTAAAAAAGTTATAATCACATCCTGTATCTCTGCTGCACTACTGTCCATAACAACCTACTCCAAGGGACTGCCAATCCCACATCCCAATGAGTCTGCTCCCGCTAAGGTGACAGGTGACCACAATGCTACCAAAACCATTGGGTTCTTCCATCCTCACCTTATCTCACTTCTCAGCATCAACTGAACATCCCTACCTATTTTAAAAATATCCTGTTTTTGTTTTTTGTGACACCAAACACTCATTATTTTCTCCATAATGTCTTGGCAGCTCCTTTTCTTTTAGGTCACCTCATTTATACATTTGTTTGTTTGTCCATTCATTCCGTTTGACAGAATGGAGTCTGGAGATACAATAGTGAGCAATACCACATCACTCTTGCTTTCAGAGTCCTTTACACCTTCTCCGATTTCCTTTTACATAATTTTTCCAAATATCACTCACTATAATGCTATAGGTACCTTTTTTCCTAGTCCTTCAACTGTGCAAAATTCCTCCTGTCTCAAAACTTTTACATGTATTCTGTCCTCTTCTTAGAGAATTTTGCCTCAGCCAGTCCATTCCTAAAACAGATTCTATGTCAGCTCCTGAGAGAAACTTGCCCTGGAATTCCTCTCTCAATTAGCATATCCTCTTACCTCACTGCATCCAACTCTTTCCTATCTTAAAGGCCCAATAAAATACCTGGAACACTTTTCTCCTTAAAATAAATGAGACTAAAACAAACAGCTGCTATTTTGCTATTGATGTAAGATGTGGTTTAGGGGAGAAATGCAAAGAGCTTCCTAAGTGATTTAAATTTGTCAATTAAAGAATCATAATTAACCTTTGCTAAAGTTAACATCAGGAAAGATAAGTAGGCTTTAAATATTACATATGGTGTCATACAAGAAAGATTCAAACCCAGGTAATTTGACTGCAGATCCCATAGCTCAATAGGGCTACCTATCCTTCACTGTACACACACACAGCATTTTCCAGCCAAGACACTCTACTCCAATTGCAACTGAAGCATCATAGAGAAACTCAGAATTTCAGAGCTAAGTAAGTCCTTGTAGGTCTCATAAAGGTCATGCTTCAGAAGGTCAAGCAGAGAGCAGTGACAGTTAAGACATGAGACTCTCTCAGAGGAGAATGCAGCCACTACTTCACACTGGCCTTCCTCTTTGGAAATGAAGAATGACCGAGACAGATACAAAGCCAAGTTTCACCTACAAAGTATTATTAACCATGGATATTCTGGAGGGCTTAGCTAAAAAGAAAGCAATCTCTCAAAATTCTAGTGACTTTTTAAAAGAAAAGCAATCTACAAGATTGCTATTTTTAAAACCTGAAGATTTCCCAGGATGTTTTTCACCATAGGAAAGTTTATTCTTCTCTCCATTTATTTTATATATCATGAAGAAAATTGCATATATGTTTTCTGTGGAAACTTACTAATATATGTGAAAGTATTTTTAAAGCGTCCAAAAGGATACAAACCAGTCTTCAGAATTTTAAGCAGGAGCAGTCCGTGAGGGGTAGAAAGAGGGCAGAGAGGGCGAGACTGGCCCTGCAGTGCATGTCAGATCAGGTTTCTGCTTCAACTGCGATGTTCTAATTTCTCTTATAGGTGAATGGACTGAATCATGTATTGCTTATGGAACTCTAATGAAATAAATTAAACATGAAAATTAATGTTTTAAGATGAGGAGAAGCAGGCTGCCCAATCAAAGTCACACCAGTAGCCTCAGTGTGTTCTTGGTTGTAACAGCTTCCTCCCAGATCTTCCAGCAGAGCAGTGTGAAAGGATCTGCTGCCAAAGACTTCCTTCCACCAGTTTTTCCCTCTGACTCAGGGAAACCCCAAGGAAGCCTTCTCTTTGGACTGCATATATCTCCGGAGGATTTCTCACAGAATGTACTAACAATAGAAACTGTTCTTGGTTATAATACAGACCCAGCAGGATGTTCAAAATGCCACAGGCCACTCAGTGGCCCTGCCTGTGGCAGCCGGCTGGTAGGCGCCGTGAGAGCCATATGGAGATGGCTAAAATGGGAAGCAAAGCAGCAGGTTCTGAGGCCATGGTGCCCCTTGCCATGACCACTATCTATAGAGAAACATCCACAATTTATGCCAACAAACCAAATAGGATTTAAATATACTCTGCAGACCTCCTTTTTTTCACTTTGTTGATTGGCACCTGAAATAACTACATTTAAAAGAAAAAATATGTAAAAAGAAAAGCATTCATGCAGGCCATACTTGCTCGGCTGAATTACTATTCTGCAGACTCTAATGTTGTGATCAGATGGTTTTAAAATGCAGTGTAAATGCCTTATAATTGCCAATGTACAGGTACTTACCAACAGGGGATAATATCAAGAAATAACTTTTTCCTTCTTTCTAACATAAAAATCCTCAGACTTGAACTGTGATGTAGAGTCAGTGTGGGGAAGCAACTGCGCTAGCAAAAGAGACCCATCAGGAAAGTGAGAAGCACCTGACAGGAAATCTTCAATTAGGAGAAAAACACCATCAATTTAAATTTGAGAAATGTTTTAGGCCAGGCTCTCTTGAACAAAAGATCCTTGAAGAAAAAAACTTTTATCATCATAATATGTACAGAAATACCTCCCAACTGAATAAAACCAAAATAATTTCAGACTACATAAATGCTATAAAGGCAACAAGTGTGGGATCTTCATAAACCCAGACCACGTAACACGCACTGCACTTCTCTTTCCTGGGGTAAATTTCCTATATAACATATTTGCTTAACATTTATTGTGTGAATCATGTTTTATTTATTGTATAAATTAATATATACAAATGTGTGTTGATTGTGTAAAAGACTGATGCAATATACTACTAATCTAGGTTTCAAAATCAGTGACTGGTTAAAGATTAATAAAAGAAACAGCAATCAGGAGGGACTGTGGCCTTGATGCCACTCGACCCAAGCAATTTCCAAAGCAGGTACCATACCCAACTACACATACAAAGTCCCTGTCATCCATTTCATTGTCATCATTATGTCAGCAGTATTACCAATCACATGTCAATTCTTCATTGGTTTACAAAAGAGATTATTTCAGAAAGGCACTTCAGCTGAAAACGAGAAGAAGCTTTTAACATGTTCTCTCTACTTAAAAACAAGGAGTTTCGTTTTCTTCAAATATTTCAAAGATATTATGGAATAGTAGATAACTTCCATATATATACTTTTAGTAGTTAAAGAAAATAGATCAAACTCCCTTTAACACAAATATTATAATAGCCTTGAATTTCATACAAAACTAAATTGAAGCCTTGGATTTACTGACTGCCCAATGCCACAGTGGCACTGAGAATCAGCAAATTGGTATGCTGCAAATTATACATTAGAATCAATCATTATTCATTCATAAAATATTTATTCAACACCTATTATATGCCAGGCAAAACGCTAAATGCTGGACATATGATGATAAATGAAACAAATGTTATCTCCAACCTTATGAGTCTGTCGATTAAATAAAACCACAAATAAACATGTAAGTCCAAATTATGACAAGTTCTATGATGTATTCTATGAAAAAGGAGAATACAGTAATATAATAGAGAATATTGGGATGGGGAGGGCAAGGGCAGAGATCAGTGTCTGAAGGTGAGGAGGAGTAGGTGGAAGATGAGGAGGCACTGAACTCCAGGCAGGGGAAATGTGTGTGAAGACCCTGAATCCTGCAAGTGTAAAGTATTTGAGAACTGGGAGCATGTCAGCATAGCTCGAACATAATGAGCAAAGGAAAGAGAGTTCTGAAACAAGTTTAGAAAGGCAGAGAACACGAGATGGCCATCATGAGAAATCTATCTTCTAGGTTCACAGGGAAGTGACTGGAAGGATATAAGTAGAATGACTTGATCTAAGTCTTAAACAGGCTGTTCAGAGAGTGCCTACAGAAATACCATGTCAATATCACCCTAGGCTTTTTCTCTGTGGCCAGAAACCAACCTGCTATAAGATGAAATTCATCCATCCTTTCCAAACATCTGGGGAGAACAGCTGGAATCAAGTGGCCCAGAGGAAGGTATTGCCATATACCAAGATCTACCAGAGATACCCCAGCTTTACTGCTGTTCTCATGACTGCTGACTTTTTTAGCTGACTGTAGAACCACAGCCAGGCAATTGTGATCTGTCATGAATTTGATCTCGTGGAGCCCTTAAAACCCCGATGCTCTCAAAGCTGAAGAGAAATGGAGTGTTAGGCCTACGAAGTCAGACACAGTGGATGCAGAAGGAAAGACGAGTCTGTGAACATTGCCGCTGCACGGGGACAGAGGGAGGACAGGTCAGCGGAAGGGGTTCCGGGTAGAGTCAGAAGCTTGCAAAGCTGATCTGCAAGTGCTTACATTCAGCTTATCTACAGTGGGGAAACTTTTTGAAACTCCAAAGGTGTCCACAATAATAAACCTAAATGTTGTGCTGAATAAGACTGAATAATTTAACTGAGGAGTTCAGGACGTCAGACAGATTTCTCTTTCACCAAAGCTATTACAAACAATGGCTGTCATTTTCCTAGAAGACCTCTGAAGGCGCAAGTTTCCTCACTTTTCTAAGGTAACCTAAATTCATGGGAATGACACTTCTAGAACAGTTCTCCTTGTGTGTGCCTTGTTCTTTGACACTGTAGGCACTATGTCAAGAAATAATGTTATTTCTCCTCTGTTGCCTAGCTAGGGTTTCAAAAGAATTTTATTTTTCCCCCCCATAGAATAAAAGTAAAGTCTGAAAAGTCAAATAGTTCCTTAAACACCAAAAACTCCCCAAATAAATACACTGAGTAGAAAGTTGTAATAGATCTGAGTTCTCTAAATAATGGACTAACCAAACATAGGCAGTGATGGTAGAGGAAGAGTTATAGGGAGAAATTCCAAGAACTTAGAAATAAGAGAAACAAGGTTTCCCTCTGAAAATTAAATTATAAAATCAGCACATAATAAGTCAGAGAGAGAGATAAGGTTAGTAGACATTTTGAAAAGCCAAAAATGGCTCCCACACAGAGAAAAACTGGCTATATCATGACTGAAGTCGATAACAATGCATAAATCAAAGGAGAAGTCAGCAATGCAAGTTTAGAAAAATGTGGAAAATGAACATTCTCAGAGACCCAGTCTAAAGGAGGAAATGCTTTGGCCCAAAGATGTGTTCTTTCTGATCCCAAGGATGAAAAAAAAAGTGTACATGAATTAAGTTACCTTGAATTGATGCCATTCAACCAAAACTGATTTTATGCAACCTGCACAGGCTTTTAATTATATCCTGGTCTCCCAAATAATTTGCCTTTAGGGAGAGAACCAGCTCACCAAAAGATGGTGGCGCCTTCAGTAGTCCTATTTCTCATTATACAATATTAATACCTGGCATTCTGCTTTTATTCATTAGTTTCTGGGAGCTTGTGTGGAATCCAAAGAGACAGATTCACGTCAATAAACGAGGTTCCTGAGACTGTAAAGCTGACTACCGGACCTATCACATAATATCGTCCTGTACTCTCATCCACATGATGTGAGTGTTTCCAAACAAGAAGGGAAGAGGCAGCCCACACATTTCACAGGGTACATAACAGAGGGCGCAAGACTCATATGTGGCAGAACCAGGACCAGAGTCTGGGCTCCCTCATTTATTGCCCACCTTGCATCAGAGATGTACATGACACACAAATGTTGTGTTGAATCTCTGTCTAAATTCCAGGTTTTAAGATAAACAGGAATCCTCTGCGTAATTTAGGGACCACAATAAATAGAATTCATTTATCCACCTGTTTGTCAAATTCCCCCTCACCAACACTTAAGACATCCTATCCTCTTCATCTATGTGGACAAAAGAACATTAAGCTTAAGACAAAAGTCTTACAAAAGTTTATGTGAGCCAAAGTAATGACAATTGGCCGGATGAAAAATCTCAACAAGTGGAGAAAATGCTCTGGAGAATGGCAGTTTCACAGCTTATTTTATATGTTAGAATCAAAGGAGAAGACTTGAGGGAGGTTACGTAAAGTGCATTGGTGGTAGATTAGGGAGGCAGAAGAAAGCAAAGTGGGAAACCTCTGAGGCTGGATGAACAGTAAAATGAAGAGACACACACTTTCTGTACCTTGGTGGGCTCCAGACAGTTAGCATTTACAGCTCACAGAGCTGTTACACGGGAAACGAGGTAACAACCGAGAGGTTCTGGGATCTAGTGCTCCTGTGCTGGTGCTCACTGCAGTGTTTTGAGGGTCTGGAAAAGGAAATTACTCTGACATGTCAAAAGTCTGTTATCTTAGATGCACAAAGACAACAGACAATTTCAGACGTAAAGACTGACCTTTGACAAGCAAACTACAGGCCTAGGATGTGACCACCCACCATGACTGCCTTTCACTTGGGAATTCTTACATTCAGGACATCCTATGCGGTTACTTTGGTCTCGGAGTTCGTAAGGTCCAACTGTACAAGTGCATGGAAACCTGCGGGCCTTCCTTGAGCTTCTCAGGTTTAGTGCGTGGCCCTTTTTTTTTGTCCACATCTGCCCTGCATAAGGCTACTTCTGACAGTTTAAAAAAACAGTAGTGCTATACCATGACTAACACCCAATGTGTGAGTACAGATGGCATTTCATGGGACATGATGCTTTTCTACAAATGATAGGAAGTGCAAAATAATTCTTCAAAGATAACAGGCTCTGTTGCACAATGATAAGCATGCCAGAGAGTGATTTTTCATCTTAGCAATTTCAACTGAGGAGCAGTTCCAGCTGTCAGGGCCCATCCATTTCTCAGATTCCATTATGAACTGCATTCTGACATACATTAATAAGCTCCTATGTAACACATTGAATGTTATTATTTAGCACTTAAATAGCTTTCTGAGAACACAAAGTGTTCTGCCAATCATGAACATTTTGCTCATAATACCGTCTATTTGGAGGCAGGCATAAATCATTTTCTTACTTTAACAGTTGAGAAACAAACACTAAATTAGTGTAAGTTAATGACAAAAGAGTTTAAATAACAAGCCCAGTTAGAATAAAATGTATATTTACCTAGTTCTGGCCATTCAACCTTAATAACCTTTTAACTGTTCATGGAATGGCTCTTTTTGAAACGCCCTGTTTGGCTACTAGAAACCTTACTGATGCCCTAGTCCAAACATGTACA
This sequence comes from Tonatia bakeri, assembly GCA_004024845.1. NCBI lineage: Eukaryota > Metazoa > Chordata > Mammalia > Chiroptera > Phyllostomidae > Tonatia > Tonatia bakeri. The sequence continues at coordinate 243,540 of PVIA01000024.1, read as the reverse complement.
CGCAGAGCAGAGTGGAATGAACAGGGAATCCTTCAACCCGTCATGCCAAAAGCCCAACATGTCAAGCTAGAAGAATATTCTAATAAAACGACTTGAAGTCCTGACACACCATTATGAATTAAATATTACTCAATGTTCTTACAAAATTCCAATTTAGAAAGTTATTCACTCGCTGTTAGTGAAAGTTTCGATTGAACAGATAAAATAAAAATGGAACTGTCTTGATATTTACTTGACAACTTCAGTTCACATGAATTCCCTCCTTCTCTGACTCAAATACTGTGGTTCAAAACTCTGGTGACTGGTGCAGTTAACTTTAAAAAAATAAAAATTCAACAGCCATTGGTAGCCTAAAATTGATAGCCTCCTCTTTTCAAATTCAAATCCCTCTGCCCCAAAGTAATGGTTACTTGCAACTACTTAACTATAAAGAAGGACAAAAGGAAAAGTTGATGGGTTGAGAAGCCCTGAAAGGATGTGGGGGTAGGGTGCTTCAAAGCCATGATTCCCCCAACCTCGTTCTGGAAGCAACGGAGCCTCAGAAAACCAGCACAGTTTACTACATGTGACTGCATCCAACTAAAAAATTTCAGTAGCCCCAAATGTTTTGCCATGCATCCACTGGTAGTCTCAGCCAGTCCTTTCACTCTCACATGATACCAAAAGCATATGGCTGTAAACAGACCTACAGATGGATGCAGAGAACTCAACGGAAGCCAAGGGGAAAATCTGGCATGCAGATGTACGATTACACCATCGTGGGCCGGTGCTACTCGTAAACCATGTGAGTTAAGTATTTACAAGATGAATACAAGAAACATAAAACATGTGACTGTAAAAGACAAGGATTTACTGAGCTACTGCATTTTGCCAGCTAATTAGAAAATCACTATTAGATTCATGGGTAACAAACATAAGACATTGCTATATAATCTAAATCAACAGCCTCTTTTAGAGAGAGCAAGGCCCATGAGCACACATTTTCAACTTTACAAATTTTATTTGACTAAGCAAATTAACATCACCATCCAAGCACCATGGAGTTTAAGTCACAGGTTATCCAGCAAAAAGCGTATAGTAATAAATATTTAAATTCAGACAATGACAAGCCTAGTACCTTTCCCTACATTATGGTTTAACTTAATTCCTATGCAGCATTTATGTATTTAACATATTCACTGCTTGATAAAGCAGGCCATAATCATATATAGCTTTGTCCCCAAACTAATGTTTAAACCCTAAGAGAATTCCTGTAATTCGAAAAACAGCCGAAGTGCAAAAGCACAATGTTTGCAGAGGGATGTTACCCATGTAAGGCACCATTAAGTAGAGACAGACTTTATAATATAAGGATATCCTGCATATTTTTAAAAAGCCTGAGCCTGTGAATATGAGAGTTTAATGATGTAGAGATGGATTATATCATTATTCTAAAGTTTTTTCCTTTCTAGTGTAATTTCTAAAGTGACCGAGGCTTCCTGAATTATCATCTGGCTGAAGGAAGCTGATTTTATCCTAGTGCAGCACACTGCTATTAAAGAGGGCAAACTGTCATTAGTCTCCACACATTCTCCTTTGTCATTATAAACAGTTAAAAACTGTGTTTAATGACACATAAAAAATAAACACATCTCTCAGCACACAGGGATTTACATAAGCAGACGGGATGATGCAACAAGTAGGAGAAGTCTGGAAGGAATATTCCTGGTGTCACCAATCTCAGGATCTCAGCATGTGGGTTTCGTCCTCATCATGGTCTGAAAAGGGTGACAGTGTCTCGGCATGACAGCCCTATTCCAGGCAGCAGACAGGGGAGAAAGGGGAGGAGAAAGGGAAACAGTATGTGTGGCTCTGTCTGCCACCTTTCAAAAGTTTTCCTGCAAGTGCTACCAGTGACTTTTATTTAGAGATCACTGATCTGACTGCAACTCATTTTAGTAAGTGAAACTGAAAGGTGTAGTTATTTCATGAGCACATGAGTAACTCAACCAAAGTAGGATTCTGACATAAAGGGAGAAAGAGGGAACATACAGTGTGTAGGCAAACAGCAGTAAGTGCCACAGTTATAATAGATGCACTGCTTGTGTCCAGTTGTTACAGTGTATCTGAAAGTATTTACACATAGAATCAGTTTATACTAATTCATCTTGCAATGATTGCTGCCTCCAAAATCTCCAAGTTCAAATCAGCATATTTAATACTCCAGAGTGGCTTAGAAACACTGTTAAATGTTGTGCCTTTCCCCTCATCATGACCCCCTCCTCAGTTCCAAATAAAGGCTATGGAAGAGCTGGAGACTTCTGAGTAGGTAGGTAAAAGGCTGGAGGCAAAGAAGGAAAGGAAAGGAAACAAGTCCTCCTCGCTGTACACAGGCTCTATGCCAGGCACATGTTCATCTTGCAGAAGCACGACTGTAATTCGTGAGAGGAGGCGTCGTCCCCATTCACAAAGGACAAAACAGAAGCCTACACTCTTCACTCAGTAACTTGACTCAAGTCAGACATCCTAAAATTGTTTGAACCTAGTACTCTCTGACTTCAAAGTTCAAGTTATATCATAAAGCAAAATGAGATAATAACAGTGACCAAAATATTGAGTACCCTTTTTAGACTTTATATATATAGATTATGCCTACTTCATATATCAATCTAATATTTTACTGTGTTGTCTTGATAACTGATATAGAACGAGCATGTTAATTCAGAGCAAATCAAACTTTTCTGTTAAATGATCAAAATAAATTGTTCAGGCAGGTCACCTACTCCACATGCACTCACACATTTGCCACTTTTGCTAACTATCAAAAAACACTGCTCATAAATTAGAAGTGATCATTGAAAAGTTTGTTTTATAAATTAAGTAAATATTTTCTGGACATATATCATCAAAAATAGAAATATTCTAATGTCCATTTTAGCTTTGGCAGCATAGATATATATATAGCATGAAAAGGCCTTAGAAAGGTTTGCAGAAACAAGTATAAAGGACACATGGACAATGACAAGAGGGGGGTGGAAAGGGGATGGAGGTGGGGAGGGCTGGGGGGTGGGTTGGGATGGGGTAAAAGGCAGAAAGCTGTACTTGAACAACAATTAAAATAAAAAAAAATTAAAAAGGCCTTAGAGATTGTAAATCTTTATATTCAAGGTTACAAACATGGAGTATTATGTCTTATAAAAGTGCATTTGTGATAGACTATGGGAATAGGTGTCTTTATATATCTAGTTTCTTTGGGGTTTCTGAATATATTCTCAAAAATAAAAGTAGGCTGATCCTTTAAGACAAATTGTTCAATGTTCATATTGAAAATGAAGTAGCTACCTGGTGAGATTTAAAAATCAAGAGGTTTCTCCTTTGAATTTCTTTAGTCTGGTGTGACCACTGACAGAAAGTTGAAATGAATGAAATATCAGACACTAAATTACTTCCCCAGATCCTTCGAAGTTGCCTTGCCTTTTGTTAAAGCTGCTGAAATTCTCCCCTTGCAAGCCTCTATTCTGTCTCCTTAATTTTTTTAATCCTTACCCAGGGACATTTTTCATTGCTTTTTAGAGAGAGAGGAAGGGAAAGAGAAAAGGAGAGAGAGAAACATCCATGTGAGAGAGTAGCATTGAGTGGCTGCCTCCCAGACACACCTGGACCACAGAGAGTGCACCTGGACCAAGGATGGACCCACAACCTACATATGTGCCCTGAATGGAAATTGAACCCACAACCCTTCAGTTATGGGACAACATTACAACCAACTGAGCCATACTGGAAAGGCCCAGTTTGTCTTAAGACCCAACTATGGTTCAATGAGATGGGAATACATGGGAAAACTTTTTAAAGAAACTACTATCCTGTAAGCTCTTTTTACCACTCTTTAGCCTTGTGTTCTCCCTTCTTTTTGCCTGGAGACTGATGTGATGCTGGTGACACAGCATCCACCTTGCCACTATGAGGGAAAAGCCACATGACAAAGGGAAATAGAAACATAAAAATTGCCAGAGCACTGATAACACTATGAATCTATTGCTTTAGCCTTGTATAGTCTGCCTCTGAGCATGTTACACAGGAAAAATCACCACCATAATTTTAATCCACCATTAATCAGGTTTTCTGTAATTTGGACCTGGAACACAGTCCTAACTGGTACAAGCCAGGTCAGTTTACACCACATATGTATGCAATGAACATCAGGTCATATCTCTGACAGAGATTTTTAGGCATTATTTAGAAATATCTAATCAAAACATACTTAATGTGTTTTAATTTTCACCTTCAGGGATTTTTTTCGAACATAAGATTGTATTTGTCCTTTTCTTATAAGATGAATGAAGATAAAAGGAGTTGTAACTAAAATCTAAAATCTAATTTTTACCAAAATTCTAAATTGAAACACAGGTGCTAAGTCAAAGATAATGCATACAAAAATACTCTGCAGCCTCTGTACTATACCTGTCTGTCTGTCTGTCTATCTATCTATCCATCTATTCCTTCACTGATTTTTAAAGTATCATTTCTGAGAAAGCAGAAAAAAAGAAAAATATATTTTATGTATACATACATATATAAGCACAAACATATAAAACTTTCAGAAAAGAAGTAGTAAGTTTAAAAAGTATATATTTTATCAGTTTAAAGTATATATGACAAATAACTCATGAACAATTTTATGTTGTACCACTTTTTAGGTTACTCGAAGAGAAAAGACAACAGATGGTTTCAACCTGTTTAAACCTTTACTCTGTAGCAATATGTTGCAAAACAAAAATGGACAATTCCATGACACTTTTTTCATTAAAATACTGACACACAATTGCCAAGTGCATGTAACCTTCATCCCCCAGTGATGGGCAGTGTGATAATTCTTATGATGAATAATCTCAAAACAAATTTTAAGAGCGATTTTTTGGAATTTCAGCTGCTGCCACTCAAGCCTTCTCCATCTGGTAAGTGGTGTGCAAAGAAGCCCATTTGGGAAATCCATTTATTATTCGATACCTGCCCAAGCAGGAGGCATAAGCCATATTCAAACATATTTAAAGTGACCAATTTCCTGTTAGCGCTCTTGTCTATGACTTGGATTGTTTTTATTCAATTTTCTCTGAAACATGTTAATAACCAAATGGATTAGAAATTTTTTCTTTATTCACAGTCCCATCAGTATCTTTTAGACATTACTTTTCCATTAAAATACTTCATTAAGTTTATATTACCTTGCAACTCATTCTAGAAGCCAGAAAAGTGTCTGGAAAGAGAAAAGGAAGAGCAAAGGAGAAGAGGAAAGAGAAGATTAAGCTAACCAGTGGAATTCTTTTTAGCATTATCCTTAAAACTATTGAAATACAGCTTGATACTTCAGGTAATATTCCAAATGTCTAGAAAAAAAAACACTACCTAAAAACAATACCAAGATTCCTAGGAACCTGGAGAGCCGTTCCCATAAAAGCGGCCAGTAACAGGCACAGTTGCTCCTGTTTTCTACCGTCAATTATGCGCCCTGTTCCCATGAATTAATGCGATCAAATCCTTGAAAATACAGAGCACGTCTTTGCCTATGGGTTTGGGACCATGGGCCCTGGAAGATTTAATGTGACTCCAGAATGTGTTACTCTCTGAGACTCACATCTGATATGGTTAAGAAGCAGCATGGAAATGCTATAGCCACTATCGTCTCCTTTACAGTCTTGGCTTCAGTGGTGCTCCTTGCGGCCAAAGGGGCCTGCACGGCTGCACAGCCAAGAACCTGGCTTGGTGTCCTTTTCTGAGCTCCTGCATGAGCTCCTCTCTACTGACCACACCATCATTTTCTTCCACAGACCCAGCTCTTTTAGAGCCAAATGTCATTGCCCACGTCAATCCTATGAAGAGTGATTCACTGCTCTCTTTGGTAATTGGAGTATCTCGCAAAGACTGGAACAAGAGCTTCTTTTCAAAATGTCAACCCAGTGCATGACAGACTACATCAAAGCAGGCAGTCTCAAGGTAAGCAGCACTTCAGATACATCCCCACGATTTCTTCAGAAACTTATCAGCACCATGTATAAGAAACGCCTGGTGGGAATTCAAAGAAATTCTCATCATCCCGTCTGGCTGGTGTCCGCCAGGATATGACATGCTGTAAGACTCCAAATGCGATACTCACGCTGGTGCGTTGCCAGCAACAGTTTTCCAAGTGGAGATGACGCATCACGGTTGTTTCCTTCCGCAGAATCAGCACCAAGGCCAGGGCAGAGGGAAGCAGAGAGTGAGAGGCCTGAACCTTTGCCAAATACCACTATCTCCAACAGATGGATTATTTTACAAGGCAGATTTTTTCCCAAGAAATGAGTCTTACTTGGGTGACAGATCACGAGGCTCCCTGAATGTCAGGCCCACGTCTTTCACCATACCTCAACAGCGTTGAAACTGTATTTCAGATTTCCCCTATAACAACTCTATGTCCACAACTACTTCCATTAGGGCATTCACAGTATATCAAAAACCTCATTTTTCCTCCCCTTAAAATGGAATCATGTATAGCTATGTCTCTTCATAGAAATTGTAAATGAATCAAATAGCATAATTTTTAAAACTTTTGAACCCTTATTTACATCATTTTAAGTAAATATTTTTGTATAAATTGTGTTTGTCTCCTTTTCCCTCATTTCATCAAAAGTTAAATACTTTAGTCCCTAGAGTTTAAATTTTTTTAGAATTTTATGACATTTACAAACATGTTCAATACTGATATTCTCTAATTCATTCTTAAACTTTTGTAGATTTCTTGGTAGAATTTAAGGTCTTTAACTAAGATTAACTGAATATATAGAAATTAACTTTTTCTTAACCCAGTGGCTCCCTAGTATTGTATTTCTATGCCTCAACCTAACATGGCAAATTGAACCAGGAAAATACTTTTTAAATCCAAAGATAAATTATATGTTAGCTAATCTAGCCATTTCACTAGTTAATATGAGAAGGTTCTTGAATGGCCAGAGAGTCTCCTTGCCTCATAAAACTAGATCTTTTGAATTAAAAAAAATGTATGTATATATATTTTTAAACAAATCAGCATTAACTCTACAATAGACTCATAGATCACTGGTGCTACAAAAAAAATCTATTAATTTTATTAGGTTGAATGAGGGAAGGCCGGTATGAAACTTCAAAAAAAAAACAAAAACAGCAACATCAGATACTTCAATTATTAAAAAGAACACTGCCTTCCAAGAGGATTAACAGGCTTGCCCAAGGATAGTAACAAAGCTGGAATCTAAACCAAGACCTCTGAATTCTCACACCAGGTGGCCTTGCATTTTAAGCACACAGAACCTCTTGATTTATCAGCTGTCTTTCTATTATGGTTTCTGTTTTCTGCCATTGGAAATATTTTTGTCACAGACACAAAAGAGAATTAGAAGGATTTTCTGCCTCAGGAGTAACAAAGACAGTAAGAATATTTAAACCTTGACTGACTACCATATGGGGCTTACATGGGCTAAATATTCCAATTTTTTATTTTATTTTGTATTTTATTTTATTGTTGTTCAAATACAGTTGTCTCCATTTGCACCCCACCATGCCCCCTGCCCCACCCATCCCTGCCTTCCACCCTCAAATCTACCCTTTTTGGCTTTGTCCATGTGTCCTTTATGTGTGTTCTTTGATGGCCCTTCCCTGTTTTCCCCAATTACCCCTCTCCCCCCACCCCCGGTTACTATCAGTTTGTTCTTTACTTAAAACTCTTCAGTTATATTTTGCTTGCTGGTTTGTTTTGTTGATTAGGTTCCACTTATAAGTGAGTTCATAAGGTATTTGTCTTTCACCACCTGGCTATGAAAGGGTGCTCAGCATCACTAGGCATCAGAGAGATACAAATTAAAACCATAATGAGATATCACTTCACACCAGTATGGCCATCATAAACAAATCTATAAACAACAAGTGCTGCAGAGGATGTGGAAAAAAGGGAACCCTAGTACACTGTTGGTGGGAATGAAGACTGGTGCAGCCACTGTGGAAAACTAAATGTCCTCAAAAACCTAAAAATGGAACTGCCTTTTGATCCAGCAATTCCACTACTGGGGTTATACCCTAAGAATCTTGAAACACCAGTTCAAAAGAACCTATGCACTCCAATGTTCACAGCAGCACAATTTACAACAGCTGAGTGCTAGAGACAACCTAAGTGCCCATCAGTAAATGAATGGATCAAAAAATTGTGGTACATTTACACAATGGAATTCTATGCAGCAAAAAGAAAGAAGGAGCTCCTACCTTTTGCAACAGCGTGGATGGAACTGGATAGCATAATGCTAAGTGAAATAAATATTCCAATTTTAATATATGCTTTTGAAAATAACATTTATTGGAGTTCTTTACTAATTAGGGAAGTGATACCTTTGATGGCCCAATGTAACTAAGAAATAGAACTATAAAGAAAATTAAGAATAAACAAAGATAGTATACAACAGAAAATAGATGTATATATTTTGATGCAGATGCTCTTATTTAAAATTTTCTGTGCTTCTCTGTTATTCCCTTAAAATAAAAGAACCATTTACCAGAATCCTGGAAGTGGAATGACCGGAACAAAGAGTTTGCATGGCATCTGATAAATACATTGACAAGCTGCTTTCCAGAAAGAGTATTTCATTTCACACATTCATTACATTTACTTGGAAAGTACTGGACTCCCTCTCTCCCTCCACAGTGATTTTTCGTATTTATGCTAGCCATTTATTTTCTTCTTTTATGAACCACTGGATCACATTCTCTGTGCAATTGCTAATTTGGACAGTTCCATTCCTTTCTATAAATGAGACCTGAACCAACTTATGAAAATACTATCTTAATATCAAAAAAGTCCTTTAAACCACAGGGAAGATATTGTTTATAAAAAATGTCCCCTTGAATAAGTATATACACAAAACGTGGCAAATAACTACTGTTTCTCATCATACCATCATAAAGTAGACTTAGTTTTAGAAGTTAACCTTTACCTATCAAGACTTGATTTGGGGTTGTGCTTATGTGTGCGGTTATTACTTCCAAGTCACCTTTTCTAGAAATACAAACAAAAGAAATATCTGACATGGAGTTAAATGCTTGATGGATGTACTATTCCCTCTCCAATATGAGCACAATTTATGTTAAACCTATTTCTACTGGTTAAAAGAAACCGGTGGAATTCAAAAGCAATGTTCAATTAATTTAATTAGTCATTAAATTAAGTATGTCACTCACAAAGAGTAAACCCAATTTGGAAGATTTCCTAATTAAATTAATTTTACCCATTTCTATTTTCCTGAGCCTTTTCACATTCATGCTATATATTCAGGCAAAATCTTTTGTGTTATTTCAAATTAAAGAGGTTTAATGCTTCTATGTGCCACTTGAAGTTCAGTGCCCTTTCCCTGAATTTTTAGGGAAAGTACTCAACCTCTTCACCTTGTGTTTTCTTTTCTCATTCATGTCACAGGTACTCTTTTGGGTTTTTAAGGCTTCTTATTTATTATATAAGTAAAATAACATGACAATAAAAACAAGAAAGTCTTATCCAAGCATTAACTTTTATACAACCTAAAGACAGGGAAAAATAGAAGTGAATATAAATTTATATAGTTTAGTAAGAACTTAAATAATACTGAATATCTTCTCAGGCATTTAATTGGCATGCTGAAAGACACTTTCTTTAAATAACCAAAAATATGAATAAGTTACTGCCTTTAGTGTAATTTTTATATTTGAATTCTCTTTACTGAGATTGACAGAAAACACAAATTCTTAAGAGGGAATTAGTTTCCCATGTGGTGTTTCTATTATCTAATTACAAGAAATTTTTAAAAATATAAATCAAGAATAAACACTTCTCTTTGTTGACTGCCATATTTTTGAAAATGATTTTTTAATTTAACATTTTAGACTGGAAAGTTTAATTTTACAACATGTCTCTATTCTCAAATACAGGACTAGTTCAATGTCTCAGTCTCCAAGCGAATGGCGCCCAGAACTCCTGCATGCAACATGATGGAGTTGACGTGCTTTACTGTATTATTCCCATTAAATGTCACTAGAAGCTCTGGAGCCCTGGGCATCACAGATAAAATGAACATGGAGATTAAAAGGGAGAGAGAGCAAGGAAGGGCAGAGAAGCTTCAAAACTCAAAGGAAAAGAAGGCAGCCGGTTTCTGCACTTTCTTGGCTTTATATATCCAAGACTTGTTACTGAAAATATCAAGGGAAGTAGACAAAAAAGTCCAACAAAATAATTATCCCACTAATCAAATCACCAAGAAAGAATGAGCAAAATAGAACCAGAACCTTCAGAACAAAGAACAAAATGACACGACCAGAGGGACAGGGGAGGGGCATAACATGGGACAAAGGAAACGGGCAAGCAAAAGAAGGTGAATAGAGGACTCATGGGCATGGACAATGGGGGCTGGGGTTCACTGTGGGAATGGGGGCAATGGGGTGGGGGAGCAATGGGGGGAAAAGTGGGACAACTGTGAATGAACAACAATTAAAAAAAAATTTAAACAGTAGCTGCTCTACTCCAGCTAAACATCACAGATAAACTGTGGTTCCACTTCCATCTATACCAATAAAGGTCAAGTTGGGAGCTTGGATTTCCACTGTTGAGACACCATAAATAAGGAGCCCAATAATACTACTGAGGTAGTATCAGAAAAGGCTGAGGAAGGGAGAAATGTAGATTTTCATACTCAAAGGTGAGTAAAAAGTAGCACTCTTGTTTCCCTCCCTAACTTGTCAAGAGAGCAAAGTGAATTTTTACCCCTCTGTCGGTAATGTGTTGCACTTACTTTCCAGATGCTTACAACATTACACGCAAATGCCCACATTTGAGTTGAGAATCACACATCATACCAAGAATCAGGAAGTTTCCAAACTAAGTGAAATTAAAAAAAAGATGGACAAAATATAACCAGAAACACTGAAATAAAGAATAAATTGATAATAACCAGAGGGGGTGTGGGAGGGAATAACAAGGAGAGGGGGAGGAAGGGTCATCAAAGAACAGGTATGAAGGACACACTGACAAAGCTGAAGGGGGGTAGGATCAAGGGTGGGAGATGTGGATGGCAGGGCTGAGGGGAGTGGTGGAAAAAAAATGAGGTAATGGATGTTTAACTAGATTTACTGTGATGATCCTTTTGTAATATACACAAATATCAAATCATTATGTTGTATACCTGAAACTAATATGTTAATTATACCTCAATAAAAATTTTAAAAAAAACACAAAAAAGATAGACAATCAATAGATGTGAACACCTCGATGACAGAGATATCAGGTAAGGATTTTAAAAGAGCCACCACAAAAAAAATGCCTTGATATGTGACTATGAACATACCGGAAAAAAACAAAAATAGGAGAAATGGAATTTTCAGGAAAAAGAAAACAGAGAAATAAAAGGCAAAACAAAATATAACTGACTTAAGCCTTAAAAAAATATGACAGACTTAAGCCTTAACATGCCTATAATTACATGAAAAGTAAATGGTCTAGAACAGCACTTCGAAGAAAGGATTAGTAAAGTGAATAATCCAATTAAATAGTCTATAGGAAATTCCACTTTGAATATTATGATATAGACAAGGTCACAGACCATAAGATCCACATACAAAAATGAATTGTACCTTTATATACTGGTTATCAGAATCCTGAAATAAAGATAGCTGTCGGAGGAGAGGAAGTCGGAGTAGGGTATGGTCATTTGGGGGTAGGGGCAGCAGGAGAGGGTAAAGGGAGGATAAATGATGATGCAAAGAAACACAACTTGGAGTGGTGAGCACACAATACAATATACAGATGATGTATTGTAGAGTTGTACATCTTAAACATACAGAGTTTTATTACCCAATGTAATCCCGCTAAATTCAATAAAAATTGTTAAAGATATGATACTGTTTATAATCACTCAAACACATAGGTAGAAATCTAACAAAATAATACATGACTGTATGTAGAGGATATAAAATGCTGATAAAAGAAATCAGTAAGAGCTAAACCAATAGACATACCATGTCCATTGATTGGAAGACTCAACACTGTAAGTAGTTAATTCTCATCAAATGGATATTCCGGTTTAATATTATTTCTATCAAAGTCAAAGTAAAAATTTTGTAGAGATTGAAAAAATTACTTCAAAATGTACATGGAAATCAAAGACATTAAAATAACTAAAATAATTTTGAAAGAGAACAAAGTTGGAGGAATCAGTCTCCCCAACTTCAAGACTTAATTATACAGCTACAATAGTCGATACTGTGTGGTATCATGAGAAAACCATCAGACAGTTCTTATAAATCTAAGCACAGCACTGCTACATAATCTAGCAATTGCACTCTTGGGCATTTATCCTAGAGTAATAAAAATTGATGTTCATACAAAACTGTGTACATAAATGTTTATAACACCTTTTTTTTATAACAGTCCCAAACTGGAAACAACCCAGATGTCCTCCAATGGGTGAGTGGTTAAACAAGGTACAGAACATTTATACCATGGATTACTAATCAGCAATACAAAGAGACAAACTATTGATGTACATAAAAACCTGGATGGATCTCCAGATAATTATGATGAGTGAAAAAAAGGCAATCCCAAAACGGCATTTCCCTATGGCTAGTGACATTGAACATCTTCTCGCTTATTTTCTCTTTTTCTAGGTGCATATCACCTTTGGTGAAATGTCTGTTCATTTTTCAGTTGGACTGTTTACTGTATGATTCCATTTATATGACAATGCTTAAATGATAAATTGTAGAAATAGAAAACAGATTAGTGATTGGCAGGAGCTAGGGGTGGGGTGGGGGCAGGAGGGGAGGGGGTAAGGCTGTAAAGAGGCAGCATGAGAGACCCTTGTGGTGACAGAACTATACTGTATCTTGAGTATATCTATGTCCTGGTTGTGATACTGTACTATAATTTTTTTCAGATATTACCACTGGAACAAACTGCCTAAAGGTACATGTGATGACTCTGTATAATTTCTACTTTGCATACAAATCTATGATTATCTCAAAATGAAAAGCTTTAAAAAACGATACTGACTTATTGAAGATTTTGGTAAAACAAGACAAGAAAATGTAATAGTTTAGGTATAGAGCAGTCTATAACGCAATCAATAAGGCTTTTTTGTTTTGTTTTACTTAAAAAACCAACAAGCGAACAGAAACTAATAATACTTCCAAAGATTAACCCTAGTAAACTGAATACTATGTGTTTTATATATGAATTAAAAATAAAGGCTATGAAGATACTGAGCACTCTAATTTATTAACTTCATCTCCATATTTTATAATGCTATTAATATGGAGAATTGTGTCAGTCCAATTCACTGATTAATCAGATGCTTCTAATGGATTTTGTTATCAACGATTTATGATCTTAGAAGTGATATCATCTCTTTAAACTGGTGGATAGTTTTAAAAAAAGAAAATGAAGAAAAATAAAAAAAGATACAGTGTCTAAGTTAATAAAGTATATATATACAAGGAGAAGAAATTATTACAGTATATACATCTAAAGTGTTTTCAGGCTAAACAATTTCAAAGGAAATTAATCACAGGGCCTAGACATTTTTTACTCTTTTCATGTGACTGCTCATGCAACATTCAACATGACGACAGATAAACATTAAAAACTAAATCTAGACAAAATTTGTACCGACATCAGCAAAAGACTCACTAGTCACTCAATGGTGACAGTGTCACTGTAGTTGGTCTATAACATCATTGCTTTCACTTAAGAGAACTTCAGAAAATCACAGCAAGTACAAACAGCAGATGTCACAGCACATAAATAATATTAATGTTGGCATTTCCCATTATCCAAAATGCATCTCCAACAAACATATGATGAAAAGTTTACCTAATTACATGTATGGCCCTGTTACAATTTTTCACTAATAAAGTGAGTGACTCAAACTCAAGATAATCAGTATTTATCTTAATACTTTTTCTAGAAATATAGAAAACAGCCAGACTGGAGTGGCTCAGTAGGTTGGGCATCATCTTGCAGGACAAAAAGCTACCAGTTTGATTCCTGGTTAGGGCACATGCTTAGGTTGCAGGCCAGGTTGCCAGTTGGGGGCCTGAGAGAGGCAACCAATCAATGTTTCTCTTGTACATGGATGTTTCTCATATATTGATGTTTCTCTCCCTCTTGTTCTCCCTCCCTTCCCCCTCCCTAAAAATAAAATGAAAAAGTTTTTTTTTTAAGATTTTATTTATTTATTTTTAGAGAGGGAAGGGAGGGAGAGAGAGAGAGAGAGAAACATCAATGTGTGGTTGCTGGGAGACATGGCCTGCAACCTAGGCATGCGCCCTGACTGGGAATCGAACCTGCGATGCCTGGTTCACAGACCACGCTCAATCCACTGAGCTACACCAGCCAGGGCAAAAAAGTTTTTTTTAAAAGAAATATAGAAAACAACTTAAAGAAAAGTGTGACCAAACTGTTAAAAAAACTCAATTATTTTATACGATATGGAAAAATACTTTTAAATCCACTCTTCTCAACTGGTTTAGACTTATCCACAAAGTGTAACAGTTGTAACTATAGTTTGTAACTATAAGTCAGTGGAAGTGCGCATCTGGTCATTTAAATTGTTAACATAAATTATATATTTGAAATGATTGTACTTAAGTCAGACAATTACATTATTTAAAGATTTTTATTTATTTTATTTTTAGAGAGGGAAGAGAGGGAGAAAGAGAGAGAGAGAGAAACATCAATGTGTGGTTGCTGGGGGCTGTGGCCTGCAACCCAGGCATGTGCCCTGACTGGGAATCGAACCTGAGATGCTTTGGTTCACAGCCCGCGCTCAATCCACTGAGCTATGCCAGCCAGGGCACAATTACATTATTTTAATTAGTACAAAAATTTTATTTTACTGAGACTCAGGGAATAAAAAATTACATACATTCCTTCTCCTCCAGAATAAGATGTATTTCTGTCAAGAACTATTTATCTATGTATATATTTTAAAGCAACAAAATATATAATTACAGAAAACATACATATGTATGCAATGTAGAACTACTTAAAAGGCTAGCACCAAATTTCATAATTATTTTACCATCTTATTAAGAGAGAAAATGAAACATAAGAATCTATATGACATATTTTATTCTATAAATTCAAAACAGCATTATAACACTGTCTTCTAATTTATGTGAAGAAGGGAGAATATATCTAAAAATACCATCTTTATGACACTTATAATTGTAAGGAATAAAGTATTTTGTTACTTTCAATATTTGAATCGACAATCATTTTAAATGTTTTATGCATTTGACTCACTTTCTAAAATCAGACAGAGCTACTGTTAATTTAACTTCATTTGGATAACTTGAATAATCGAGAAATAAGTTATTTCTATTAAAAATATGATTAGTTGTGAATTTGCTTGTTTTTTAAAAATTATTCTGGGTTTTCCCTTGCTACTAGAATGCATGCTTTTGCTGCATACTACTGCCTGCATGAACATCTCTGGGGGAAAAGAAAATCTGCAACTGATTTTAATCTGGTGTCTGTGGACTGAAAACTAAGATTGTTAATGTTTTGTTCCAACTCAGGCCAAGTTGGAGTTTACTGAAATAAGTAAATTGACTTCAGTGCATGAATTTTTCACAAACTAGTTAGGAATTACTGAAGTCAAGTATGGGCATTTCCTTTCTTAATTTCA
This sequence comes from Tonatia bakeri, assembly GCA_004024845.1. Classification (NCBI taxonomy): domain Eukaryota; kingdom Metazoa; phylum Chordata; class Mammalia; order Chiroptera; family Phyllostomidae; genus Tonatia; species Tonatia bakeri. Next base: position 227,854 of record PVIA01000024.1, on the reverse strand, counting down.
GGTCTTTGACTACAGATCTGACATATGAGTCATCAGAAATTTGTCTTCATGATGAACTAAATAGTGTATTATTATATTATTATTATGTTTATTTTTTATTGAAAAGCACAATCAAAAGTGATGTATCCAAGAATTTATTATAGGCTAAAGATTCTACTAAATGTAAATTTCTTCTTTATATGACACATTCTGATTTGATCCAAAAGAATGTTTTCTAAAATTGCTCCACAGAATACTAATTCTGACAGATGTTCTCCAAAAAGCAGAATCCTTATTCCAATAAGTTTGGGAAAGAATGACAAATTTATTGAGTTTGGCAAACCCTCTGTGTGCGTGTGTGTGCGTGTGTGTGTGTGTGTGAGAGAGAGAAAATATGTGTGAGAGAGCCTGTAAAACCTACTCAATGCAGTAAATATGTCATAACCCTTACTCTGAATAAAAAACAAGAATCTGTAAGAATGGAGTTGTGGTCAGAACTATACTGGGCTTATCAAGTCCCAACTGATCTTCATCATCAGCTTATCAGAAAGATTTATTTCCCTTGCACTTAGCTTAGGGTGACAGTTCCGCAAACACAAGCAGTCTGTGCCAATTACAGACTAAAAGACAGAATTACGGGTACAAATTTTCTTTGCATTCTTTTTCCCCCTAGAAACCATGTGTTCAGAAAGCACTATCAAAAGACCCTGGCACTCTGAGGGACTCTTTGGAGCAGAGATCTGCCAACTTGCATCAGAGAGCACAGTGTGTTAAAAAAAAAATACTGTGTTGAATTAAACAACTGAGACTTCAGGATTATTTATTACTGTAGTACAATCTAACCCACCTTAACCACTACAATAGTTGAATTCTGAAATAAGGAGCAATACAAAGGGTCTGGATATAAGACAAATTACAGATGATCAGATACTGAAAACTCCTTATTCATTATCAGCTAAATAATACTTGTCAAGAAACAAGTGTTAAATTTTACTTTTATAGGTCTTCATTAAATATACTTTGCTAAAGTATGATATGATAGACACTGCTCTAAACTAAATGGGTAAAGTAATATAAAAGACATACAAGGTCCTTATTCTCACAGAGCATACATCCTGACTGTAAAAAAAGAAAATGCCAGTGGGTACTATGCTCATTAAAGAGAGAGAGATGGCAATTATTGCATAATTGTATCAATAGTTTCTGTTCCTGAGAAAAATTTTATGGCAATCATAGCAACAAAAAAAAAGAATGATTAGTCATTTTTGTAAGAATGACAGATTGAACCCTAAATCAAATTCAGGTATTTCTTGGTTCTCTTTAGTAATGGACATCTTTTTAAGTATAATGATTAAACAAATTTTAAATATTTTTGGAAAAACATTCTAGGCAAGTTGAAACAAATTTCAAATATTTCCATAAACATGCTACAATTTAAAATTTTCTTTTACACTAATCAAATTATGTTTTATGATGCTGTGCATTGAAGCATCACTTTTATTAAGAAATTCTTAAATTTACATAAATATTATTAAATTATACTTGTAGCCATGTTAATGAAAACTATTCTCCTGTACTGATAAAATTAATATGCTTTTTATAATTTATAAGAAAGATATTAATATAATCCATTTTATTATTAGCTCTATTCTTCAAAAAAAACAAAAAAGATCTTCCAAATACTTCCAGAAGAATTTTATACACACACACATATACTAAATACTGCTATACTAATAATGGAACTAATATCTGGAATGATATATTTTAAGATGTTGGTAATGTGTCTACATTTTATTTGAAAATTAACAAATACCAAAGGGAACTAAATCAGCCAAAGAATTGCCTGCCATGTATGTACTTTAGAATCAAATAGTACTTTAGTCAATGCCAAGCTGAGTAGTACTATACCATGAAGCTTACAGAGGACTTCTAAAAACATGAATTCAATCAGCTCTCAAACATCTATACAGTGAAATAAGATAATTGTATATTATAATTACATAGGCAATCAAAACTTCTGACTAAAAGATACTTAATTGGTTTAGCTTTCTTTTTCCTAAGATTTTATTTATTTATTTTTAGAGAAGGGAAGGGAGGGAGAAACGGAGAGAAACTTCAATGTGTGACTACCTCTAGCATGCCCCCTACTGGGGACCTGACCTGCAAACCAGGCATGTGCCCTGATTGGAGACCCTTTGGTTCATTGGCCAACACTCAATCCATTGAGCCACACCAGCTAGGCAGTTTAGCTTTCCTCACAATTTAAGATAATCATCACCTTCTATCAACTTAGTAAATAGCAGCCTACATTCACAAAATATTTTAACAATAGTGTCCTGACACTGTACACAGTAAATAAATAAACAAACAAATAAAGCCTATTACTACATTTACGTTCAATGACAGCCCTTGCTCTGTTTTTCTTTTCTCTCTAACACTGTTCAGGTGTTAGTATTATTTCATTAAATCCCTTTTTCTTGAAATCCCATTATGTAATTACAAATAAGTCTTGAAATCCTTTTTCTCTTCATCAATTCTCCAGAGGAAAGAAAGATCAGAAACAAATAATAACATAATATGGTTAGAAAAATTTCAAATCTAAGAAAGAGTTAAGTATTACATTATAGGAATTAGTCATATTAGGCAATATAAAATTATCAGTATATAAGTTAGAACCACTTTTAATGGATTGACATAAAGAAAAATGTTATTGTTATAGCCCTGGTTGGTGTGGCTAGTGGACTGAGTGCTGGCCTGCAAATGAAAGGGTCACTGGTTTGATTCCCAGTCAGGGAATCAGATGTTTCCCTTTTTCTCTTCCTTCCCCTCTCTAAAAATAAATAAATAAATAAAATTTTAAAAAAGCATTATAAATAAGAATTTGGATAGTTTCTCAATAACTATTTTCCCAGCACACACAAAAAAAATTCTACTAGTATTATTGGCCAGCTTGGTATTCTGTATCAGAACCAAGGTAACCTAAGAGGCTGTTGCTGAGTGATGGAACTTGTTGAACATTATATGTCTGAATATTAGGGACTTTCAAAAAGCAGTTGTTAAACTCTCAAACATTTTGCTGCATACTGTCTGTTATCAATGAAACAACCCCAAACAGACATGACATGCTGTACCATATTATTCTGTATTTTTAAAAAAATGTAAGTTCCCCCAAGGACATATAATATAGCCTGTTATGAATGAGTTTTAAGTATTGAATATAATTTTCCCCTACAAATGCACAGGGTAAGTGTTGAGTTTTGAATTCTATTTTAAAATGCATTAATCATTATAATATCAAAGTACTTCCAGAGAGTAGATAGAGCTTAGAAAACAATGTCTCTGAAAGTCATTGAAAGCAATTAATTTATTCTTTCTATTTTTTTAATTCATTTGAAGTTAAGCAATTGAAATAATAGGAATCAAAGTGGTTTATAAACTGTACTACATTAATCCAATATATTATGTCAGTTTAGAAAAATTAACTTCCAACACTAATCTCTGATTTTGTTTTTGTTTTTCTTAATTTTTAAATTAAATCCATTAATTGGGGTGACACTGGTTCCCAGGGCATAAAGGCTTCAGGTATATACCCTGTGGTACATGATCTGTATATTTCACTGTGTGCCCACCACCCAAAGTCAAATCATATTCTGTTACTAGTCTCTGATTTTTAAAAATCAGGTAGTAATTTAGTTAACTTTACAATAAAATTATCTTCTCTTCTACATAGGCAAGCAATTAATAATATTCTATATTAAATGACAATAGTATACATTATTTCTTTTTACTTGTTATTCCTAAAACCATCTTGTTTATTTATTTAAGGTACTCTGAAACTAATTTATTGAAATAACATTTAAATATGTTAAAGCAAATAACAAACTATCTAAATGTTTTCACTTCCATGTTCAAAGACACTCCTCTAGTCAATATGTTTTTTTTTTTCACTTTGCATATATTTAGCAGAAGCTTTCTGTTTACACTCAAATGGCCCTATTAAAGCCTAGACTTCAGGTACAATAATGAAGGAAAAATCTGCAACATTGTATAGGCTTTAAAGAAAGAAGTCCAAGAAGTCCAATATTGTCCCTGATTGAAGTGAACAAACTGAAAATATGCACAGGAAAAGGCACAGTCAGATTCCACTGGTAAGGGGAGAGAGAATACATTTTTCATATAATATATTGAAAGTTCACTAACTAGACAATATAATCACCTAAGTAAAAAATATATATATCAATTTACAAATGCCCTATTTCTACATTAACATCTGCCCTTCAGTATCCGACTAAACCAATTATAAGGACTCATCTTTTTGAACACTAGAGGGAGTACATAAAAGAACAAGAAGAAAAAGTAGCCAAACACTAATATTATCTAGTTATTGAGTATTTTACATAATATTGGATTTTTGCAACAAACTGCTTGCACATTTCTTAAGAACAGAGTGGATGATTAAAACTCATTTAAACAGTATCCAATATCTTTTTTATATGTCATTGTTCAATTAATTTAAGATTTAGAATGACTAATGGCAAGAATGTTTCACAATATTCAAGAAACAGAAAAACCTCATGCATGCTGGAGATAAAGTAGCAAGAAAGGAGGGGAGAGAGATAACAGGGGAAGAAGGAAAATGTTTTAAAGCCTTAATACCATTGTAAGCACTTTGACTTTGAATGAAATGGGAAGTCCCTACAGGGATTTGAGGAAAGTAATGTGATAACAGATTTAACCCTGGCTCCTGAGCTGGAAAAAAGCTTAAGGAAGCAGGAAAGATGAACAGTAAGGAGGATTTTGTACCTATCCAAATGACAGGATGTGGGCTTGGACTAGGGTGGTAGCTATGGAAGGGATAAGAATTGGTCGGATTCAGGAAACATTTTGAAGATAAAGCCAACCAGACTTTCTGATGAATTGTATATAATGCATGAAAGAGAAGTTGATAATGAGTCCAAGTTCCAGACGGATAAAAACACCATCAACTGACACAGGAAAGACTGCAAAGGATTAGGTTTTGAGGGAGGGAGGAGATCAGCGTTCACTTTTGGATAAGGTAAAAAAAAGAAATCTCTTATATCCAAGTAGAGATGTAGAGAAGACTGTTGACTGTACAAGTCAGAAGAAAGATTTGGGCTTGAGATATACAATTGGAACCTGTAAATTGAATTAAATCATAGACTGAGTTAAACACCAAGAAGTTAAGTGTCAATATTTTATTTAAAAATAAAAAGGATCAGAATTTTAGCGCAGACATCTGAGAGGAAGAATAAGTAAAGGTAACAAAGAAAGAAAAACCAGCGAGGTGAGAAAGCACAGCGTTCTTCAAGCCAGGTAAAGAATTTGAAGAGACTGGAGAATGCTGCTGAAAGACATTGTAAACAAGATTAGAAGTCAAAATCACTTATATGATTAAATAACACAGAGTCACTGACAACCTTGATAGGGACAGATTTTTTTATATATGTATCAAACATTTTTCATTGAATTTATTGGGGTGACATTGTTTAATAAAATTACATAGGCAAAATTCAAGTGTACAATTCTATAATAATCGTCTGTATATCATATTGTGTGTTCACGGCCTAAAATGAAGTCTCCTTCCATCACCATTCATCCCCCTTTACCCTCTTCATTGTACTATTGACTGTGTCTGTGAGGTTTTGTTTGTTTTTCGCTTAATCCCTTCACCCTTTTTTATCAGTCCCCCAACCCTCCTCCCTTCTGACAGCTGTCAGTCTGTTTTCTGTATCTATGAATCTGTTTATATTTTGTTTGTTAATTTATTTTGTTCATTAGATTCCATTTATAAGGGAAATCATATGGTATTTGTCTTTTTCTGACTGGCTTATTTCACTTAGCATAATACTTTCCAGGTCTATCCATGCCGTCACAACAGGTAAGATTTCCTTCTTTTTATGGCTGAGTAGTATTCCATTATGTAGCACAGCTTTCTGATCTGTTCATCTACTGATGGGCACATAGGCTGCTTCCAAATCTCGGCTATTGTAAATAATGGTGCAATGAACATTGCAGTGCATATGTTCTTTCCAATTAGTGTTTCAGGTTTCTTACAATGTACTCTCAGAAGTGGAATCACTGGGTCATAAAGCAGTTTCATTTTTAATTTTTTGTAAAAACCCATATTGTTTTCCACAGTGGCTGCACCAATATGCATTCTCACCAATAGTGCACGAGGGTTCTCTTTTCTCCACTAAAAAGTTTTTGCAAAGCAAAGGAAACTATAGACAAAATGAAAAACAACCCACTGAATGGAAGAACATATTTCCCAATGATACATCTAATAAGGGGTTAATACCCAAAATTTATAAAGAACTCATACAACTCAATATCAAAAAACAAACAAACAATCCAATTAAAGATGGGCCAAGGACCTGAATAGAAACTTCTCTAAAGAGGACATACGGATGCCCAACAGACAATAAGAAAAGATGCTCAGTGTCACTAATCATCAGAGGAATGCAAATTAAAACCTAATAAAATATCATCTCACACTTCTTAGAATGATTAACATCAATAAATCAACAAACAAATATTGGGGAGAATTTGCATTCAAAGACCTATACTTGGAAAAATATAAGGCACTGAAGAAAGAAACTGAAGAAGATACAAGTAAGTGGAAGCATATACCATTTTCAGAGATAGGAAGAATTAATATCATTAAAGTGTCCACACTACCCACAGCAATCCGTAATTCAATGCAATTCCTATCAAGATACCAATGGTGTATTTCAAAGAACTACACCAAATATTCTGAAATACTGTCTTTACCCCATTGCATATTCTTGCCTCCTTTGTCAAATATTGATTGACCATAAAGGCATGGATTTATTTCTGTTCTCTCTATTCTGTTCCATTGATCTATATGACTCTTTTTAAGTTAGCATCATGCTCTTTTGATTACTAGGGCCTTGTAGTATAGTCTGTTATCAGGTAGCATGATTCCTCCAATTTTGTTCTTCTTTCTCAAGATTGCTGTGGCTATTCAGGGTCTTTTGTGATTTCATACAAATTTTCAGAATATGGCCTTGGCCAGGTGGCTCAGTTAGTTGTAGTATTGTCCTATACACCAAAAGGTTGTGGGTTTGATTCCCAATCAGGGCATGTATCTAGGTTGCAGGTTTGATCCCTGGTGTGGGAGCATACAGGAGGCAACCAATTGTTGTATCTCTCTCACATCAGTGCTCTCTCTCTCTCTGTCTACCCCCTTCTTCACTCTCTAAAATCAATAAACAAATCCTCAGGTGAGGGGTTTAAAAACACAACATTTAAATAAATAGTGTTGGGAAAATTAGACAGATATGTACAAAAAAATGAAACTAGATCACCTTCCTACGCCATACCCAAGAATAAAGTCAAAATGGATTAAAGACTTAAATGTAAGATGTGAAACCATGAAAACCCTAGAAATAAACATATGTAAGAAAAGCTCAGACATTTCTCATAGTGATATTTTTTTTTTCTGATAAATCTCCTTGGGCAAAGGAAACCAAAGAAAAAATAAACAAATAGAAGCTGTTCTGATGTAGTGGTTGCAGCTAGGTCTGATGGAAGAGGGTATAACAGAATGGGAGGAAGTAGGTAATAACATACAAAACAACTCTTTTAAGCTCTTTGTAAAGTCAAGCTAAAAAGTGGGATAATAATTTTCTGGGGAAGTGGGATCAAGAGATGATTTTACTATTATCTATATTTTAATTTGTATGCCAATAGGAATCATCTGTGGGGAGTAAAACAGATGGTATAAGAGAGACAGGGAGGGTGGGTAGTTATTTTCTTGAATAGATGAAAAAGAACAGTGTCTCGTGCACAAGTAGAAGGATGGGCTTTTAGACCTTAGCACCTTAATCAGTATTACTCAGAGTTGTATCCTCAAGTTTAAATTCCTCAGCAGATAACAAGTGAGGCTTTAAAAATGTTGCATAGAAGATTACGTGGTCAGTAACTAAGAGAGAAAGGCTAATAGATTTTTTCAAAAAGGCACAGACAAGGAACCATTGTTAAATAACATAAGCAAATACAGTGCAGTGGTATAGTGACCACAATCATGAAGAGTACAGAATTCAGGTTAGGTAAAAAACTGTGGTGATATTAAGATTGTCTCGGATGGTCTCTTTGTCACTCACTCAACAGAAGACGCAGATAGCCAAACAAGAAAACTGAGATTGCTGGATGTCTGGCTGGAAGGCTGGGTTTGTTCTTCTGACATTTTAAGGATAAAGAGGATAGGGTGTGATCTCTTAAGGGCCAGGGTGGGGTGGATATGTCCTGAAGAAACGAGTGCATTAGCAGATTAATCTGGCAGTGTTCAGAGAATGAATTGGCAGAAAACAAAAGAGAGAGATTAGCTCTAGGGCTATTGAAACTACATCCATGAAATTAGTAGCACAGGGATTAAGGAGGTGGCAGTAAGAAAGAAGAAAGCAGCCAATCTGAAAGCCCATTTAGTGAGAACAGACAAAGCTTACCAAGGAGTTCATGCTCTTACTTATCATCCACTTTTCTTTCATGGCCTTTAACACTCCTTAATAAGTATTATTTCTACTATTATTTGAATGTCTCCCCACTAGTATATAATTTCAGATGGCAGGGGTCATATATGTGTTGCTCACTATTTTATTTATAATGCCTAACATGTTGCCTTGCATATAGTAGAAATTTAAAGAAAAAACTTTGATAAATGAAAAAGATATTGAGACATATCAAAGAAGCTGATGAAAAAGCAAAAAGATGGAAAAACAGGAAGACAGGAAGAGCAGGAGAAAAAAAGAGCAATAAAGAGGAAAGTGCCAGATGAAGCAGAGGAGGTAGAGGAGGAGGGAGAAGACAGATTACAGTGAAGTGAAAAACCTGTAAAACAGCAGGGACTACGCTGCCGCTGGGAACTGGGAAACCAGTACGGACAACAGTACAAAAGAGAAATATCGAGCGTCCAGCTCAATCACTGGCTTTCTGTATTACCCTTACCGTCTCAGCTTCTCCGTGTGTAGAATGATGATAATGACCTCCAAGGCGAACAGTGAGGGTTAAATGAGTTAACTCAGAGGTGCTCCTGGCAAGCAATGAGCAGGTGTTAGTCATGTCCGTCATCATCACAGCACCACCGTCACCTTGTTTCTTCTACACTGTATGCCAGGACAACACTCATATCCCCTATTTCTACAGAGATGGGAGAGGCAGGAGGAGCAGAAGACCGGCTGAGAGATGAGATGAAAAGCCTTTCCTTACAGTCAAAGTTGCCAAAGACCTTACTCAGGAACTAATAGTGGCAAGAAGCCAAGCAACTCAGCATTGGCCTCTCCCACCGTCCCTTCTGAATCCCACCCCCCAAATTGTAAAATAGACATGCGTACATAAATTCCATACAGTTTTTCAGTGTAATTTGTATTTCATCGCCAAAAATGGAAAAGGAGGGAGGGCGAGTGGTAAAGGAAAATGAGAAGGTACATTTTAAAAGCACATTCAGGGGGTAAAATAGAATCAGGTAATAGTAAGTAAAAATGCAGATAAAGCTTTGTAAAACATAACAGAGAGAACATGACATCTGAAAGAAAGATAAAGGCCTGATGCTTGATGGACAAACAACAAATAAAAGCATAAATAAACAAAAGGGGGCAAAGAAAGCAATATTAATTAATATGGGATAAGAAGGAAGAGCTAGAGCATTACTTCAATGAGGGTGATTTCCGTTTCTCCCCAGGAGACATCTGGCAATATCTAGAAACATTTTCAATTGCCACATTGACATTTTAGCACAGGCCAGGGCTGCTGCTAAAAATCATACAATGCAAAGGACAGCTCTGAACAATTATCTGACGAAAATGTCAACAGAGCTGTGTTTGAGAAACCTTGAACTAGAGACTAAAGGTAAGGAGGAAAAGATGGAAGTAGATCACATCCATTCATCCTTTTGCCCCAAACTGTGAAGTTCCTGTTTCACTCTGAGAAAGAATTAAAATCCTTACACACGTCCTCCAGTGTCCTTCTGACTCCCTCTCATTCACTCCTGCCACACTGGCCTTGCTGCTCTGCAAACATGTGGGACACAGGCCCACCATGAGGTCCTCGGGCTGCTGTGCCCTCTATTTGGAAGAGCGTTCCCCTAGGTACCAACAAGGCACGCCCCATCATCTTCAAGCTTCTCCTCTGACACCACCATGTCACTTCCACAACGAGGCTCGTTCTGTACCACCCGATTTAAAAACGCACCTCCTCACCATCGCCATTCACTCCATTACAATCTCCTGTTGTTTCATTAGACTTGTCACTGTCTAGGATTTCACATAATTTGCTATTTATTATGTTGATCTGTCTTCCCCATACCCTCCCCACTCTCTGTGTGAGCTCCATGAAGGAATTTGGTCTATTTTGTGAACCACTATATCACCAGCAACTGCTTGCCTAACATATGTAGATGCTTAACAATTTTCTGTTGAATAAATGAAAAAAAGAGGCTCAAATAAGTGCAAATAATAATAACAATAAAACAAACATACCTATAGCACTCACTGTGTACATGGGGACTATTCTAAGTGCTTCATATATATTAATCCCTTTAATACCCATAATCAGCCTATGCTGTAGGTCATACTATTATCATCATTGCCATTTCAGGAAGAAACTGAAGGCACAGACCAAGATCACGTGCCCAATATCGTATAGCGCAGAAATTCAAAACCAAAGCGCTCGGCGTCAGAGTCTCAGATCTTACCCTTCTGCACTATGTCACTTCAAAATTCTCCCACTGTTAAAAAAAGATAATTCTAAACATTTATAAAAAATGATCTATCTAATCAAGGAATAATCAAATTTATACTTTATTCTACATATAAGTGAATAGACATAAACTTATCTCTGATATTTGAGCTTTAAAGTTACAAGGTTATTTTTAATTAATTACAGTTGACTGATAGTGTTTTCACTATTGTAAAAAGTTAAAAAGTAGCCCTGGCTGGCGTAGCTCAGTGGATTGAGTGCGGGCTGCGAACCAAAGCATCGCAGGTTTGATTCCCAGTCAGGGCACATGCCTGGGTTGCAGGCCAGGTCCCCAGCAACTGCACATTGATGTTTCTCTCTCTCTCTCCCTCTCTTTCTCCCTCCCTTCCCTCTCTAAAAATAAATAAATAAAATCTTTAAAAATAAAAAAGTTAAAAAGTAATAATAATTACCTATTTCAGGAATTCTGCATAAATTTTTAGTTTTTATTCAAATTAAATTAGAATATAAAATTACAAAAACTTGATTGTTACAATGTATGTAAAACAATGATTTATGTTAATAAATTTTAAGGTGAACAATAACTGGTGGCTGATTGTTTTCAAATGCACTGACAAGAACATTGGGAGATACATGTTTCATAAAAGTAACTCCTGGTACTGGTAATAAGCATTGAAATGTTACAATGTATTAACATAATCCTTAAGAAAAACCTAAAGTGGAGTAATAAGGCAACATAAGCATAAGTTTGAAAGGCTTGCCCTCACGTCCCCAAACAATAATGCATTCTTACAGGAGTTACTACATATCTTATTAAACAGAGTTTAGAATTCATTAACATAAAGAAAATCAATTAAATTGGAAAGTGAGATGAATGTTTCTTCCATCTTTGAATTCTAGGTGTAGTTTATCATGGCCCTTTACACATTCTACATCACTCTAGTTTCTTCATGCACCCTACTGCACGTAAAGTTCAGCCTCCTAGAAGGGGCTTCCTTCAAGGACAGGTTCTTAAGCTTATTCATGTTTGTATCCTTTATGGTCTTCACGACAGTGTCTTACACATATCAAGAATTCAATAAATCTCTCTTAGTTCATGAATTAATTTCACACAGGGAAATAATAAAACAGAAAGTGTTGTTCTGGGACCAGTTTTAAAAATAGACTATGCATAATTTATAATAAGCTGTAGAAATATTTTGTCCTATACAATGATATGCTCCAGCACACGTCATTTAAAAAAATGTGACAGTTAACCTTTAGATACACAAGTATTCTGCAGTTTTTATGGAAGTGAACATATTCCTGTGTTGAGACCAGCTATCAGAGCCCCTCTAAAACAAGTAAATTGCTGGTTTACCACTGGCTCCCTGAAATAAACACCATCACATTATAGGCATTAGTATTTCTTTTTTTTAGTAGAGCCAGGGCTTTTGATTTTGAAAATTATGTAGCTGGTCTCAAGTAACTAGCTAAAAAATATAAAAAGAAAAAGAAAGGTAATCAGTCACTTGTTTTTTTTCTTTTCACCTGAGTCATTCTCCCTCCCCCAAGATTCCCTGAACATCTGCAAAGACTTACTTTTATATGAGCTTTTGCTCTAGGATAAATATCTACAATTTTATAAATTTTCAAAGGGCTCTATGATATGGGGGTAAAATTAAGAATCACTGTAGCTAGAAAACAATTCATTTGACTGACATTTTTTTAACCTAGTAATTTTCAGTCACATGAACACAGCCTACAATCTTAGGATACATCTGATGTTATGAAATAGGTAAATAAACACCAACCTGTTAGCATTCATATAGTACCTGTTAAAAACAATCAAATTTGCTTTCTCTAGACTAGTTTATGATATGCTATCTGTAATTAAAAATCTATTTATAGTGTGCCAAACACCATAGTAACTGGTACAATGGGCATAGGTATATAATTTGGCTCACTGCAAGTATTCTAGAAGTAAACTTTGTAAACTGAAGTAGCACTCACAAAGCTGGAAGGGGGAAAACAAAGATCATAAATATAAGTTCTGTCTTAACAATGTTCATATTTCTTACCTAGAGTCTAGAAGCTAAAGTCCTTTGGAATTCTCATGTCCTTTCATTTTCAAAACTAAAAACAGCTCATGCCATCATGAACCTCATGAAGGAATCTACCTGCCAAGGACTCCTCAAGGTTAATGGGACCCAAATTCATGATTAGAGTCTAGCAGCCACTGCTGACAAGAGAGTTCTCACCCATGCTGAATTTCAGGGAAAAGCTACAGACTAAGCCTTCAGCCTCCTGCACTATGCTCCTGCCATCTGCATTAACTCTTATAAAGGAGTTCCTGGTTTTGTCTTTCAAACAATGGGTGGAGACTTACCCTGTCTAATGAGAACTGCAAAACTATATCCTCATTTGCATCTTTACTGACTAAACAGAACAGCTCCATAATGACCAATCAGAATTAGTCTTTCCAATGTATGAGGGCAGTGATAGGTGGACCAATCAGACTGTGTAAATTTGGATTCCTCATATGAAAAAAAAAAAAGGACCAAACAGAGACTAAAGACTTTCTCTATAAAAAAGTGGGCACCCCTTTGTCTGGTTGAGTACAGTTTTGGTTTCCTCCACAGGTTGAATTTCTCAGGTTTGCAAACTGCTTACCTGAAAAAAGTTCCTCCTTTTACCACATCCTAGGCTGAGTTCTCTTGTTGGCTTTAGACAGGTGGCAGAGACTTTTTGTTGACACCACATAAGGTAATATTTGTCCTGATTTTACAGGTCCCCTTGAGAGTCTACTTTGATTTGGACATCACTTAGATCTGTCTATTTTCTCATTTCAGTTAATGTTACCTTCTGGTTCTTGTTTAGAGTTGCAGTAGTGCTAACTTTGGTTTCCTTGGTCCTACGGGAAATCTTAACTAACTTTAAATATAATGAAACTAACTTCACATATAATAAAAACACATCTAACCATATTATACTGGAAAAAAGCAAATAGGATTTTAGTATAAGGTCATTTCTTATTTCCCTGATATGTGAGGGGAGAGGGTAGCTTACAATCAATACCCCTGAGTTCACATGAGAAATCTAATTATAAATATACATATGACATTGTTAGCCAGCTCAATAACCTCATACCTAGTAAAGAATTTGACAAGCTTCTCTATTTCTCAGTAATAGGAGAAAGTAAAACAACTGCCAGACCCTAAATATCTCAGAAAACTTAAGGACAGCAGTTCCCTTATAAAGCAATTTGATAACAAAGGAGAATTAAAGTCTCTCAAATTCCTTTATTCATTTGGAACAGTGGTATACAATGCTAGATATCGATGAGTACCCATCAGCTGTGTCTTTATTTTCTAAGTCATAATATATAAAAAAGCTATGTGATATTATCATTAATATTTTTAAGACTAAATAGGTCAAAAATAATTCTCTATAGCCTCTATTTATTTGGAAGATGCAAATTGAAAGGTTTAATTAACTCACTATTAATTTTGCATCAATGTCAGTGCTCAAAATTGAGTTCAATGCACAAAAACAATGACTATTTCCACAAAGAAATAATAAGCTATATGACAAGACTTAAATTAAAAAATGTATTAGTTTCTCTCAAAATTTGAGAAACAATGTCCATATATACTCCTGCTGGATATAAATATTTGTGAAACACCCTGGAAGACACTTTGACATAAGGATAGAAAACTTTAGAACTTTCATTCCCTTGTCTTCTAAAAACTGTAATAATAATAAGAAGAAGAAGAAGAAGCAGGAGCAGCAGCAGAAATAGAGTGTAGTGCTTAAATGACTGGACTTTAGCAATAAATTGCCTGGCATTGAAATCTCACTTCTCCACTTAAAATTAAGTGAACTTGGGCGAGTGACTAATCCCTGGACTCTGTTTTCTTATCTGAAATATGAAATAACAGTAGTACCTTTCTCATATATTTGTTCTGAGGGTTAGAAGAATTAAATAGAAATAAATGCATTTAGAAGAATATCAGGTACAGAGTAAATTCTCTCTTAGCCACTTCTATATTGTCAAAACTGTCTTTTTAGTGATATTTAACAGTGATATTTCCATAAACATTTGGAAATAAATAGAATGCCCAATATTATTGGGACTATACAGTAACTTATAGCACATCTATATAATGGTTATGATCTAATACTACTCAGGAAAGCAGAAATCATTGTATATGACTTCATAATATTATATGACTTTCTATGTTAAAAATATTCATACTAAATAATTGAAATAAAATATAGCCGAGTGTTCAACATATCTATTTTTGTGTGACATTAAGGATAACTTTTATTTCTCCTTTACAATTTTGAGATCCCCCCCCCCAAACTTTCTATAGTATACTGTATTGCTTCTGAAATTAGGAAAGAAATGAAATGTGTTCTGTAAAAACCTAGCACCTTTGGGGTTAGGTTGTGAGAGAGATGAAGAGGTAGACACCACAATGATGGATACATGCCGTTATACAATTGTCCACACCCATAAAATGCACAATGGCAAGAGTGAACCCTACTGCAAACTGCAGGCTTCAGGTAAAGTGATGCATCAATGTGGGCTCATCAATTGTAAGCAATTGATGGAAGATGCTGATGATGGAGGAGGGGACATGTGTGGGACAGAGGTACATGGAAAACCTCTGTACCTTCTGCTCAGTTTTGCTCTGTACCTAAAACTGCCCTATAAAAATAAAGTCTTAATAAAATAAATAAATAACTTTATTTCCCAAAGAAAAAGTTTTCTTTGTTGTTTTCTAGTATTTTATGTTCAGTTTGATGTCAGTTGTGCACACTTCAATCAGAACTGAATCAGGAACCTATTGAAATTTCATTACATAATTCTCAAAAGCTGCCTAAGAAATTTTTCATGATTAGTTCTGTGGAAGGTTCTGTAGTTAAATTTGTTTGGAAAAATATATTTTATTCAAATTGGCATTTCTATCTTTTATCCTACAGTTTGAGATCCTCAGAGCACTAAGGGTAGAAAAAAATAATATAATTCAGGTAACAGTAAAACCTATTAGATTGGTTTTATTATCTATTACTTCACTATTGTCTGAAGCAAACATTTATTATTACTTTAAGGCTACTTGAATTTCTTACGGCTAATTCTCTGAGTCTTGGAGGGTTTTAGGCATCGGCAATAGAGTCAGTGAAAGGTGGTCACTGGTTATCTTCAGTTTCTCAGAACCCTTCTGCTTTTTCAGTAACATGTTAAGCCATCATACTTAAGAAAAATTAAAAAGCATTTTAGCATTTGGTAAATATACTCCAGTTTGGGGGTTAGATTGTTGAGTAGAGTAGGAAAAAATGGATATTGCTACAATTGAATGAACTGAGAAATTTCATTCACTCATAACTTTAGAACTTAGGAAACAATACACACATTATTCTTTATTATTTGTTCTAATAATTAAGTTTATATACATGGACTCATTAATCAAAAAATATTTGGTAGGATTTCCTAGAGCAATAAACTACACAACTTCAAGTAGATAAACCATTAAAAAAGAATACTAAAAAAGATAGCTAATTCTGTTTTAATCAACTCCCAAATGAATTGTTTCTTACAGGTTTTCAAGCTTTTCAAAACTAAACTTAAGTTTATTTTGTTTTGTTTATGAAAACTCATAGGTGTTTTGCCATCCACAACCACAGTGCTGGCACACCTTCCCACCAAGAAGTCCCTGATTCCAGGGCACTAATATTAACTGGTTCCCTGGCTCCTACGTAAGAGTCATGTCTACTCATAAGACATAGCCATATATATCTTTCACCCATAGATCAGCCTTGCCACTTAAAATTATAAATCGAAACACTGAGAAAAAATGTTCAAGGTTACAATCAGTCTAAACTCAAAAGAGAATTCACCTGAATCAGCAATGAATTTTGTTTCCAAATAAAAGGTTGTTTATTGTACAGTGACCCTCTAATTAATGAGATCTGTGATCCCATAGTAACACCAACATTTGATGCAAAGCAGGTCTCCAGTGAGATCCTCATAAAAGAACTGGTGAATTGGTACCTAGAGATGTCAGGTTATTTGACAACTAATTTTAAAAAGCTCTTTTTTTCCTACATTTCTAAAAATAAACCACCACACACCTGAAAATGAATAATAGTTAATTTTATCCCTAAAACTCTAGAGTTTCACCAGTAATGTTTTCCATGTGTAGAAAAAAGCAATATGGATTAATTTCTTGTTAATTCCTATTTCTGTTTCCTGTTAATTCCTTCTTCTCTCAACCTTTTCAAATCTTATCCACATACCAGAGAAAGATCAAAAATCTTTTTTGACCTTTCACTCCCCCCAAAACCTTATCCTTCATAAAAAGCTCCAGTATTTACTTGTAACACTTGGCACTGAGGCATTGATCCTGTTGTGTTAATCATGGCAATCTGAATAAATGGTTTCTTAAAATTCCTATCTTTTAAAATCTTCTACTCTATTTACCAAAGGCTTATCACACTACTAAGTAAACAGCAAGCATTGGCTTGTTAATCTACATATGCTCACTCTTATTCTCAATTCTGCTTACTTCTCCCAAACTTATTAGATCATTGTGAAAGCGGCCTCTAAGGCAGTGGTGTCTGTTTACACTATTGATGTTCAAAGACGTGATAAATGCATCCCAAACCAACATTCTCAGCTCACTGAGGCCAGAAATTATAACTTATTCATTTTGGTAACAATAAAAAAATAACATAATATATGAGAAAGTGCTGAATAAATATGCTGAATTTTACTTATGTTTTCCCATAGTAGTACAAAAGACCAAAAGACCCCTATTACGTCTGAAAGTTATTTGAGGTTTTTCTAAATTCTGAGGGAAGAATAAAATGGCCCTTAAATTTTCTAGAAATCCTGTTCCTCTTCTTCCAATATATAATCTAACTATAAATGACTGAATAATAATTAAATAACTGGTCATAAAAAATACCCAAAATAATTATGGAGTTTTGTTACTAATTATCAGTGTTCCCAGAAGCTATTATTATGTTCAAATCTACCACACTACCTGAATTTTCAGATGACTAAAGCCCAGAAAATTTCTAAAAGGAAAAGCAATTTCAAAATAACTTCAAACAAAATTCCAATACTGTTGGTACAGTTTATGCAAAATTAAATATATTGTACTTTAGATAGAATAAAAAAGCAGAAAAGTAAAATAAGTATCATACTGACTGACATAGTGATATAGTCATCTCACTTTGTTATAATTTCTGCTACAAGTTAATAAGAGTTCTCTGCTCATTAATATCAAACTATATTAAGGCCTAAAGGTATTACCAATAAAGGAATTAGAACTCAAAATAAAACAGTTTATATTTAGTATATACTAATGACGTACTGCCAAAATATTGAGTATAACAACTGATAGATTTACAGTGACATTTATATTTGTAAGTCACAGGTATAGAAACTAACAAGGTTTGTAATTAACAAAGTTTTCGGGTACTCCTTCATTCAAAACTACATCTCAGACATGCTCAGTCACATGTGCAGTATGGTCCTTAAAAGAGAAATGCTGGACAACTGCAAAAGGTCATAGGTTAAATATGCCCTATAAATATTTTGTTCTCAAAATAACTACCATTCATATTATATAAATTGCCAATGTTTTGAGATTCGGACATACCATAACACAGTTCCATGTGCAAACCTAGGATGATGATATCCTCCCATAAATAATTAACAATCACCGCACATCATTTATCACTTACAAACGTCACTCTTACAGGTGAGATTTTTACCCCTACTGGCCCTGGCAGCCAATCAAATTTCCAAAGCATCAAGCAAAATTTTCTCTCCTATCTGTCCAGAAGACAGATCCTCTCATTCCTTGGTTGTACATTATCTATGCTTTTCCGTTCCTTTTATAAACTATGTTTTCCCCCTTAAATATCCTCCAGCAAATGAAGACACAGAAAGAGTGAAGAGAACAGATTTCCAGACTCCCTGGTGTATTTCTTTGTGAGTCTACACAAGACCCTCAGGAGGGTTAAAAGTTTCACTATAGGTCTAACTGATCTCCACATATCTACAGAATAATGAAGCAAGACAGCACAAGACCATATGCAGTTTCGTGTCATTTGTTCTGTCTGCAGCAGGGAATAGAGTGACACATCATAAGCAAGGATGTGACCAGCGAGGCAGAGTTTTGATTGACTACCCCTATCTGAAGCTCAGCCTCCTTGCTAAAACAGTAACGTATTTACTGTGTGGATGCAGGTTTCCCACGTCCCCCACCTCAGAAACCTCAACAACTATAAAGCACGATTCTGCCAAAAGGAACATGCCCAAATTTGTTCATTTCTATAACGCCATGATGTTTCGGATGAAAAAAACAGCCTGCCAAAAATGTCAAATTAAAGAATAACAAAGAAACGAACAGCATCTTTAGACTTGAATTTCAATGCATAACCTCACCATCTGTCAACCAGTTGTGAAGCAATGATCCTAGAGAAGCCCCAGAACATGAGCAAGTTCTATCCTCACATCTATCGTCTGTATCAATCTCCACTCTCAGAACCTCAGTAATAATTATGTTCTGTCTGTGGAACACCTACAGGAATGGCATTTGCCACGGCAAACAGAACTTTGCCCATGAATGGGCCATTTTGACAGACTTGCATTTGGTAACAAATAGAGTTCTGGTCATAGAGGTAATGAAGAGCAAGGAAAGGAAGGACGGAGTGGGGGTGGGAGGGAGGGAGGGAGGAGGGACTCTAGCCTCACATTTGGATTGGAAACTGGTAGAGGAGGTTAATTTCTAGAGGCTGGGCATCCAAACAACCCTCAATTTCCTCCCACTCGGCCTCAGAAACAAGATTACAATTTGGACCTAGACGAAGCGCCCACCCCTTCCCTTCCCTCCTCCAGCACCACCACCCTAGAAGTTAGTCTTAGCTCTGAAGAAACTGCGGGGTGCAGACTCCCTGACCGAGGACCACATCAGGCGCCCATTCGGTAGCAGAGCAGCGGGCTCAGACTCTGCCAACAGCTCCTCGACTCCACCAGCTTCAGCCAGGCTGGCGGAGACCCCACCCCTCCCAAGCCAGGCTTCGCCCCCGCCGGAGCGGCAGCCTGATTTACGCAGCCTCAGCCTTGACTCTGCCTCCGCTTCTTTTTATCTGGATAACGGGGGTTGGGGGTAGACGGCAGAAGAGGAATAGATGGGGAGCGGGAAAGAAGCAAAATAGTCCGGGTTCCCAAGAGCCAGGACGCCAGTAGCAAGACCCTGGCACACGCACAACACACACACGCACAACACACATACACTAATGCGCCAAGCTCCCAGGTTCAACGCCAAGTGGCGACAAGATGGGAGGAAGGAAGAAGGGGGTGGTGAGAGAGGCCCAGAGTTACTAGGAGCGACATTCGGAAGAGGGTAAGGTATGCCTCAGAAACTGCGAAAGTGAGAAAGTCCCGGACCCTCTCCACATCCCCAAGTCTGGGCACCCCTTGCTAGCAGCAAGGATGCCTTCTTTCCAGCAGGGCTCGGAAATCGGGGAGGAGAACTGGAGCCTAGCTTCCCCCAAGCTGCCCTCCCCGGCCTGGCCCAGGGCCCGGTCCCCGGACCCCCTTCGGCCCAGGCTTGAGGAGGCTGCCAAGCAAGGAGTGACTTAAGTAAGGACTCTGTAGGGGAAAGAGGGCAGGAGAGGGGTATCTTGCACACCCCAGCCAGGCTGCTCATTTCTTCCTCTGTCGACACACCCCCCGTTACCCCCCTCCCCCGACACTATACACACACGTATATCGAAACACGCGCGCGTTCACCCCACCATCCCAGTTCCATCGATTAAAACACTAGTTGATTTCTTCCTGATTAAAAAAAAAAATTAAAGAAGTGCAACAACTCTTCTCACGAGTCGCCAGAGCAAAGAAAGTCCGTCTATAGGCTTCTTACTATAGTTTCCTAAGAGTTAAGAAGTCGCGGGTTCCCAGTGAAAAGCGGACCGAAAACCCCAAGGGGGCAAAAGGCGACGAACTCCTTCCCCACCGCTGTGCCTCTCACCTCCTTAAGTTCCTTGGCTACGTCCTTCAGGTCGCCCAGGACTAATTCCAGGTCCTCCACGATGATCTTGATCTGTTCCTTCACCTTGGTTTTGGAGGCTGCCGGTGGTCCCTTGGCTGGAGAGGAGGAGGGGGGGGTCCCTTTGGACTTGGCTGACATTCTTTGGGGCCAAACGAGGCAGGTCAGCACAGGCAGGAGAGCGGAGGCTGCTGCGCGCCCCGGTCCCTGGCGCTGCTGCAACCGCTGCCGCCCGGATCCCTCCACATCTTGGACGCTCCCTGGGCAGCGGCGGGTGGCAGCGCTCCGCACTCGGCCCGGCGGCCGCGAAGTGGTGCTGCCATCAACTCCCCGAGCCGCGGCGCTCGGCGCCCGGCGCCCGGCTGCAGACGGGCGCACAGCGCGCCTGCGCCTCCTCCCGCCGCCGCCGCCGCCGCCGCCGCCCGCCTGCCGCTCTCGCGCACACTCGCATCCGCGCCCCGCGGGAGTGAGTTCCGCCGGCCGCGGCGCCCCGGGCTGTCCGCTGCGACGCCCGCGGCACTTCACTCCAGGATTTCCCCCCCCCGGGCACCTGGGCCTCAGGGAGCGGGGAGCGAAGTTCCCGCCGTGCCCACCCCCAGGTCTTGATCCTGAGATGCCCTCAGCTTCGCAGACGGCTGCGAGTCTTCTCACATCAGCCTGGATTCCTTCTGCCTCAACGACAGCGAAGACCTGGGTCCCCACCACGCTTTCAGATCAGTCAATACAGAAAGACTCACAGATCCGGTCAAGAGTTGGATTTAGGGTCAGTAAAACGACACTAAATGTTTATCCAGGACCAAAGTATGCCCTGAAGACCTCCAATCATTCTCAAAGTGACTAGGAGTTCGAAAGAAGTGTTCGCACTTCTGCGGGGGGCGCGGGGGGGCGGGTAAAAATAGCGACCCCTTACCCCCTAGAAACATGAAATCAACCTCTTGAAAGAGGTTGCCTAGCCCTGTGGATTCCACAAAGCTAACAGTGGATTTATTAATTTGATGTCCCCACATCAAAAATCCCCTGGGAGACTGTATGAGTCATCTTGGCTGTACTTATCTGCGACAGCTCCTTTTTTCTTTTTCCGTGTTTTCAACTGTCCTTCCTCTTTCGTGACCTATGCTGATGCATGTTTTGTCCAAAGGGGAAAAAATACCCTGTCTGAATCTCCTTTTGAGGGAGCTGAATAAGAGTTTGCCTCCGACTTTTTTCTATATTTTTTTCCATTTCAAGTCTTTTGCTACTAAATAAATAGGAAATGACTTTCTGACTGTTCTGTCCAAAGGACCCAGGGAGGGGAGTTAATAGGCAGCCTTCAGTTTCATTCTCAGTAGGTGGCTACCATTCTTATTAGCTCAAGTTTTAATTTTCTTAGTAGCAAACTCACAGGTTATTAGCTACTAACCTGGCAGACTGGTTTGTTTTATTTTCTTCAGTAAATACTATTCCAAATCATTATTTTATTAGGTTTCGCATTTGAGTCGTGTCTTAGTAGGGCTTTCTGTTTCTTGCTTCTCACACCCCAGGTTTATCCAACACACTTCTATTGGATGAAGAAAATCTTGACAGCTCTCCTCTTCCCAGTTCCTTAAGTCCATCATAATCAATCACTGTCTTCATTCTGAACAATTCATCTTGACACAATCTTTAGGAGTCATATTTGAAATATGAAAGAAGAAAGAGACAGCAGGACTAAAAATAGAAACTTACAGATGGTCTCAAAAGAATAACAGCATTGAAAAATCAGTGGAAACAGAGGTGGAAACCAGAGGCTGCTGGAAGGGAATTAAAATAAGAAAGAATAAAAGAGCCAGTATGCAGTAAGAAAAGTGGAGAGGAGAAAAGAGAAAAAATAATTACAAGTGTTAAATGAGTAATATTCCTGAGTTCTCTGAGGTTGGGAGAATAGATTTTTTGAATTTCTTTTTTATCTCTGCAAGTTACTCTTTAAAAATATGTATTGTTTTACAAAGGTGTAACATAAAAATAATTCTATCAGGTATACAAAATGCCCACACTATTCTTTAATGATATTCTTATTTTTCATATCTGAATAAAGGTGAATGGCCAGAAATGACAGGAAAAAAAGAGAAGGCGCTGCTCCCCAAGATCTGAATATTTGATCTCAATAGTACACAAGTGAAGAGGGAAGTTCCAAAACCTCAAAGTTAAATGATTTTAGGGAAGAATTGTGAAGATAAAAAAAAATACAGTTTACAGTATAAGAGTATTTCTATTATATTATGAATTGCCTTCACTAAAGATTAAAATGCAAGTTGTTGCCCTATGATATTCATTGTTATTAATGAACTAAACTATTCTGGCTTAAAATCAAATCATAATTTTTACTCTAAAACATACCATCCACACCCACATCACCATCTACTCTTAAATAATGGCTATCACCTGTCTGTATTCCATATCTAAAGATGGTATGGAATTAACTGAAAGGGAGAAGGTAAAGTGGGCTTCCAAACCCACACTGAAAAGCTGGTAGGTCCCAGCAGTAGTAGCTACCACTGTCTTCCAGTCATTAGGGAGGCATGGGTAAAATATTCATAAAGAGAAAGTTGTACAGAAAAAGTTAAAAATATTTAGGGGAAAGAGGCAGGATGAAAAGGACACATGGACATAAATAACATTTATTTACTCCTTACTTTTTATTACTCTTCTGGAAAAATATTTTATTCCTTTGGCTTATACTATGCTCTCTCAAAGATAAGTATGCATGATGTTTTAAAACCGAATTATGGGGACCAAACAGCAAAAGTAACACCTAATAAAATGTTTGATGAATTTGTCCATAAATTTATGTACTAATGCTAGCTACAAATGGATACATACACAAACCCTATCACTTGTTAATCTTAGAATAACATATTTCTAAATAGGAAAGGGAGGTCTTACATAGAGAAGTGATTGTGCACCCAGCATGTTATTCTTTCTGTCTCTTTATTCATCTTTTTCTGAGTTTTGCAGTAGGAAAGATTGGATAATTATAGGAGATCATCTAGTGGCTGTTTTTTTAGTTACAAGCACTTGTCAGTATTCTTGTGTGTGTATGTGTATATCTATTGCAAATGATCCCTAATAACTTACATAAGTAAATGCTATGACACTGACACAATTTTTAGTTCACAAAGAGCTCAAGAATATTCCCAAATTATTTTGTCCCATCCTGTTGGTTATGGCTCTTACTGATACACTACCTAATAAAAAGGATAATATGCATACTATCACTCTCAGTAGAGACTTGTGATTTTCTTTTGCATGAACTTTTTTGCTTGTAAAATTCAATAATGTTATTAAGATTATTTGAAAACATGAAAGGAAAAATGACAGTTTTGTCTGAATAAAATAGTTTTAATTGAGGGGCCGGGGTGGAGAGCGGCAGAGAAGGACATGATGTCTAGAAGAGAAAATGTCGTGAAATACAACATAGAGAACATTACAAAATTTCTTCTTATGTACACTGACCATGAAATATTGCATAGGTCTAGGCAGTGGTCCTCAGCCTTTGGCATTGAAACAGAGCTTGCCGGACCCCTTCTCTTCCCTGCCCAGGGCATCAAATCCAGCTTGTCTGGGGTAGAGCCTGAAGTTTGCATTTTAACCAGTTTCTAGACTGTTGGAAAGAGACCACACTCCAGAGACTAAAAGCAAACTTAAGGTTCCTTTTCTAGCTAGAATAAGCCTTGAAGATCATGTAGTTGTCTCGCTCTCTGTCATGTTTTACATCTAGGGTATACCAATTGGGAGCCAGACACCACTGGTGACTCATATGTTTTGTGAAGTAGTCTCCATTTGTCTGGAGAATGTCTCCTTTTTATGTATCAACTGCTTTCTTTGGGCATGATGGCTGCCTATGATATCTTTGCAATCACAGATACCTATGAGATCTATGCATATCGGTAAGACAAAACAAAACAAGAAGTGATCTGGAAGTTTAAGTACAAACACCTGTTATAGTATCCTGAGTGAAAAGAACTGAGTCTATTGAAAAGTAGTTGTTCAATAAATAGTGTACAAGGGAAATAAATGAATAAATAAAGTTTTGTCATGTCTGTGTATTTTAAAATTAACTTAATTCAACAAATATTTTAACAGAATAAACTAACCAAATTTATTATGTATGCACATATGGGTGTCCCATAAGAATGAGACCCCTCAACAAGTATTTTTCTAAATGGCTACTCTAGGCAAGTCTCTACATTACAGAGTAGATAAACCATAAGGTGTAGTAAGACATCCTCTCAGCAGGAACAATCAGATAACTCTGCACATGACTCTGTGGTAATAAAGTGACATTACCTCACAGTATCTCTTCTCACCCTCTTTTCCAACTATAGTCAATTTATTTTACTTAACCTTCAAAGCCAATATACATGACTTTTTTTTTTACCTTTTATCCATCTGACAGAAACTGAACTTTTCCTTATATTAACAAAGGAAATTGTCTCAGAGCTGAACCATAGAAGGCTAGGATAGAAATATCTTTAAAAAATATTGGAGCCAAAATTTCTGGGACCATTGGGACTCATTCTTCCTCTGTGTGTATCCTATCACCTTATGGTGGATTGGCTTTTTTCTCATAGACCAGTTTTTCCATACAGGTTGAACCTTGGCCACTGGTTCACATCTTCACAACTTAGCAATGAGAAAAGAAAGAGTGCATCACAGCAAGCTCCCAGGAGGGGACTTCGATAGGTCTAACTTAGGTCATGGACATGCACCTCAGTCAATCACTGTGATTGAGTCAGGTGCAAAGCTGCTATTTCAGTAGTACTATTCTTATAGAAAATTCATACACTTCTATACAGACAGCTGACCTTTGAACGACATGGATTTGAACTGTGTGGATCTACTTATATTTTTTCAATAAATACGTTCAGCCCTTCATATTTGTGGGCTTCACACTCATAGACTCAACCAACCATGGATCAAAAACAGTATTTTTGAATTCCAACTGAGTATTCCCACCCGCAGATAGAAACATACTCTTTTAACTCTGTGGTTGGTTGACTCCGAAAATGCCAAGGGCATAAAGTCAAAAGTTACAAGGGGATTTGCAACTGCAAGGGGTGTCATTGCCCCCAATCCCCCAGTTGTTCGAGTCAACTGTATTTAATTACCATGGTTTTCCAGTTGGTGGCAGTAAAATGAGTTGTTCTACCAAAATATGTATATTAAAATTTTCTGCCACATGGAAATAAAGTGACTTCAGGAAGAAAAATCATTTTCAAATTCACACTAAGGAAGACATCATATACATAAGCAATGGTTCTGCTTGGGTCAATATCTGACTGTGAGAAAGTATAACGGCTGGTCCAACTTGGATCAAGCTGCCTACACCTGTAGCCTATTACTCCTCCAAAAGAAGAGATGTGTCCCTGGAAATTTTTTTTTAAAAAGTTATCATATAGCCTTTAGATTAAATTATATATCTTTTTTATCATATTTATAGATTGACATTTTTGAACTGTTTCTGATTCCCAAAGCTAGCTTCATTCAAGCCTTAGATTTGGCCATCTATCCAGGCTGAGGACTACCAAGTCCTTCACCCCTTCCCATCTCAGAGTCCCAGCTCAAAAGACCTCATTTAACCCAGAGTGACTGAACTGCCTCACATGTGTAAGAAATACTTAAACAATTACTCTCTTTCACCCAAGTTTTCAGGAGTTTCCACTCATCTTGAAACCCTGGCACCTGTGTCTGACATCGCATTCTACCCAATCACATTCTGCCTCTCAGCTTCAAATGGATGAACCAAAAGAAGAGAGAAGCCAGGACTTGCAATTCTCTAGAGCTACAACCAATGTGCCCCAAGAGGTGTTCTTAAACATGGTCAATGGCCACTCTGCACAGTTTAACAGTCTAACAGCTTCTTTCTCTGAAAGGCAATTCAGCTGCAACCTAGGAAAACTAGATATTTTAGTAGGACCCAATACAGCCCACTAGCACCAATGTGTAAATGAAAGTCCTACTCAATCATTCATGTGTCCAAGTAATTTTAGCAAATACTTGAGGATCATTGTCCTTATTAAGATTCAGGGTTACATCCCCCACCAAGGAAGTGATTAAGGGTGAACAGATACGCCTTATTTGCTTTAATAAAGCCAGAGAGGACAGATACGTGGGCAGAGGTTATAACCCTCCCTCTGTTTATAATTCCAACCTTCAGAAATACGAAGCTATGCCCTGACAAATGTAGGATGGCCAACAATGTTAGCCACCGTGCATGGCTGGATACAGTGTGCACTTTCAGCTCTTCATCTGGAATGGGATGGGATGGCCCAGCTCTGTAAACAGTCTAGAGAACTCTGTGTAATGTTGAAATGTAAAGATTTAGTCACCCTGCCAATCTGAGCTAGTGGACCTTGATACAATAACTGGGGTCCATAATGAAACTGCTATTCTATATAATTGGTGTGCTACTTCCACTCTACCTTTTATTCCTCTGTCTCATGAAATGCCCATGATTTATGGCCTATGCCTCAACCAGGCCTAAAATATATATATACACACATAAGTATGTATATATTTATAGTATATAAATATATTTATATATAGTATATTTATATTCACAGTGTATACATATATATACACACTATACATAAATATATAAATATACATATTTATACACTGAAGGTTATATGCTGCTAAAATTAATGTGCTGATGCCCTAAATCCCAATGTGATGGTATTTGGAGATGGAACTGTTGGGAGGTAATTAGTATTAGATTAGTTCATGAAGGTGGGACCATATAAGAAAAGGGAGAGAGAAAGAAAGAGGGAAAGAGAGGGAGAGAGAGTGAGGGAGGAAGAGAGAGAAAGAGAGAGAATCTCTGTCCATGAGCCTGCACCAAGGAAAGGCCATGTGAGGCCACTGTGGGAAAGCAGCCATTTGCAAGCCAGGAGGAAAACCCTCACCAGAAACTGAATGGGCCAGCACCTTGATCTTAGATTTTCTAACCTTCAGAACTTTGAAAAAATAAATCTTAGTTAATTAAACCACCAAGTCTCTAGTATTTTTATGGAAGCCCAAGCTAAGATAGGTTTCTTTTTGTTTTTCCAGCTTTATTGATATATAACTGACATATAACACTGTGTAAGTTTATTTATATATAACTGACATATAACATGTTGATTACATCTTCTTATGTATTGCAAAATGATTATCTCCACAGAGTTAGCTAATACCTTCATCTCATTATGTAATTACCTCTTTTTTCATTGTTGTGAGAACATTTATGGTATACTCTCTTAGTAACTTTAAAGTAAATAATACAGTATTATTAATTAAGATCACTATGCTGTTTTTTAGATCCCCAGAATTTTCATGTTACAACTGGAAGTCTATACCCTTTGACCAAGATCTTCCCTTTTCCCCACCCCCACCCCTGCTAACCACACACTCTCTCTGTTTCGATAAGTTAAGCTTTTTTAGATTCTACATACAAGTGATATCATACAATATTTGTCTTTCTCAGTTTAACTTATTTCACTTAGATAATGCCCTTATGTTTCAACTGAGTTAATGCAAATGGCAGGATTTCTTTCTTTATCATGGATGAGTAATTTTCCATTGTATGTTACATATATTACATCTTTTTTACCCATTCATTCACTTTGAGACATTTAGGTTGTTTCCATATCTTGACTTTTGTGAATAATGCTTCAGTGAACATGGAAGCACAGATATCTCTTTGAGATCCTGATTTCATTTCCTTTGGATATATTTGCAGAAATGGGATTATGGGATAATATGGTAATTCTAAGATGGGTTTTGGTACTGAGAGGAGGGATGTTACTATCACAAATGCCTAAAAATGTGGAAGCTGCTTTGGCATTGGTTAATAGGTAGAGGCTGGATGTGTTTTGAGGTGCATGCTAGAACTATGGATGTTAGAATGATTCTGCTCAAGACTCAGAACGAAAAGAGGAGAGCTGGCGAGAAAGCCTCCATCTTTGGAGGGAGTGCATATATACCCATGAACATAATGCTGGCAAAAATATGGGTATTAAGGGCCATTCTAGTGAGGTCTCGAACTAAAATAAGGAATGTGTTATTGAAAATTGGAGGAGAGGTGATCCTTGTTCTAAAATGGCAAAAAAAAAAAATCACTGAATTTTTTTTTTGGTGTGCTCATGTTTTGTGGAAGGCAGAATTTGGGAGTGAAGAAAGTGGTGTTTAACTGAGGGGATTTGTAAGCAAAGAAGAGAAGTTCAGTTATTCATGACTGCTTATATTATAATACAAGAAAAGAGAGATGAAATGAAGGAGGAATTATTAAGCAAAAAGGAATCAGAATTTAAAGATTTGGAAAATTATCAGCTTGACCATTTTGCAAAATACACAGTCCAGCAGAAGTAATGCCTACTTGAGTGTGGTTGGTAGAGTAATAATATGGGTGTAATAATTTATAATTTTATTTTGAATATTTCACCTAAAATGTCATATGGTGAGCTTGAGTGTGATAGTGTTATGTTATAGAATTACATGCTTATGATTTTGTAATAAAATATTTTGTAATAAAAAGGAGGCGTAATTTGTGCTGGACCCTGAAATAAGAGAATGTGTTAAGAAAAGGACACCAAGTATATGGCTGAACTATCAATTAATAAAGAGGTTATGGGATTATATGGGTGCAAAACATGGCAAGTTTGAACTGCAGGGGATGGAGGTATAAGGAAATAAAGAAAGGCTGTCAAACCCTTTAGATCCTATCAGGTTGATTAGAGAGCTGTTAGGATGCAAATATGCACTGTCCTTCACAAAAAAGGGAAGAACTGCTAAGGCAGTACAGACATGACCAAAGACTTGGGGATGATACGGCCCTGCAAACCATGGTCCTGGGAAGCCCAGCGTTTTTGGGGTGTGGCTCCAGCTTAGCAGAGCCACAGAGGGAGGACCACTGCCTCAGCTGGCCTTTAGGGAAGAGCACTGAAACAAAGGGGATTATTTTTAACTTAAAATCTGATAGTATTCACCTTGCTAGATTTGGGACTTACTGGGGACCTATTCCCTCACTCCTATTTCTCCCTTTTGGAATGGAAGTGTCTGTCCAATGCCTGTCAGGACTTTCCTGGCTTCACCAGCTAGAAAGTAATTTTGCTACAGGATGAATTGTACCTCAAGTCTCACCCATATCTAATTTATATATTTGAACTTTAGATTTTAGACTTTAGAGTTGATGCTAATACGAGTTGAGATTCATGGCACTGTTGGGTTGGAATGAATGTATTTTGCATAGAAGGAGGACATCAATTTGTGGGGTGGGAACAGAATATTACTGAGTGAATGTTTCCCTTCAAAGTCCATATGTTTAAGCTCTAACTCCTAGTGTTATGTTATTTGAAGAGGGGCACTTTAGGAGGTAATTAGGGTTGGGAGAGGTCATGAGGGTAGGACCTTCAATGTAGAGGCCTTATAGGGCGAGGAAGATCTTTCCCTCCCCCCTCCCCCCTTCCTCCCTCCCTTCCTCCCTCCCTCCCTCCCTCCCTCTATGCGTGTGTGCATGTGTGCAAGCACCAAGGAAAGGCCATGTCAGTACACAGCAAGAAGGCAGCTATGTACAAGAAGCCAGAAAGAGCACTCTCACTAGGAACCAAATCTGGTAACACTTTGGTCTTGAACTTTTCAGCCTCCCAAACTGTGAGAAAATAAGTTTTTATTGTGTTATCCACCCAGTCTATGGTATTTTGTTATGGCAGTCAGAGATCCCTGAGAAAGGTATGATCTACCTCAGAGGGGCTCTTTAATCACATAAAGATGGTGGCCAATGCACAGAATGTATATGGGAACAATGCCTTCTGGGATTTTGCAATTCACAAGTTGTAAACTTAAATGTTAGTCTTCTGTAATGGACAGAAAGAAGGAGAGAGAGACAGAACGAGAATGAGAGCGAGCGAGCGAGAAAGAGAGCTTGAATGCAGTTTTCCCAGTTAGGATGCAGCTATGGGTGTGCAGTATATCCAGTTTAACGGCTACATTAGGTACAAGCAGGGAGGCAGGGCTGGAAATAATCCATAGGTTTTTTAGGAATGAGAAGGAGGGATCAACTACGTCTTTTGGCAACTAATTCAATACACCAGGAAGAAATAAGTCAACTTTTGTTTTAAGATTTCGAGTCTATGTTTTTTGGAAGTGTTCATTCTAATGTTTTGAAATATACTTGAAAGTCATGCAAAATTTCCTAATAATGCATTTTGCTCACCTGAAGGAAAAATAAGCAAAACACATCTCTCTTACGGTATGAAATCAAATGGCCATGGACTACTTTTCTCTCAGAATTGAAGTGTGTATGTGAATGACATACTATTCAAAGACCAGGTTTTATTCCAGAAGTTAATGTATAAGAATAGTCAACATCACAGAATAGGTAGATGCTTGCATTCTGATTTAAAACATTAATCATAGAAAGGTTTTAGAAAAATCTTAACATTTTAAAACCAAAAATGACCTTAAAAGCACATAAACCAAATCTTTTCATCTTATAAAAACAGATGCTGAGTTCAGAGATTACATCATTAGTCAGAAATCACAGACTTAAGAAACAACTGCAATCGGAATCAGATTTTCTGATACATGGCACCTCAAATGTACAAATAT
The DNA here is from genome assembly GCA_004024845.1 of Tonatia bakeri. Taxonomy (NCBI): domain Eukaryota; kingdom Metazoa; phylum Chordata; class Mammalia; order Chiroptera; family Phyllostomidae; genus Tonatia; species Tonatia bakeri. The sequence goes on along the minus strand of PVIA01000024.1, from coordinate 196,484 downwards.
ACCAAAAGAATATTAGCTGCCCAAAACTAACTCTTTTTGAAAAAGATGTATAAAAACAATAAAATCCATTTCACCTATCTTAAAAAGGCCCTTACATCTTGAGACATACAGTCAATCTCTAGTTCTTTAAAAGTCCTTGGCAATCGCCTTCTCTGAAAGACAGCAGAAATTAGAAAAGGGAAGCATTAATGCTAGAGGCTCTAGAAAAGTTGTATAGGAAGCCTCAAGGACAGCATCACAATAAATAGAAAAACAACTATTAACTTGGTGATACAGCAAAAAGTGTGCAACTTTTCACTACATCAATATCATTAGATTTCTAAATTTTATGTCACACAGTGGTGACATGTACCTGTGTCACGTAGACAAAGACATTTGTCAACAATAAAATTTCATCAAAATCTTAGTATCTCTGTGATTTTAATATTTAGTTTTAATTTTGTGAAATATTTCTTAAATATCTCTTTATATACTTGCAAGGTGTTTGGTTTCTTTTCAATACTGTTCTAATTCACAGAAATTACTTTCACCTCAGTATGTATTTGTAAATGCTAAAATGACAGGAAAGAGTGCTCAGTGTTAATAAATTTCAAGACATTGTCCTTATTCTATAATAGCATTCCATTACAATGGACTCCTCCTATATTACTTAGATTTTCACATAATTTTTATAAAACTTTTTAGCATATGTATAAAGTCCTATTAGACTATATTTTTGGTGTGCATAGCACCAGCTAAATCAATAATTTAGCGGGACCCTAGAAAATGGCTCAACCCTTCCTCACAAAGGCTCAACCCTTCCTCACAAAGCAGACATTTATATCCCTCATTTCATTAAATGCCAGTCATATCAGCTGTTCAGGTATCATGAAGTCTTTAGGATCTAACAGAAGGAAAAGTTTATATTCCTTATTTGAGTTTTTAAAGAACTAGTACAAAGATTGTCACTGTCTCTCTTGTTCTCTGGCTGCAGGCTATGGCAGAAACTCAGTGGATCGATGTTAGACTGTGTTTGGAACTCATATTGTGCCACCGGCTCTGTGATCTTAGACACAAACTTTACCACCATCTTCTTCTTTACCTGCAAATGTGGATATACTACCTAATTTGCAAAAAGTACCTTGAGAATCAGGAGAGATGATTACGCAGAAATGTTTTGTAATCTTTGAATTATTGAACAAATCTTAGTCACTGTTATTCTTTTTGTGCTTGTGTTGATTGATGTTCTCTGTGCATCAAGGAAGCTCCTACCTCCACAGATCCCAGCCTTGGCTGCTTTCCAGAATTGCTTGATTAAATGAATCCCTCTACAAAAGCATTTTTCAAAGTATGTTACGGCAGTTTCAATTTCAAACAAAATTTGGAACACTGCATACTATGCTTTCCTCTTACATAATGATGTGGTTAAATATCAGGATATTAAAGTCTGAAAAATCTTACCTGTTTTCATTTCCAACTTATTGTATCAGACCAGTGATTTTCAACCATTGCGCTATGGTGCACACTGGCATGCCACAAGAATTTTTAAAGCATAGAATCTCTGACTCTTTAGTCAAAGGCCCTGACCTCTTTTCCCTTAGAGTGTCAAGCAAAAGAAATGACGACAGCCAACACAATACCTGACTTATGTGAATGAATCAAAACTATACCTATTTTTTGTCAGATTGGCAAAAAAAATTTTTTTGGTATGCTGCAGAATTTTAATTAGTCTATGTGTGTGATGAGATGAAAAAAGTTAAAAGTTACTGTATTAGGCTATAGAATTTCCTTCTTTCCTTTCCTCCTTCCTTCAAACTTTCCTTCTTCCTTCTTTCCTCTTCCCTCTTCTTTATTCCCTTCCCTTCTCTTCTTTTAACCTACTACTTATAAGCATTCAACTTAAAGAATTTCATGGAAAACAATTTAGTAAGATCCATTCTGAAAGTTTCTAGTCATTACCATCAACCCTATTTTGCTTTTCCTAAGAACTGATTCTGTATGACTGGATCGTTCTGTAGAGAAGGACATTATTAGGAATGTGTGTGTATAACAGTTTTAGGCTGATGTATTTTTCCATATAACCAATTTAGTTCTGTTATTCTTATTCATTCTATAATTTTATAGAACTTAACTATTATTCAAGCACATCCCAATGTCATATAAGTATTTCCCTTGATTCTCAGGATAATCTAATAAAATTAGTGCAGGTGAATACGGTTAGACTCAATGTACAGATGAGGCTTCCGAGACTAAGAGATTGACTGGAGATCACACACTGTTGTGGGGCAGAAGCAGCAGCAGAACCCAGGTGTCCTCATCCTTTCTCATTGAATTTTCTCCTACGATGCACAGATGCTTAACCTCTCTGCCTTTCACACTTGTGCACCTCCAATTCCATGCTGCCTTTGAGAACCAAAAAATAGCGTAGTTTCTGCTTCAGGTCAGAAACGTGAAGGGTAGGGTTTGCTTGCTTATTTTTAGCTGCCTGGTATCTGAACTCCTATCTTTACTTGCTGCTACAGGGTATTTGGGAATAGGAGAGGGATGCTGGGAGGTTTATATTTGGTTTGAATTACTTGACAAAAAGTCTCCCATTCTCAAATTCAAACTGAGATTTATTCAGGAAAATTTAGAGTCTATTTTAAAAACCATCTCTGCCTATTTCAGAGGTTTTAAAACAGAAGACTGAATCCTCAAAGTTTTGGGTGGAGAGTGCTATAATAGAACAGTGTCTTCTATGATAATGAGTCTTACCCAGTCATAAGGGCACGGCAATGTTTTAAAAGAAAAGCAGTTGTTCAAGTGGTGCCCATCTGGACCTATGAAAGAGCTCAGAAAACACTAATGCAATCAAGGAAATAATAGGGAAAGCTTTTAACCATGTACTTTCCACCATGCATTTGACATATTAGCAATTCAATAACAATCCTAACATTTCTGAGCTGTGGGTAGAGCAGCGTATGAGTGTGACTTAGACTCCAGTGGCACATAACCATGCTGAGGCACCCTACTGTCAGCTTCTCTTTGACAGGCTGAATGCCAGGAAATTTATAGCTAAGTAACTGATGGTTGAATGATCTGAAACACATACTGTGCACCAAATTCTACAATAATGTTACCTATGGACTCAATTTGCTCCTGACCCAGGACTTTTATTGTTTTCGGAGTTGCAGCATAAAAATCAATAATTTATGCAATATTGATTCCAGTAGGTATATAAACTGTTTCTTATTTACCTGAATATATATATATATATAATGTTTTAAGCTTTAAAAATTGTTGTAATATAGTATTTCACCATATCTAGTAATAAATTGCATAGTATAAAATTAATTCAATATTATTCTTGTGATTTTTACATAATACATACATTAAATCTTTTTTTTACATAATACATACATTAAAATATTTTCAGTCAGGTTTCTAAGAATAACCCTATTAAAGGCTTGAAATTAAAACATGCTCCCATATCTCTTTCTACTGAAATGATTCTGTTGTCACGACATGTACTAGACAGCGGGCGAAGGGTAAGAGGGTAGAGGAATGGAGCCTGATGAGAGAGTCAGCTGAGCAAGAGTTTAGATTAATAAAACCAGACACACTCTTTGCTATTTTTTTGCAGTAATCTGTGCACAGGAGACTCACCTGTGTGGACTACATCCATGTATTTCTTTGTTCTCTGCTTTCTAGATTGGTTCAGGTGATAGGAACTAGAGGAAGAATATTTCTTTGTCTGCCCTACTTACCAAAGGGCTGGCTGGGTCCCCAAGTCATGGCCCTTGATAAAGACCTTCCTTGGTTCTGTTTGCGCCATTCTCCCTGCTCTGCCCTTCAAGCCTCAGCCTCTTTGGGGGTTCTGCACGACTGCTTGGTTTCACTACAATCTAAGCAGACTCGTCTACTGTCCTTTTGTTAAACTTTTTTAAGTTACCCAATGTGAAAGTTATGTTTTACATGGCCCTGCTTTATACTTTACAGCCTTATATACACGACTAAGTCAAACATGTCTGCATATGTACTGATGACTAACCCCATATGTTCCACAACAAAAAAAGTCTTTGTAGAAAGGAAGTTCTCCACTCCAGGACAACAGAGACCTAGGGTCCCCAGGCTTAGTCCTAGGTTGATAGTCACTGTGGGAAAATAATGTGTGTTTTACAACCTAGTGTTTATCTGATGGCTCATCCTCCCATCCACATGCCCGCCACGGAGTATGAGTACATTCATAACCAGTTACTTAATAAATTAGATACTAGTCCACAACTGTAGAATTTTTAGCAAGTGTATTGTGTCAAACAAATTCATTTTTTAAGTGCACAAAATTTTATATTTTTTGTGGTTTTCTTTTTTCAGCTCTCACATTTCAATTGTGCAAACAACTTTCCCATCATGCACATTGTGTTTGAATTATTATTTTCATCAATTAGTTGCATCTGAAAACTATTACTATGTATAGGAAGTTCCAATTTTTTTCCCATAAGCAATATCAGGTAAAAGAGAGCAATGCAATCATAGGTAGGAATAAATATTTTAAAGATATAGTTGAATTATTTTTGATCTTTGTGCCTATATGCTTCATATGAGAATAGTCAGTTGCACTGCTGATCAACTTGAAAAGAACATTTTAAAATTCCTTTACCTGTTAATTAGTTTAGAAACTCACTAGAAACTCTACTAGAAGTTTCTTTTCAGGCTGTGCTGGCTTATTCTTGCCATTTGAATTTCTCATTTAAATATTGTATAATGACATATATAACTCTACTATGTGGTGTCTCAGTATTCTAATCATTAAAACTGTTTTTAGCATGTTATTGGGTAGAGTGATATGCTCTTGGACACCTCCAGTCTCCATGAAAGTTCTAAAAACTGGAGTACTTGAGAAGACATCTCACTGGGGCATGGAGGGGGTGGCATGTGCTGCCCACACCCCTAAGGAATGGTCTGAGGGCATTTTGTGAGTGTGAACACATCTGTCTTTTGAGAAACTGTAGCTAAAGTTAACACTACATTCACAAATCTCAAAATGTAACTGGTTGATTGTGGCTTGAAATAATTCTTTGCCAGTATTGTTTGATTCTACCTGACTCCCCAAATTTTCTTTTTAAATTTTATAAGGATAACAAAAAGTTAAATTAGATATGTGGCCATTAACAAAAATATGAGGCATAAGCAGTCCTATTCACTGTTGGGCATTTCCTTTTCACATGATGAGAATACTGCTAGTGTCCCCATGCATCATCCACATCCATGCAGAGGCTGTGGCTGAAAGACAACCCTGTGAGGAGGAGATACTAGTGGTGGCAAATGGAAGCCCAGGAGGGAGAGTAGTCCTCAAAAGCAAAATTAATCAAACAAGGAAAGGACCAGACATAGATCTGCACCCTGGAAACTATATGTCTTCAAACAAAGAGTACATCTTTAAGTGTGAAGTATGAGAGGACAGACAGAGGGTAAAATAAGATCATCACTTAAAGCAGAAATAGACCAAATAAGTGCCCACTAGTTGCCAAGAATGAGCCTGGAACCATGTATCACAACTTGCCTTATGGTTGTACCTGATATATGTCCTCAACTGCTCAACAGTACTCAAAAAGAAAGTGGAATGAGCAGGACAACTGATATACCATGACTGTCAGCAAATACTGAAATAAAAAGCACATCTCCTTCAAATAAGTATGGTGTGGGGAATGTAGGGGAAATTAGAGAAAGAGAGAGCTAAAGAACATGGGACTATAATTCAATACTGCAAAACAAGTAAAAAAAACATTGACATGAAAAATAATAAAGAGAATGCTTAAAGAAATAATTTCCTAAAAAGGAGTACTTTTTTAAAAATATATTTTATTGATTATGCTATTACAGTTGTCCCATTCCCCCCCTCTTTACTCTCCCCCCACACTGCACACACCCTCTGCACCACATTCCCCCTCTTTAGTTCATGTCCGTGGGTTGTACATATGAGTCCTTTGGCCTCTGTATTTCCTGTACTATTCTTAACCTCCCCCTGTCTATTTTCTACTGTCCTTTTATGCTTCTTATTCCCTGTACCTTTCCCCCCATTCTCCCCTGCCCCTTCCCCTCCGATAACCCTCCTTGTGATCTCCATTTCCATGACTCTGTTCCTGTTCTGTTTGCTTAGTTTGTTTCTGTTTTTGTTTTAGGTTCAGTTGTTAATAGTTGTGAGTTTGTTGTCATTTTACTGTTCATATTTTTTATTTTCTTCTTGAAAAAATACTTTTTAAAAAGAAACCTTTTTAGCAATACCAATGGGAAAGAAGAAAAGATCATATCTATGGAATCATACTGGAAAAGTATAAGGGAAAAGATTGAGAAGTCAAGTAAAATACTTTCTCTTTGAATATTTTTGGAATATTTATAAAATTTGGTAAGCTCTTAGTGCAATTTCCCTAAAGCAAATATTATATGATATATTCACTGATCAGAAAATAATAGATTCAAAAATTAATACAAAAACTTTAAAAGATATTTAAGAAATTAACCAAAGAACTCTTATAAATTATTATCAAATTTCATTAATAAAATGCATAGTAAATATACTAAAGAGATCACTAGAGTTGATCAAAACAAACAAACGAAAAAAACAAGAGACCCAAAATGAAGTTACTTGTGGTAAGCTGCACCAAGAATTTATATTTCTTTTTTTTTTAATTTTATTTATTTATTTTTAGAGATGGGAAGGGAAGGAGAAAGAGAGAGAAACATCAATGTGTGGTTGCCTTTCATGTGGCCCCCACTGGGGACCTGGCCCGCAACCCAGGCATGTGCCCTGACTGGGAATCGAAGCTGTGATGCTTTGGTTCGCAGCCCGCGCTCAATCCACTGAGCTATGCCAGCCAGGGCTAAGAATTTATATTTTTTATAAATGCAGTTTCAGTCTCTCCCAAGACTAGAATTTTGAACCAATCTGTCTGGAATTTTCTGATCAATGCTATGACATAATCTTCCTGATAAAACCCCTGTCTTCTGCTGAGAAAGATGTCCTTGCCTGAAATTATCTACTCTTTTAACTTACTTTTCCCCCCCTTCTTTTTCCTATAAAACCCTTCTATTTTGTACAATGCCTCAGAGAACTTTTTTTTTTTTTTTTTTTTTTACTATTTGGAATGCTGCTCAATTCATGAATTGTTGAATAAAGCCAATTAAAACTTTAATTTACTTAGATGAATTTTGTTCTTTAACACAGGTCTGAGAAGCTGATAGAATAGGTAGCTAGATATTAATAAAAGAAAGGAGCAAAGGACATCAGACATGTAGAAGCTTAATTAACTGGGGAGCTGAACTGGACAGTAAACCAGATTAAGTCTGGAAGTTCAGCTTCAGACACCCCCGGGAATCACAGCAACGCCCTGCCAAGCTGATTAACACTCCTCCCTCCCCTGAGTAGGGAGTAAAGCCTAGCTTTCCAATCTCCCAGTGTAGTATCAGTCCACTCACGTAAACAATGAGGGAGAGGAATAAAACAATAAAGGGGAAATTCCTCTGCTGGGTGTATGCACAGTAGAAGCCAAGATGGCTCAAGGGAAGGCCCCTCTACTAGAAAGCACAGTAGCAGGATCTACAATGGTGACCACAAAGGGCAAGTGTCTAGCCTTGGAAAAGGACAGGCTTGGATATGGAACACAAAAGCCCAGAAAGTCTAGGAAATGAATTAGTTAGGGGCAGGGCCCAAGAGGGAAACTTGTCTTTCCCAAACTCAAGATAATATAATCCAAGTTTAACAAAACTATCTCTCTTTCTACCCCACCCGCCACATAATCTGCTTGCTCTGTTCATTTGCAAGTTTTCTCTCCCTAATAGCCTTGCAGCCCAGCAACCAAGCAAACTCCAAGTGCAGGCTCCAGACACCAGCCTGGGTACAGCAACACAGCACCAGCCAGAGCACAGCTGAAAGCAGACTACACTAGCCAGGCAGGGACAGAGACTGAACAAGACTCAGCTTTGACATGGACTAAACAAATGGCACAGCATTTTTGGACATTGGCCCTTTTCCTGGGCTTGATGAAGACAACGCTGGACTTCTTCCACAGCAGGATGAACATATATAAGGCACTGGGACCCTGGGGGCAGCCTTCTATTTCTATCCCAATAAATTCTACCACAACACCTCAACATCCCACGTGTGGGTACTCAGAAATGCTTTTCTCGCTACTGTGACAGGACCTCATTTCCACTGGCATGAAGCCAGGTAAATTGCTTGTGTTGGTCACCACTATATACTTGTGTGAGCATGTCTTTGTGTATGGCGACACAAATAGTAGAGCTCTAAATTAATCTCAAGTCTTACTGATTGCAAAGTCAGTATCCTTAACTACTACTAGTTTTTGAAGAAGTAGGAACCCTATGTACTATCAGTCATGTATCTGCAAACTCGTACAGGCTTCTCCCCTTTCCTGGTCTTTTTTATATGTTTAATGAAGACATTTTACTTAATGACCTCTAATACATTTGCCACCAACAATATTCCATATGTGTAATCAATAATATACTTAATGAGCTTGCATTGCATGCCCAGGCATTTTAAAGTACACCAGTAAAGATTATCTGGATAGTAAACATTCAAATTATTCACTTTTTGGCATTACTGTTTTCACAGTTTCCACCACGACACAGAAATAGTTATCTTTGATTTTTCCTTCTTTCTTTAGATAACTTCCACCACCAATAACACAGACACACAAACGCATATGTTTTTCACCAACAGTTGGGCTTCATCCTCCCTATACTAATCATATATTCTTTGTTCTGGAGACAGAGTATTCTTATTGAAAACCTGCCATATTTATGTAATTGACTTTTTCTTGTTTTCTTTTTAACTCTTTAGTAAGGACACAAAAAGGGTATACTTCCATTGGAATATACTCATCTGGAATATTTTCTCTGATGGTTAAAATCTATTACTTGAACCATAAATTTGATGCCAGAAAAACAAAAGTTTTTTATCTCACATTTTTATATCCCAAAAGCTGTGTTTCTCACAAAAATATTAAAATACTTTGCTATTCTGTTCTTTTTGTTTCCATTTACTCTACATGTCAGAACTGATTACTCTCACCATGATTCTCTTGTCTATAGATTTAATCAATCTTACCAATTATTCAATATATGTTTTCCCATAAACCATGCCAGTAATATCTTATGAGTGTGCATAGATTTAACAGATTTAATGCCTATATAACACTTTCAATTTGAAATAGAATCATTTGGCTCTTTACTTTCTTGAAATAATGACAGAATATATAATTCTTTTTTTTCTTTTAATCATTGTTCAAGTATAGTTTTTAATTCTTCCAATTACTATTTGGTGTCCTAGTGGTCACAGACTGGCTCCTCTAGAAATCAGTCTTCCAGGTGGTTTGTAGGGTTAATTGCACTGGGTATTTGTTACTCTACTAATCTTTTTCTCACCCTTCCTCCTATTCCCCCTCTGTTCTACATCACAAGGAACAACATTTGCCTGGAGCTAGCTTCTCTGGCCAACTGGCTTCTGGACAGGTTAGGCAATGGTAAAAATGAGAAGGCCAGAGTAAGAGAGAAACAACAGTACTTTTTTCTCTTTCTGACCGTGAAGTGACAGCTTTGGCAGTGGCTGGGTTCCCTTTGCTCATGCAGAACAGCCACGCCCTCTGGGATCCAACCTCTGACAGTCACGCTTCTAGCTCCGCTTCAGTTAGCCCAACTTCTAGGTCTGTTACAAATACTTCCCCTCTGTCCCCTCTTCTGTGGCCTACTCGTGCTTCCAGCTGTCATTAATTTCTGGTTTGCTTCATCATGCCTGATTGATTCATCTGGTCGTCTATCACCCATGTAAACAATTCCATGAATTTTTATTCCCCTCTTTGAAAGACCTAGAATAGCTTCTGGTTTTTGGACTGGACTCATAGGTTAACCCACACTTACTCATTTGACATTCATTCACCAAAACTCCAAACTTGTGCAAGGCACTGTGTAAAAGTAAAAGCATACCAATGGATGAGATACATGGTTTCCCCTATCCTTTATGAAAATTATAGTCTGGTAGAAAAGGCAGATACTGTATAATATGTTTTGTATATAACACATACAACAGATAAATTATTTGATATTATGGAATCACTTAACAAGAGAAAGGAAACCACAATGAAGGGTCAGAAAAGGTCTTCCTAAGTACATGTCCTTTCACATGGGATATAAAACGTGAGGTAGCTGGGTCAGGTGTTTATAATCTGAGAAATACATGAGAAGAGAAAACTTATTTAGAAAATACACTTTAAGACAGAACTAGGTATTTTTCTAATCTAAATAAATATCTAGAGAGGTGAATGATAGCCCAGTATGGTTTTATAAATTATCTGGCTAGCCGAGTGTTGTTCCCAATTAGGATGACAGTGACACAAAACATTTCAAATATTTATGCACAGAAATTATGTGTTAGTAACCCATGGCCCCAAGATGCTTAAATAATAAAGGATCACAGGCACATTGGCTATGTAATCCTTACTTCAAAACCTCCTGCAGCCAAACAATAAAGAGCTACAGGTTTGCAACTGTAATTACAAGTGCTAAAACTTGTCCCTGTGTGTCACCCCATCCCTCGCTTTAGTTTCGATAAAGAAAATCAGGTTAAAACTATTGTGATTTGTGTTAGTACTCTCTTTTTCATATTTTTTATATTCAAACAGATTTAAAATATTTTATTAACTGATTTCATTAATTACTATATAGTATTTGCCAGGTACTGTACCTGCCTCTAAGGATGACATAATAAATAAAATATATATCTTTTCCCTTAGGATTATTTTTTGCCTGAGAGATTCAGACAAGTGAATGAGTGGTTATAATACCATATGACACATCTCAAGACAGAAGCCGGCATAGTGTTATGGACGCCCAATGACAACGCATCTAGCTGGCCTTGGGAAATCAAGAAATGCCCATTGGAGCATGTAATGACGAATTGGAAGAGGAGTCAAAATCCCTTTTGGTGGAAATACACAAGCCCCTAGGTTAACACTTTTCTGGATAAAAAGATTCAACAAAATATTGGTTAATTTTCAAAACAAGCAGAAATATGGTAATCAATTTATGATGCCCAGAAAACTTATATAATAAGACTATGTACACAGTAGTCCCTCTTTGTCCATGGATGATACATTCCAACACCTTAGTTGATGCCTGAAACCATAGATAGTACTGAATCTTATACATACCATGTTTTTTCCCTATACGTACATACTAGTGGTAAAGTTTACTTATAAATTAGGCACAGTAAAATGTGAACAATAATGGGTAATAAAAAAGAACAATTAAAGCAATATATTGTAATAAAAGTTATGTGAATGTGGTCTCTCTATCTCGCAAAATATCTGCTTGGTATTTTCTTCAATGTGGTTATTTAAGTTAAACTTCTTGTGATGACATGAAATGATTAAATGACTATGTGATGAGGTTACTCAGAACAGTGTGCAATTTAAACTTATGAATTGTTTATTTCTGGAATCTTCCATTTAATATTTTTGGACCATGACTGACCTTTGGTAACTGAAGCCATGGAAAACAAAACTGCAGATAAGGGAATACTACTATAATTTATTAACATTAACTGCTGTACCCTCATCAATGCCATTTAAGGATGATTGCTGATGAAAGAGGTTCTATAAGATGCCAGCCTCAAATGCTGTGTTCCTACAGTTAAGGCATAGAGTATGTTTTACCCTGAGGCCTCCTTATCCCCATGAAAAAAATATAATTGCAGCCATAATAAATAAATTTGCTCATTATTCTCAATTAAACATTATAGCTAGACATCAGAAATTATAATAAGCACCAATTATTTGCCAGAGTAAGTTATTCATATAATTTGCTATATACATAATAAACAATCAAATGTGCCAAATAAAGCAAATAAACAAAACTCTCTTTGGAACTCCCTAATAATAGACTCCCATGCCTGCCCAAGCTGCTCACTAGCTTTTTCTCAATGGTATTTTTTCCTCTGTTAGGTCTCAACTTTACTTTGACTCTAAGCAGCTTCTCTGCCCACTCCAAAAGAGAAAAAGAAAGTTCACATAGGTTGTGATGAACAGCTGGTCTATCTAATCATGGCCACACCCACTCTGACATGCAGCAAGTCATCCCGTGTGCTCCCTAGCCCTGTCATATGGTCATGATGGCTGTGAATTCAGAAACCCCTCTCTTTTTTTCTTTTAGTAAATGACAGTGTATTCCACTTTTTGTTAAAGAGGCTGAGGCCATTCAACACAATGCCTCCCATTATTCCTAGTTTTCATTTCTCCCATACTAAATATTTAGCAACACTAACCTCTCTCAATGAAGATAGAAAAATGCAGTTACTTCTTTCTAAGATTAATTCTTTTTACCTTGGCTCTTCTTCACAACCAGTACTCTTAAAATTTAGAAAATGCCCTTGCTTCACTATACTATTTTTTCTATTTGTATTTCTCCTATGCACTGGCTCCTCTGTCTTTGCCCATAAGTGTACCATTGCTCTCACTTTATACAAAGGGCTTTTGCTTAATTCCACCTTATGCACGTATCTGTCTACTTGCCTCAGTCTTTGCCTCACACATATACACATTCAAAAGAACATTTACACAAATGCTATACAAACACAGAATAGGGAGTGGATTGAGAGTTAAGGAAAATGTTTTTTAAAACTGAGGTTCATGATAGATGCTAAAAAAATAAGTTTTATCTAGATCAGTGGTTCTCAAACTTTTTGATCCCATGACCCCTTTATCCTCTTAATGGTAAGTGAGGACCCGAAAGAGCTTTGGCTTATATGAGCTATATCTATTGATATTTATGTATTATAACTTAAAACAGAAAGTTATATGTTTTAAATTAATTTATAAATAACAAAAACCCATTGCATATTAACATAAAACATTTTTACAAAAATAGTCATATTTTTAAAAATCATAGTATCATTGTTTTATAATTTTTGCAAATCTCTTTTATATCTGACTTAAAACCATACTGACTGTAATTGTTGTTTTTATTAAAGTATATAAAGAAAATCATTCCTCATATAGCTATATAACTGACCAAGTGAAGATGATTTTAATACCTTTTCAGATAATTGAGTCTATTGTTCCTTGATATTACACTCAGACTTGACAAGTGGTAACCGGTAAAGATTAGTTATAATGTGCAATCTGAAACCATATCAGGGAACTCTTCTTACACTGTTGCACTAAAATGCACTGGACCGTCTTGCACTTTGACATTTTTCTCATGAATCATTGTGCATTAGTCATTTGGAAAATACACACTCATAGAATTACGCAGATCTTCCAAATATGACACTTTCATTATACAACTAAAAAAACATTTCACCGCCAATATTATCAGAAAAGTCTGTAAGCATTGAAAAATAAGTCAAGTTCACACTGACAAATAAGTTTTCCAAATTCTAATTTTTCTGTCAAATCTTAAATTTTATCATTGCCAACATATACGCACTATCAATTATTTTCTTTGAAATGATAAGTACATTTTGTTCTTTTTCCAAAGAATGTCTGTCAAACACAATTCTGAAAAATCAAAATGCTTGGTCATTCTTCCAGGAAAAATGGTATTTATTGAAAAATGTGGCTAGTTTAGCTCACAACTTAAATAACTGCAAAATGTTTAGGGACAGCCATTGTATTTCAGAGTCCAATGTAAGGGTTTTATGTGTACTTCCCTTTTTTCCAAAATAACCTATTTAAAAGTCCAGTAAGCAAGAATCATGACTTTAAAAAATAATAATTTCAATACTTCATTAAAGACATTCCTAGATAAAATTCTCTGTTTTTAAATTACAAGTACCTGGAAGTGAAAAAATTATAGTGATTACTTGTATAGTTTGGTGTCAAGGCCTTAATCGGTACTGTTTATCTGACCATTACTTTTGTAAAATCAGTGCAAATTTCAGCAGAGTGAAGAGGAACAAGTGATATCATGGTATATTTTGAAAATAGTTTTGACCTCCTGGGCCCCCTAAAATGGGCTTGAGAATCTTCAAACTTTGAGAATTATTGTGGTAGATATAGAAGCTTAAAAGCCATTCTGGCAATATCATGTATAAAGACTACAACAACAAATATTTATCAATAGTACCTAGTTAACAAGAGCTTACAGTTATCCAGAGCATATTAATTCTCTTTATTCTAAATATGACTTATCTTTTAGTCTCTATACAATTATACCCCTGGGGGAGTAGGGTAGATAATAAGTACCTGGAAACACAAGTAAAGGACAGCGTGAGGTTCATTTGTATCCTGCGGTCCAGTTTGGTGGTAGGGTCAGAAATATACTACCTCCCCCTTACTGGATTCATTCCCTTGTTCTTCCAGATCTGTAGAACTGCATCATTCAATATGATAGACATTGGCCTGATGTGGTTATTTAAATTAAACTTAATTAAAATTAAATATAATTAAAAATTCACTCTCTCATATTCAGTTGTGCAAGCTAGTCATATTTTAAGTGCTCAATCATGAAATGTGGCTAGTGACTATTATAAAGATTAATTCAAATATAGAGCATTTCCATCATTGCAGAAAGTTCTATTAAACAGGGCTAGGGTGCAATATCATTTTCTTTTTATCCTCACCATAATTTAGTGCATTCGCTTTACCCTAGTTCCCATCATAGGAGGAATTTTGTGTCACCTGCTTTATTCGCAGTCCTTTGCAGTGTTTCTATCTGTCCTTTTGTTTAACATAAACTCCGATGAGAGCAACACACTCAATAGACTAGACTCAGTTCCTTCATGTCCTATATTTCCAATGCTATTCACCTCCAGGTCACTCCTTAACAATCCAGAGCTGCTTCACCTCTGAAATCTTAAACGTCACTGTCTCATTCTCAGACTGGTTATCCCTATTCTCTAGCTCCCTCTTTCTTCTTTCCATCTTACCTACAAACTGAACTCATGTAGCCATGGATGTATTATCAAGTAACAGTTCTATATCAATGTAAAAAGACTCTTCTGGCCTGGACTCGAATATTATCACTTGAGTGAAAGCTCTGGAATGTATGTAGGATGGCACCACTAAGAGCATTATCCAAGTGAGTGTCACCTATGTTCTGTTCCTTTCTGCTGTGTCCTGTATGGATTTCTATTTCTACCCTTTGAAGCTGAGTGTACATCATGAGTTTTGAAACATAGTCTTGGGGAACACCAAAACTTGTTTACCCCCTGCCTCCCCATCTTTTTAAATTTCTATCATTTGTCTTCTACCGATGGCCTATATCAAAATCCAGGAAATCACCCTTGACCCCTTGTAGTCCTCTCATAGCTGACATCCAGTTGTTCAGTAAGCTCTGCCCCCTACCTTCTAAGTATCTTTTATATCAATTCTTTCAGTTCCAAAATTCCCAAAATAAATCTGCTGGTGGCATTAGGAAAGAGGATTGCTTGATTAGAATTGGAAATTGCTCCTGGGAGAGATGAGACTCCAAAAGGATAACTTGGGTTTTTAATGGATAAACTTCTAGGATACTTCTAGAAAAGGGAGAGAGGGAATTTTAGGCAAGTCATGGTCAGCAATTTGTCAGAACACAGGATCAATAACTTACCAAAAATTAGAAGCAACTTTGGAACCCATTTCCCAGCATTACTTGTAGCTTTACAGAGAGAATAAAATAAGGTAATTTGGGCTGTGAAAAGAGCATTTTTCAGGGAGCTATTGCAATAAAAGATCAATGTGTGGTGGTAGCCCACTATGAATGACGGTAATGACTTTGTGGAATACAGCAGGTGTTGCAGAGGGAGCAGCAGCCTTGCAATGAACTCCCCTAGTTTCTGCCTTTAACAAACTTTTTTTGCAAACTTTCTCTGTACAAGTTTCCAGCACAGAACTTCCTGCTTAAGGCAAGGGAAGGCATTGTATGCAGTAGCATCCTTTCCCCATCCCCAAGCCCTCTAATCTACAGGGAAATTAGCAGACTGTAGAATCTTCCAGGAAGATTCTTTGCTCCACCTGGCTCTCTGAGACATGTAGAGGCAATTCAGACTAGGATATGGCTGTAGGAGACATCCAAGAAATCATACCTGCCCCTTAAATTCTGTACCATCATTGTTGACACAGAAGGCAAATGTGCTTAGTTTAGGCATTAGAGCAGCTATAGTACATCTTAACACTATTCCTGTGCAAGTGGCCTGGGGATATGAACTTTACATAGTTAGTTCTGTAGTTTTGTTGCTCTTTCTACTATAATACAAACTCCTTGAGGACAGGACATTCTTAATAATAACTGCATACCCTCTGATAACATTGGGTACTTAATAGAATCTCAGTGTTCATGATTTAGGGTGAATAGTCAAAGAAATATTCTATCTTCTGAGTGAATACTAATGCCTAGAAACCAATTTAGTAATTAGTTCTCTTAAGTAATTTATGTTACATTTTACATTTCCTCTCTTTACTTTTTAAAGTTATTATGAAGGTCATAAATTCTGATATCTATAATATCTTTAATTCCAGTAGTATTTTATAGGATTTATAAGATCTTTTAGTATAATCTTTCTTCCTCACTCTCTCTGAATTCCCATTCACACATATAGCACATCTTTACATCATGGACATACAGAATTAGAAGTGACCGAAAGAGTTTATCAGCCTATCCCCACCACTTTTAGCCGGATTTGAACTTACAAGAATAGAAGCAATGTCTAAAGGTTACTACATTTAAGCATTGCTGTGAAAGCTTAGCCTCTGCCAGAGCAGAAATGTTTGTGTTCACATTTTGCAGGTCCAAAAGTGGAAATCAGCGATTGACAAAAGATTTTTGCTCTACTTCTGAAGACAAAAGGTATTTAGATACCATAGTTTGTAAATTTTAGGCAAGCTGGATGTTTTAATGGACAAAATATACTTGGCATCTGCACACCTTTCAAACTCTCCATCACTTTCTGGCCACTTAACCTGTTTTATTTTTCTTTATCATACTTAGTACTTCCTGACATGATTTTACATATTCATTTATTTGTTATGTATTTCCTCCATTAGAAAATAAACTCTATGAAGTCATCTCCTTTGATCTGCTCAAAATTCCTATCATACCTTTTGCTCAAGAAATATTTAAGAATGGAGAACATGTGATCACTTTTGATTAAAGAGTGTAATAGCTCCTCTTTATAAAAAATGTGTTTCATATGAAAAATAGTATGTTAAATGAATGCTTTATATGCATACTTGATTTAGTACCAACAAAAGCCTAAAAAATAAGTGGCATTATTTTAACTTTAAAGGAAATGTTACTGAAACTAAGAGAAGTTGAATTGCTGGTACAAAATCAAAACTGACAAAATCAGAACTGATTAGAGAGTCACTTGTGATAATTTGGGTTGAGGACTTGCTCCTCAGTGAAACTGGTGAAAATTATTTTAAACAAATAACTATTTCAGTCTCTAGAAATGGTTCTAAAAGCATATACCAAAAGGAGAAAATGTTCTTAAAGAAAATATACTAGTATACAATACATTAAATGTATATAAAATCAATGAAGTATTTGAACCAAGACCCACTCCATTCTTCCCTCGCAGCTTTGGGAGAAGAGAGTGAAATCCCGCTCCAGTTGGGTTCAGCCAAGAACAGGGCTCCTGTGCCTGTAGCTCCCAGTCAGAGGTCTGTATTCTCAGGAGAGGAAGACCATCAGCATTTATCTTCCCACCACCAGCTATAGGTTGTTGCAGCTCATGTTGAGGCAAGTGTGGCCACGAGATGGGCTCCCTTCTGGCCAGCCCACTGAAGGTCTGCCTTCATCACAGTTGAAATCTCCCCTTTTCTATTGTTCTGGAAAAAAAACCCTATTTTTTCAGATATTAGTTCTCTTGGATTGATTCTGAATTTCTTAATCATTCTTTTTCATTGTCAGTCTGTTGGCATGTATACACACATACATACATATATATACATATGTATACATATATACATATACATATATATATTCTACTTTGGGAGATTTATTTGATCTTATTTTCTAACTTTTATTGATTTTTTTTCTCATGTATATTAAATTTCTAGAATTACCTTCTGGCTTTCTGATTTTGGCTTTTCTGAGAATCTTGATCTAGTTTTATAAATAAACTTTATCTGTAATGATATGTAGAGGAGATTTACATTTTTCATTTAAAATATTTTATTCTGTATATAACATTATCTCCATATTCTTCATGTTCTCCCCCCACCCTCCTTTCTCACGTCTATGTTGGTCTCTGTCTTTTATGTAGGAAGCTTTCTTAAAAGAGCTGATAGCTTGTCTGTCTCCCCATATTTAAGACTGAAGCAGTAAAAACTGACTGATTATTCTGAATACGCATGCAGTTTGTTGGCTAGTGCTTTTTCACTCAAAGTGTGAAAAAAGGACCAGTACAGATGCAAAAACATTTGAAATTCAAAATCTCAGGCCACACCCCAGAACCAGTAAATCAAAATCCGCATTTCAGTAAGCTAGCAAGCAGTTCCCCTGCACACTGAAGTTTGTGAAGTTCTGCTTTCATTGACTTCAATGAAATTGACTTCAATAGTGATCAGAAAATAAGTCAGACTTTTCATTACACTCATCTCATTCATGAATATCTATGAGAATATTTTCCCTGAGGTCCTTAAATTTTCTCTAGAAAATAATCCTTTCATTTTGAGTAGAGGGGCCTTATTTCTGGATTTCTGGGGTAAGGATAGTAAGAAACTCTGTATGTCTACTGGAGTCTGTGTTTGATCAATCCCTTTGTTTTTAGCTCCACATAATCCCTGCCTTTGGTAGGTTTGGTCCCTTTAAGTTTTGAGCTTTTTCATGGGTTCTTCAAGGCAAACTGCCTTACCCATCTTTGGCATATCTCTCTGAAGGCACTTTGGCTTTAACTTCCTCTGTTTTGTTAAGTTGGTTATGATTCTCCCTTCTGTAGTCTCTGCTCCATTTCTTTCTCTTTTTGTATGACAGAGCCATTGAAAAACTCACTGTCATTTAGTTGAGAATTTGAAGACAGAGCATATAAACATCAGCGGTTGAGCAATGGAGAAGTGGGGTGTGGCAGTAGAAAGACTTGGCTGACTGGGATAGAAAAGAAGAGAAGGAACACTGAAAAAAGAGGCTACTAAAAATTACCTCGGGTTTTGCTATTTTGCCCTGGTTTGCCCTAAAGCTGGGTGTCAATTCTTGTATTAATCAGAATCCTGGCCAGCTCAGCAAGAGGAGATTTGGTCTGATGTAGGTCATCTAGCCCCACTGCCTCCAGCTGCTCAAAGCAGGAGACCTGCTCCACATCACCACACACCTTAAACCGATCCTCGACTCTGGTATATTCTAAAGAGGTGGCTGGGTCCTTATTTAGCCACAAAACCTGAGGCGGCTACATCAGACCCACAGTTATTCCAGGGGAACTACCAGTGCCAGAAGCTTCCACAAAGGAAAAGTATTATATTTTTAGATGAACAAAATACAGCAAATGGGATTTATAACAGCAATTCCCTAAGTGGGTTCCATGCAACATTGTTCCAATAGATGCTCTTTGAAAAAGAGTTCTGGATCAACTCCACCAAAGTCCTTAAGCACTGAAAAAAATCAAATTTATAGCCACAATGCATACCAAAATAAGCACATTAGTGTGAGAAAATGTAACAAGTCCAACAAAATGGAGATTTTCTCTGGTGTTAACTTCCTTGATGTTTTAAACAAATATTAAACATCAATATAATTTTTTTCTTCCCAAATGTGCTAGTGTCCCAAACATGCATTTTATCAGTTGAATCACTAATGTTTATTCTGACACTGGTTCTAGAGTTAACTAATTTTGGGAAATTACTCATTTTCTGTAGATGATTCATAATGCAAGTGAGCAACATTAAAGAGTCTGACAGTTCATTAAAGAGAAAAATGTTCAACTTTAATGCAGCACTTCACAATTTTATCTGACCATAAACTCCTTTTTGACAGAACACCTATTAGTACTCTATGGGACTAGTGGTCTGCAGAAGGAGTTTGGAGACAACTGTGTGGAGGGACAAAGCTGGACATGGCAGGCATTTGGCCCACAAATGCCACCGTGTCCCACATCCTGCACACACAGACATGATGGCACCGAAGACTAATCTTCCAAGGCATCTGTTCTTTTAACATGGAACATAAATCCCAAACATCTAAATATACTTCTTGCTTTTTCTAGATAAAATATTTTCTGTACCTAACTGTAGTGTAACATTATTGGTGCTATTTTAATTGCCACTTGATACCATCTCAGTAGCAGCTGACTATGTTATGACCATGATAAAAATGACAGAACTTATGTATGTGCCATTTAATTTGTAATTCTCTGAAGTTTTGATTTGTGTTTGAAATAAGTGCATGTGCCTCAGTAAGTGATGAATCACACAAGAGATTTTAACAATTTGGTATTGATTGAGGAGAAAGTAAATTTAAATTATGTGTAAATTGAAAGGTAAAAAAAGTCAGAAATTTTCCTTTGCATAGTAATATTCTATGTAGCCCATCATAACCCACTGTATCTACTAGATGCACTGAAATATATATTTCTGATACACACAATAAATATAATGATCGACTTTTAGTGATACCATCTTGAAAGATGAACTTGGCTAATTTATATAGTAATTATTTGTATTAACAGGGAATTCAGAGGTGGCAGAACCTAATAAAGCTGCCAGAAACATATTTCGAGCCATATTCCTAGTATAATTTATGACTTCATGTTGGCTCTTCGCTCTGGTTCCATTCCTACTTCTTACCAGTCATGAATTAAAAGAAAGCTAAATGAGGTTCAGGATGCAATCTGTGGCCACAGAGCAAAAACACAGCTAACTTGTTCAAGTGAGGATTATAATATTACTAACTAATATAAAGCTTTGCACAACTAAGTTAATGAACTACAGCATGTTTCACAGTGCACACGGTGGAGAAGTTTTTACTATTTCTTTTTTTTAAATTTTATTTTAGTCATTGTTCAAGTACAGTTTTCTGCCCTTTACTCCCATTCCAGCCCACCCACCCATCCCTCCCCACCTCCCTCCCATTTCCACCCCCCCCAATTTTTGTCCATGTGCCCTTGTTTTTACTATTTCCCATTCTGTCTTTAACATCAAGGCTAAATGGACATTAGGAAATGTAAATTCACTGTGTGTGTCTTATAATCAATGATGGACTTTATTAGTGATTTGGAAAATAATGTTAATATAAAAAATAGCTTACAGTTAAGTGTTTACTATGTACAATAACCTCAGGTAAACTTATTTTTTTCCAACTAAACTAGACTTTATGTTTTACAGCAGTTTTTGCATCCTAGCAAAATTGAACCAATGGCACAGAAATTTCTACACACCCCATGCTCCCGTGCATCACAGACTCTCCATTCTCCACCTCTCCTGCCAAAGTGGCACCTTTGGAGCACCTGATGGACCTGCACTGACACACCATGTTTACCCAGAGTCCATAGCTTACATTATGGCCCACGCTCGGTGTTGGTACATTCTGTGGCATGGGGAAAGTGTATAATGGCATGTACCTACTATTACAGTATCCTACAGAGTAGTTTCACTGTTGTGTTCCATCTATTGATCCCTACTTTCTTCACAACCCCTAGAAATAGTGATCTTCTTACTGTCAGCATAGTTTGTTTCAATTAAATTTACTAGGGTGGCATGGTTTAATGGCATTATATAAGCTTCAGGTATTGAATTCCATAATAGCATCATTCATATGTTGCATTGTATGCTTACCACCCAAAGTACAGTCTCCTTTCATCATCATATATTTGACCCCCTACCATTTACTCTTTTATCTTCTCCCAACTCCCTTGCCCTCTGGTAACCACCATACTGTTGAGTTTGGCTCCATGAGTTTGTTTGATTGTTTTGTTTGTTCATTTCTTATTTTCAATCTCATATGCCACATATAAGTGAATCATGTTTCTTGTCATTTTCCATCCAACTTATTTTGCTTAGCTTAGCATGATGCTCTCAAGATCCATCCATGTTGTTGTAAATGGCAGTATTTCATCTTTTCTTATGGCTGAGTAGTACTCCATTGTATATATGTACCACATCTTCTTTATCTGATCACCCATCAAAGGATACTTAGAGGTTGTTTCCATGTTTTGGTCACCATGAACAATGTTGCAATACAGACAGGGCTACTTACATATTTATAAATACATGTTTTCAAGTAAAGACTTGGAAGAAAGATTGCTAGGTTACATGCACCTCTATTCCTTTTCTTTAAATATTTTATTCATTTATTTTTAGAAACAGAGAAAAAGAGGGAGAAAGAGAGGGAGAGAAACATCAATGTGTGGTTGCCTCCCTTGTGCCCCCTACTGGAGACCTGGCCCACAATTTACCCATGTTCATTGACTGGGAATCAAACTGGCGACTCTTTGGTTCACAGGCTGACAATCCACTGAGCCACACCAGCCATGGTCTCTATTTTTTCCCCCACAATTTTTTTATTGTAGTTTAAGTACAGCTGTCTCCATTTTCCAACCCTCTGCCCATGGCCTCTATTAAGTTTTTATTTTGTTTTTGCCTTTTCCAGAATATTACATAGTTAGAATTGTACAGCAGGTAGCCTTTCAGATTGGTTTCTTTCACTTAGTAATATGCATTTAAGTTTCCTCCATGTTTTTTTATGGTTTAATACCTCATTTCTTTTTAGTTCTGAATAATATCCCATTGTCTGGATAGACCACACTTTATTTATTCATTCACCTGCTGAAGGACAAAACTTTGAAGCAACCAGGTTTGGTGATTATAAATTAAGCTGCTTTAAACAGTATGGGTAGGTTTTTAAATAGACATCAGTTTTCAGCTCTTTTGAGTAAATACCAAGGAGCACAACTGCTGGATTGTATGGTAAGAGAATGCTTAGTTTTGTGAAAAAGTGCCAAACTGTCTTCCAAAGTGGCTGTGCCACTTTGCATTCCCACCAGCAATGAACAAGAATCCCTGTTGTTTCACATCCTCACCAGCATTTGATGTTGTTACTATTCTGAATTTTGGCTAATGAAATATGGGTATAGTCGTGTCTCACTGTTGTTTTAATTTGGTTTTATCTGATGACTAATGATGTGGAGCATCTTCTCATGTGCTTATTTGACATCTGTATATCTTCTTTGGTGAGATATCTGTTAAAATATTGGCCTATTTTTTAGTAGGTTTGTAGGTGTATTCTGTACACCTAGAGTTTTATGAATATGAACTACCCAAACAAGGTTATTGCTGTATGATTCATTTTCAGAAATAGAAGAGGCCATTCCTTATTTTTTCGTAATTTTTCAAAAAAAATGTCTTAAAACATTGAAAATTTCCTGGCTGGTGTGGCTTAGTGGATTGAGTTCCAGCCTGCAAACCAAAGACTCACCGGTTTGATTCCCAGTCCAGGGCACATGCCTGGGTTTAGGGCCAAATAGTGGGCATGCAAGAGGCAATCACACATTGATATTTCTCTCCCTCTCTTTCTCCTTTCCTTCCCCTCTCTCTAAAAATAAATAAAATCTAAAAAAAAATCAAACACTGAAAATTCCTTTAAGCACAGAGCATTCAGCCCTCAGAGGCTGATGGGATTAAGATAGTTTATCAGAATGATCTAAAATGGAAACATATTCTGTCTCAATCATTATTTCTTTTATTGAGGTGTAGCATGAATAAAAAGGATCCCCATACTGGGAAAAGGTAGAAAATAAATCATATTTTTTATATAAAGCATATGTAAAAGTTATAAAACTTATTTCATTAAGCCTATTAAGTATTAAGTAAATCAGTGACAAATATTTTTAGAACAAAAAGCATGAAGTTTTGTCTCTTATCACAGAGTAAAACACTGACTGAACGAATAGGAAAAAGTCAGGATTTATGTTATGTAATCTATATCATTGAAAATGACTGAAATAGACTGAAATCTATTTTTTCTGTAAATGATTTACATGTTAAAATAATTTTTGTGCTTTTGAAAATATCAATCTTTATACAAACTAGAGCATCTAACACAATGGATGATAAAAGCTATATACTATAAATATTTGTACATAACAATTTCAGAAAAGCATAATTTTTCTTTAAATGATTTAAAATATGCTACCTAAATAAAGGTGATTATTATTATATTCTCCATCCAAATATCCACTGAAATGCTAAGCCTATTAAGCCAGTAAAAAAAATATGTACCATATTTCTACCTACTTCAGACATTTGTCTGAGAAAATGAGACCTTAACCTGTGATCTTTGCTCCTCATGTTCTTATCATTTTAAGTATCCTCAGTTATGCAGATCTTTTCTAGTCATCCTCAAATTCTCTCCTTCATAAATACTTAACTTAGACAGTCCAGGGCCAGCACAAATGTCTTTCCCTGAGGCTACTCAGGCCTTGCCCAAGTTCTTCTCAGCCTTTCAGAGAATTTTTACTCTAAATCTCAGACTTGTACAGGCATCTTGCTCTCAGATTCAAAGCTCTGTTTAACTTACCTCAACTGACCACCAATTTAAAATATTACATGATTTCTTCTACATTTATTCTTGCAATAAAGAACTGAACTCCATTTTGTATGTTTGACCAGACAGGTGATTCCCCCCTTCCTTTCTTGCTGCCCCACACACAGCCCCCAAGGTAAGAGAGTCCCCATGTGCCTGTCATCCCTGAGGTCAGTGACAACACCATGGCAAAGCCTCACATAGGCTCTGCCCCTTCCCCACCTTCAACAAACTGCTCTCTGCTTTGCTTTTGCTTCGCTTGTTAGAGAACCTGGGCTCTTCACCTGGAAAAATCCTTGTGTGGTTTACTCTGTGGATAATAAACTTTATTTCCCATCCATTTATCTTTGCACCAGTATCATATCTTGGTAAAATAGTATTTATTTTTGTTCAGTTTATTGCCTTTGTACATACACATGCCTCATGATCTAACCCCTCACTCAGGTCATTCTTTTCGAGCTCCTTTCCCTACCTTTGGTCTCCTGATGTGCTAATAATTTTGATGGGCATAATTCGGACTAAATAAGCAAGGCATTCTTTACTTTACAATACAGGGTTGTTTTTTTTTAAAATCTCTCTTTGTAGTATAAGTTACTGTGACTTACTATTTCCTGTAAAAAAATTATACTTTTATTGTTACAGTTTATGTCAGTCACACATTATGGCAAACACATGGAATAGAGGAGAAAACACTGATTCTTTGCCAAAAATATCTGAAAGACCAGAAACGGGATTGTATAGTCAAATGAACAATGTAAGAGTAAAACGAATAAAGGCATAAGAAAACTGAAGTTATTTAAAGAGGTGGAGTAAAATAAAATATTTTATACAATGAATGTATCCATTAATCAGTCTATCTTCATTTACAGATCGCAAATTAATTTTTCTTTTGAAAGTAGTTTGTTTTTTTACATTTACACAATCCTAACAAGGGTTTTGCACAACTGATTTCCAACTAAAATGATGATCAAATGGCATGAATAAAAGCTTCCACAGCCAGGAGACAAAAAGTTAAAGGTGGTGTCGATGCCACCATTTGCAATTTTTATCACTCTTGAATCTTGTTTAAGACTTTTAACATTTTTTTTGTTTAGCAGTTTCTTTTTATTTGACTTTAGTGGAACTCTTTCTGAAATAAATCCAATAACTATATGACTAAGTAGTTATCTCAGAAACTTGAGTGCTATTTTCTGTTCTATTTTAAACATACTTATGATAAGTTTAAAAAATGCAAATAAAAGTTAGCTGCAGACAAGTAAAATCAAATTTTAGCCTTTGAAAATATACACCTCATTGATTTTACAAGGGTTTAAATATTTTATAACTTCTAAATTATCTAAAATAAGTAGTTGAAACTTGTAAGGGAGAAACTTTAATAATGACTTACTGAGTCATGATTTTAGCAGATATGCTAGTAAAGAAACAATCAGTAAATTCTTTAGGAGACACTATAGTTTCAATGAGTTTACTAGACAAAAATGACAACTTTTTTTTAAATTTTATTTTTTTAAGATTTTATTTATTTATTTTTAGAGAGGGAAGAGGGGGGGAGAGAGAGAGAGAGAGAGAGAAACATCAGTGTGTGGTTGCTGGGGGACATGGCCTGCAACCCAGGCATGTGCCCTGACTGGGAATCGAACCTGCGATGCCTAGTTCGCAGCCCATGCTCAATCCACTGAGCTACACTAGCCAGGGCCAAAAATGACAACTTTATATAACCGCTAACTTTGGGGGCAAAGCAGAGAGATAATGTATTCATGTTAGACAAGAATGAGCCTCGTAAACGTTAAGGATGACGTGTGCCTGTTAGTGGTGACCTGTTCTATCCTGGTGGCCTAAGAAGAGTGGAGCATAGTCTGCATGCTTCCTCACTTCAGTGATTTCCTCTCTCTAAAGGGCTCCATACACAGGACACCCACGGATTCTTAACTGCCACGTGACCTGCCTATCACGTGCTCAAGCCCACCCCTTAAAAACAGTTCTAAACTGAGTCAATCAGAGAAATTACTCAAGAAATTTATTGGAATAGAATTACTTTATTGGACACTTCCCAAAGAGAAGATCATCTTTTTGGAGTCTCCTAAAAGTTCCTCATTCAATTTTTCCATTAACCTTACTTTTTCAGTTATTCCTTTGATCCTATTCTTTACTCCAACCATTTTTCAAATAAATTGTTTTGTTGTTATTGTTATTAATTTGTCAAGAGTTGTTTTTGTTTCCAGTCAATAAAACAGAACCTTAGGTTATACAGATATTGGTATCGGAGACTAAACTGTAGGCAGATCTTCAAGGATGTGAAATATTTAGAATAGAATGTCAGGCCAAGGTAAATTAAAATTTATTGAGTTTTTTCCTTATTTTAGGGTAGCAATTAGCCTGTGGCACATGGGGTCAAAACAAGTAAACTGAACTATCTTCTATAATCCACTGACCATGTGTTCACATAGGTTGAAACTCTGAAGATCTGGACAAAAAATACTGTAGAAAATTTAAAGCAAATATAACAGGTCCAGAGGAAAAAATATACATTTTTCCTGATAGCATTACATAATATAACATGAAAGATTCAAAATCAGGTTTAAAACTCTAGACTGATGTCATAGAATAAAATTCAACATTCAGAGGGACCCCTAAATAGGCCTATTCTATCTAGAAGCAGAAACTAGTATTACTATATCTACTACCATTGTGTCCTGGGGTGCAATGGGAGAATTTTGAGCAGTGCACTTTTATTATCTACTTAATTAGAAGAAGGAATGGACCAGCTAGTGGCTAGCTGTGTAGTCAAATGGGTAGGGGTAATGGCAATGAGATGAGAGACAAAGTATGTGAATAAACATTTCTGGATGGTCTCTGAATTTGAATATATCTTCGTGAATGCTCACCAACAAAATCCTACAAGAAGAAACCTTTACCAATTGAAATAAGTAAGGTGACACATTTTGTGAATACCAGTCATCCTTCTTTGCGTCCATAACACTGCTTGTTCAATGATCCTGAAAAAGCCGCCATCAGATGGGGAGCAGACTATGTATAGGCAAAACGATATAGCCTTCCTTCAACAAGTCAAACCTACCATTACTATGGTTCTGTCATTGCTGCTGGAATCCTGTTTAGAGGCTGAATGTACATATTTTTAGAACTTTAAACTGGCCTTGAGACTCCTGTACAAGTATATGCATCAAGGTTGGCTGCAAGGCATCTAGCGGTGGATAGATTCTATTAGATCCCTTCCATCATGAATGAGTAGTACATATTTTCTTTCCTGTTTAGATATTTTTTCTGCATTTATTTCTGACAGCATCATATTCTGTGGACTTATCAAATTCCCTATACACCATTCTGTACAGGAAGGAGTGCATGAGCACAATAAATGTATTTAATGTGGAAATAAATAAGTTAATGGATGTGTCTGTTTGAGATTCACTGGTATTTTCATGCATTCCAGTATCTGGAAGTATCGGAAGATTAAGAATGCCTTATTGAAGTTTTACTAGTGGCTTTTTGTAGACCATGAAAATTTATGAATTTGGGAGCTAACTTTTAGGGTATTGTATGTTTTCTGTTCTGGGTTCTAGTAGACCCAATGTTTACTTATTAAAGACAGTCTATTTTTACCAAGTGTCTTGTATATTGTAACAACTAACTCACTTAATAGCCATTCTGAATCATCTCTCGTGTTCAGGAGATGGAATAATAAAAACTCCTTTTTAAAGACTCCCTTGCAGCTAAGGCTCAGTATATAATCATAGTTCTACCAATCAGATACACACACACACACACACACACACACACAACTTTAACTCAGAATTTGGTCTTATATACTCTCCTGATAGCATTGTGGCAGAGTCTGAATACTCTTGGAAGCAACATGTTTTGCTGTGGCTTGTTGATATAATAGCAGCTTGACTGGACGGAATCAGAAGCATCTTCAGAGAGCCTTGTTCCTCATAACTCAATTAAGAGTTGTTGCTTCAGCCCTGCCAATATTTCTAAAAGCTGCCTACACTCTTTTTAAGTATACTTTTCTACTAAAACAAATCAAACTATATTCCTTTGTTTTCAACTGAAAACTAGAAATGATAAAAATTGAAAACTAAAATTGTCGTTTGACATTTTGGACCAGTAATTTCATTATGGAAGCCAGCAAGCAGAAAGCAAAGTCGCATTGCCTGGATTAATACCCCTGGCATATCAAAACAAAATAGGTTTGGTAGTAAATATTTTAGGAAATCTACTACAACTCTAACCAGGAAGAATGGTAAATTGCTTATATACCTCAAGAAAAAAAGTGTAAGCTACTCTACTCAGCAGAATATCCTAAATTGCTGGCTACAGAGCTGAGTAAAGGGAAAGGAACTAGATAGCAGTGTAGTAATAAAACGGAACAGCCACTGCACTGGTGAACATGATGAGTTGAATAAGTGAGAGCTTCATTTTTGCTTTTATTTCCTTCCTTGATAAATGATGGTGATGATGATTTTTTATCCTTTATGCTATTATTATGTGTGGCTTTTTTTCAAACATGTACATGTGTATTAAACATGTTAATTAGGCTGGTGTTTGTAGGATTACATTTCTGCAGTATTAAACTAGGTTAAACAGAAAACTAGAGAAAGCTAAGTGTTAAAAAAGTTTTTACTAATTATAAACTAATATACTCTTTTCTAATGAGGAGGTGGGGCTTGGAATAAGGAAGGAGACTATGAAGATGGAAGTACTTGAATTTGTATCTATCCTTTTCTCAAGGTTACTATTAGTCAGGAGAAAGTACAATTGAGAGGGAGATTATACTGGCATCTACATCTTTAATGGATGAATGAACTTTCCTTCAGTTTAAGGAGAATAAGCCACCGGTTCAACAACCTGGGCAAACCTTCTTAAACCTTGATAACTTCTTACCAGGAAGGAGTCAGAATAAACAAATTGCTATACCAATACCACTTCCGAGTATTCCCTGTGGTAGATGCCATTCTTTATTTTGTCTATCCAGTTATACTCACCAGGGAGAATGAAATACTGTCACCGTTGCTTTGTATTTTTATTGTCTCAATTCACCTTTTAATTAATATTATTAAACAGTAACATCAAAATGAGAGAAAATGAAAGTATGGAGGCTTGCATTAAAGACTGGAAAACTGGTTCTTATAAAAATTTCTTATCCCCCTCTTTACCACTTATTATCTATTGTCAGCTTTTTTCACTGGTGAATAACATTAACTTTTATGAAAAAAATAATACGGATATTATACAAACTTTTATTAGCAATTTTAATCCAGTAATATATAAAAAGTATAATACATCACAAGCAAATGTGGCTTACCTCAGGGATTAATGACTAGTTTAGCTACTTAAAAATTAACCAATTTTATTCACCACATTTAAAGAATAAAGTGGGGAAAATTATCATATATTTATAATCAACTCCCATTTATAATAAATAAAAGAAACTCTCAACATATGAGCAATAGGAAGAATGTCCTAAATCTGACCAAATGTATCTATGAAAAATTTAGTTATCAACATACCATAGTTACTAACCAGTACAATGAAGCAAGGAGCAAGGAAAAGAAATAAATAATTGAAAATGAAGAAATAATATTACCTTTATGCAAAGACAATATAATCATATTGAAAATCATATGCATTGAAAACCTCAAGGAATCACCAAAATCTACTAGAACCAAGCAGTGAATTTAACCAGTTATTGAGGGCAAAGTCAAGAGTCAAACATTAACTGTATTAAATAAGAAGGGAACAATTGAAAGTGAAAAACAGAAAACATTTACAATAGCATCCAAAGTAAAATACTCATGAAGTAGTTTAACATATTTAAATTAGACCTAATAAGTGTATAAGATCTTACTCATGGACTGAAAGACAAGAACATGCTGATTGCAATTATCCTGAGATGAGCATAGATTTAACGCAATCTGAACCAAAATTCCAAAAGATTTATTTTTAGAAATTGGCAAATTTATTTAAGTTTGTATGAAAAAATAGGATTTCAAATAAACAAAATGCTCAAAATAGAATGAATTTAGAAGAGCAATACTATTATAATTTAATAATTAGGACATCAAGATGGTGTAGTAATAGTGGAAAGACAGATGAATAGACCAATGGAGCGTAAGAGAAAGTCTAAAAATAGCCCTAAACATATACAAAAGCAATTCAACGGAAAAAGAAATGACTCTTCAACAAATGGTGCTGGATTTACAGATGAAAGTATGTCATACAGAAAGTATGTCATATGTTATTTACATAAGCTGCTATTTAAAATTGTCTTACATCAGTACTGGTAATTTTACTTTAAACTAAAATAGAGGTTAGCAAAACCTTAGGAAACAACGATCTATCTTTTTTTTGAAATATAATGGCCGAAATATCACTCGATCCTTTGCCATGTATTAGATTGCTTTCAAAGTGCTGAATTATATATCTGCCTGCACATTTTTCATTTAATATAACTATGTTTATTTTTTTTATAAATTATACATTTGTTATAAAAATAATCTATCATATTTGAGGCCTTGAGCACGTGCTGAGTAAGCAGTGATAAACAAAACAAAATGATCTTTGTCCTCAAAGGTTTTAGTATGTAATGTTTAAAAAGTAGAAGATTTACATCAGTCAAATAAAATCACAAATATATGGTAACCTGTCTTTGTCATTGTAATGCATTTTGTTTCATTTTTAATACATTCATTTGGAATGTAGCTCATCCCAATATGTCAATATAACTCCTTCCTATCAACTGATTCTTTACATTTAGTTTATCTTCATTGTGAAAGAATACATAACTGGGCTTGGAAAACATAATGGGTATAAATTAGATTAGGGGATGATAATTGTCTTGTCTTTTCCAAAAAAAGTCAGGAAGTCACGGTTGGTCTGAGACCTAAAGGTTTGGGGGAATTAGTTAAGTACTGATCAGTGCTTTGCATTTTTGGGACAAGTGAAAATATCCTCATATAGACAAGAGCTTTACATGTCTGAGGAACTGCAGATTGTTTTGTACATGCACATAAGTATTTGAGGAAGTAAACTATTTGGTGGAGCATCTTAAGTGAGAGTAGGCACTTGCCATGTCATGCGGAGCTCTGTGGCCATGTTACAAAATTTGGAGTTTATAAAAATTGCCACACTAGGTGTTTGAAGAGTTTTAAGGGAAAGTGGTGCTACTTGGTCTACTTTACATTTTAATAAGATCACTCTGTCCCTTCTGAGCAAAAGGTTGAACAAAGAGTAATCCACAGATTTAAGTTCCAGATGCCCAAGAAACAGAGTTGTCATGTGCAGTGAATTGCTGTGGATGGATGAGTGTTCTGGCCCCTTAGAATAGTGGTCCCCAAACTTTTTGGCACCAGGGACCAGTTCCATGGAAGACAATTTTTCCATGGACTGGGGGTGGGAGATGGGTGGTTTCAGGATGATACAGGTGTATTACATTTATTGTGCACTTTGTTCCTAAGATTATTACATTATAATATATAATGAAATAATTATAGAACTCAACATAAATGCAGAATCAGTGGGAGCCAGTGACATTCATTTTTTACTCATTTTGGCTAGGGTTAGCATGTGGATTTACCAAAACTGTGACTGAGACAAGTGCACAGTGCAGGAAAGAGGTGTGGACGGGAGTGGTAAATAAAATAATGGGCAGGCCATGTGCAGTCTAAAATAGGTGTCAGATTCTGACTTAAAGCCTGTCACCAGATGCAGCTGTACAACAGGAGTGCATCAACTCCCTTCCCACTATAAAACCTGCCACCTGATGCAGGTTCATTGTCACTTGCCACTCACTGATAGGGTTTGGATATGAGTCTGAAAGCAACTGATTTATTATTGTCTCTGTGGCCAAACCTCTCTGCTAATGATAATCTGCATTTGCAGCCACTCCCCAGTGCTAGCATCACAGCCTCGGCTCCACCTCAGATCAGCAGGCATTAGATTCTCATAAGGAGCGTGCAACCTAGATCCCTCATATGCACAGTTCAAAGTAGAGTTCACACTCCCGTGAGAATCTCATCCCACTGCTGACCTCTCTGTCAGGAATTAAAGTTCAGGCAGTAATGTGAGCAATGGGGAGCAGCTACAAAAACAAATGAAGCTTCACTCACTCACCTGCTACTCACCTTCTGCTCTGCTGCCCAGTTCCTAACAGGCCACAGACCACTACATGTCTGTGGCCTGGGGGTTAGGGACTCCTGCCATGGAAGACCATCCTACTTCTCAAAATAATTGCACGGCATAGGATATCTGTGCACTGCTTCATTCTTTGATTTTAAATGTTCCTTTGAAGTTTACTTAAACATTTAGATAACTGATTTATCATGACTCTTGGCTCTATAGCTTAAGATAGAGTAAAACTTATTTTGACTCCAAATATTTGAACTCAGGTGCCAATCACTTCAACCACAGAATAACTTCAGCACAAATCCTGTTGAGCATTTGACTTAGAGTGGTATAGCACCCTCAGGGACCTGTCAAGGGCTTGCTTGCTGCAAATATACAAGTTTAGGTGGCTGAGATGAAGTTTTGGAGGGCGTTATATAAAACTGTCTATTTTTATCTTGAAGCTTGTCGTCCAAGGCGACAGTGTTTGTATTTATAGAGTTGATGCCTAGTTACTATTCAGAGAGTAATTAGAAGGTGGGTTAGAGAAGTAGCCTGTTTAACACCTTTTTAAGGCAGAAATTTAATCTATCCTATTACTCTTCTTAATCATTTGAGGTGTAAGTACTTCATGATATAAACTTTAAAGTGTTAAAAGCCTATAATGTATTATAAGTTAAAGTCTCCCCTGTATTGTAAGCTAATTCAGTTTAATTGTAGAAATAAATTTTTCATGCATGAAAATTGTTATACAAACACTAAAAAAAAGGCATGTATTGCTTGCTAATTTAGTTCCTTAATGATATAACTGTTCATTGCAGGAACACATTATTGCATAGTTTTCCTAAAAACTCTGTTCCCACTGATGCCACACCTTAGACTTCAGGACTCAATCATGCAATCTGAGAAGACAATAACAGAACTTTAAGAGGTTAACAGACTAATAGATCTACCTTCGGGGTTCTAATTCAAAAGTCAGCACCTTTAACTTTTAATTATCCCACTTCTAATTGCATCTATAATTTTTTAGCACATAATATAACATCTTTAGTTTTCTCATCTATTCTGCTTTGGTGATGAGCATAATATAGAAGTTTAAGACTTAGTTTCTCACCTCTTTGCATAAGTAGCAAGAAATTTGCTACTTATCCAACACCTTCAGGATAGTATCTAAATTCTTTAATGTGAGAACAAGGACAAATATTCTGGTGCCGCCTCATGTTTATCCCTTCCCTTTCCTTTCATTCCCTTCCCTCCCTCCCTCCCTCCCTCCCTTCACGCAGAAGAAGTTTGGATTTTAAACTGCTTGCCTGAATATACTGTGATATAACAGAGCTTTGCCAAGTGCCAATGCTGGACCCTGTTTGAAAAAGATTTTTCATTTTGCCCTCCTGACTTCTTCCAACATAATCTGACACAAAATGCAGCATGCTTCATTTTAATTGACTTACTGTCAGCCTTTCCTATTAGACTGTGAGCTGCATAAACCACAGTGCCAAACGGAATTCTTAACACATACCACTCAACTCATATTTGTTGAATGGATAACTTAAAGGATGAATAAAGTGCAGGTTTATTCAGTTATGCTCTATATTTTAGAATTACATGTTTCAGTTAAATGAAAATATAATACAAATTAGTAGTGGTATGGTTCTTTAAGAAGTGAATATTTAAGATTAAGATTGTGTCAACAGGAGAACATACAGCATCCAAATTTAGGAACATAATCCATAGCCATCGGGATCTGTGGAGTTATGTAAAAACTTATCTTCATGAACTCCAGTTCAGAATAGCACAACTAACAAAGGGTGGGAAGAAAGTGATAGCTAAACACCAAATTACATACAATATTATGAGACTAGAGATTGCAGATATAAAAGTAAATAAAAAATGTGATTAAAAATGTTTCGTCCTAGTACATATGTAAGTATATCTATAAGGATTGGATAATACTATCATGTACACCAGCGTGCACACCATTTAACTTAAATATATTAGCGATACCAAAAGCCCTCAGTAAATCCCTTTCTACAAACCTGGAAAAAGTGTATTATATATAAATAAAAGACAGTTTTTCTTTTTTCTTTTTCTTATTCTATATGTCTTATTATTATATTCCTGACTAATTAGAACCTATGGAACATTGCAGAGGCGATCCTTGTCTTATTTCTTATTTCAAAAGGGATTACTCTAGCATTTCACTAGATTATTTCATGAAGGTTTTCAGAAACTAGCACATACGTAGGTAAGAAAATTCCCTTCTAGTGCTGGTTTGACTTTCTATCATAAATATGTGGTGAATTTTTATTGAAAAGATATCTAATCTGCTGAGCTTATAATAAGGTTTTCTTCTTTTAATGTTTTAATGTTAAAAATCCTTGTATCCCTGTTAAACCATACACATTTTAAAATATTTCACTTTTTTATACATTGGTACATTCAATTTGTTTATATTTTAATTGCTTTTTTTATTCAAAATAAAACCAATATATAATTTCCCATTCTTTTTCTGAATTTGTATGGAAATTGTATCATGAATATATTAGCTTTATAAAATTAGTTGAGGAAAGCATTAGTTTTCTTATTGTTGCTATAAAAATTACCATAAACTTAATGGTTTAAAACAATACAAATCTGTTATCTTACAGTTCTGTAGGTTCCAAGTCTGACACAAGTCTTACCAGGCTATTATGAAGTTGCCAGCAGGACTGCATTCTTTTGGAGGTTCTAAGAGAGAATTCATTGCCTTGTTTTTTTCAGCTTCCAAGGGGCACACTCATTTTGCTGGCTGGCTCACAGCCCCTTTTGCATTTTCAAAGCCAGCAATAAAGCAGCTTTTGGAACCTAATTACATTGTCATATATCTTTAACACTCCTCTTCTGCCTCTCTCTCACATTTAAGGGCCCTTGTAATTACATCGGGTCAGCCTTGATAATCCAGGGTATTTGGGTCCTTAATACATTTGCAAAGACCCTTATGCTCTTTAAGCTAAGATATTCACAGGTACTGAACATTTGGATACAAACAAATTCAAGGGATGACTGTTCTGCTTATTCCAAGGTATTTGTTTCTGCATTTGCATTTTTTTGGTGGAAACATTTATAAGAGCTTGAATGATAATTCAATGATTATTGTATGTTTAATAAAATCTATGTGTAAAACCAAGTGGATATTTTGGTTTTGGTGTGAAAAAGATTTTAAGTAATGACTCAATTTCTTCAATGGTTCTTCCTGAGCAAGTTTTGATAGATTCTAGAACATACGCTGATGACCTTACAAAGAGGGATGCATGGTCATAATGTTTCTCAAGTGTTGTTTTATTGCATTTTAAATGTATATTTTCCTGCCTTGGCTGGTGTGGCCCAGTGGGTAGAGCGCTGTCCTGATAAACCAAAGAAAGGGTCATGGGTTTGATTCCGTCAGGGCACATTGCTGGGTTGCAGGCCCAGGCACCCAGTTGGGGGAGTGTGAGAGGCAACTGATTGATGTTTCCCTCTCTTCCCCTCTCTCTAAAACATAAATAAAAATTTTAAATGTGTAATTTTTCCTGAATTAAATTTTTTTTAAGAATGTGAGATTTAATCACACTTGCTAAAAATTTTCCTATTTATTAGTTTTTTCAAACAGACAAATTTTAGGGTTGTTGAATATATATTTGTTTCAATCTCATTGTTATTACTTCTCTTTTCTTATTTATAGTATTGCTTTGTTTTGTTGGGGTTTTTTTTTTTTTTTGAAAATTTTTAGTTAGATACTTAGCACATTAAAGTATTTACATTCGAGATAATAAAATTTCCTCTATGATTTTAGCTATATACCACTAGTGTATCATATGGAAATTTCTTTAACATTCATTTAAAAGGTGCTTCTCTTTTTTACATTAACTTTTCTTCTTTGAATGATTAGCTATTTAAAGTGTGTTTCCAAAGTTCTAAATGTTTGAAATTTTACTCAATATTTTTATTATTGAGTTCAATGTAATCCCAATGTAATCAAACATAAATTATGACATTAAATTTTAAAAACTGATTGTAGTCTTAAAACTAGAACATGTTCAATTAATTAAGATGTAATGTTATGTCTGCTAGATAGTTCCCTTTTGATAGTGGATTTGTAAATTTCTAATTTTTGCTGTGCATGTGTGTGCGAGGTAGTATTATTTTTATCTGTTCTATTAATGTGGCTAAATACATTTGTTAATTTATGTATGCTGAACCATCCTTGCATGCCAGGAATATGTCCCATTTGATGGTGGTATATGATCATTTTAATGTGTTGTTAAATTTGGTTTGCTAATAATTTGTTGAGAATTTTTGCATCTATATTCATTAAAGATTTTGGTCAATAGTTTTCTTGTAATATTTTTATTTGGTTTTGATATCAGGGTAATGCTAGCCTCTTAAAATAAGTTTAAATGTACTCTCTCTCTAATTTTTTTGAAGACTTTGAGAAGGATTGGCATTAATGTCCTTTAAATATTTGCCAGAAATCATGAGTGAAACCAATTGTTTTGGGGATTTTTCTTGTGGTAGTTTTTAGATTACTCCTTCCTCATCACTGGTCTTTTCAGATTTTTTTATTTTTACATTATTGAGTATGTTTCTAGGAATGTATTAGTTTTTATAGATCATCAAATTTTTGACAAATAATTTTTCATAGTAGTCACACGTGATTCTATATATTTTTGTGGTCAGTTCTAATATCTTTTCTTTCATTTCTGATTTTACGTATTTCAGCCTTTTCTTTAAATTTACTCTGTTGGCCTGTGGTTTTAGCAAACTTGCTGTCCACATCTCTTCCCGTATTTGGAGGTTTTCAGCCAGTATTTCTTTAAATGAGCTTTCTGCTCACTCCCCTGCCCTTCTTCCTTTCTCTCCTGGAGCTACAATAATTTATATACATTGGATCTTTCAATGATACCCCGTAGCTCATGAAGGCTTTCTCCAGTCTTTATCCTATTTTTTCTTGTCATCCTCTGACTGGATTATGTCGAAGTTTCCCTGTGTGACCTCACAGTCATTTCTGCTCGAAGCAGTCTGCTGTTGTTGCTTGCTACTTTGCCTTTCACTTCTTTCATTGTATTTTTGAGCTCCAATATTTCTACTTGGTTCTTTTTTTTCAATTTTATTTTTTAATTACCGTTTACATTCAATTTATTTTGTGTTAGTTTCCGGTGTACTGTGTAGTGGTTAGACACTCCTATACTTTACAAAGTGGCCCCCCGATATTTCAAGTACCCATCCAGCACCATATTATCTAGAACAATACTATTGACTGCATTCCCTTATTTGGTTCTTTTTGATGTTTCTATATCTTTGTTAAACTTTTCATTATTTTGTTCATGTTTTATTTTCTCAATTCCAATAAATTGTCTTTCTATTTTTTTTTTTTTTTGGCACCTTGTTGAGCTTTCTTCAACAGCTATTTTGAATTCTTTATCTGGTGAATCATAGATTGTGTTCAGTTACCAGAGGACTATTATGATGCTTTGGTTGTTTAATTTTGCCCTGGATTTTTTAATGTTCCTTGAAGTCTTGTGTTGCTGTCTTCACTGTTCAAGTAGCAATCACCTCTTCCAGTTTTTACTATTTGTCTCCTAGAGAGAAATACCTTCCTTCAGTTCTGCTAGAGATTTTGAGGCTATTTCAGACCTTCTATAGGTATATTTGCATCATACTTCTTGCTCCCTCTTGTGGCAGAATTCTTAATCTTATATGCCTTCTCTTAAAGCTGCAAAGGACCAGGCAAGGCTCTGACAGCCTCTTTTGTTTTCTCAAACATGATGCTAGAGCTTAAGTTGGTTGTCCCTCCCTGGTCCACAGATCTGACTGATTTTCTGTTCATGCTCACTAACCATCTGCCACAGTCCATTCTTATTATGGTGGGAATCACACATAAAGAGCTGGCTGTGGGGTGGGGCTATGTATGAAGATGAGGCATGCAGAGTGCCGGGGTGCCCACAGGTCATTTGGGGGATTCACAGGTGAGATGTTCACACAGGCTTATGAGCAGTCTTCTTGATGGAATATGTGATGCAGTTAGAAATTGCTTACCTTTGATGTCCTCCAAGAGTTCTTTCTATCACTCTCCCCGCCTCTTCTCCTGCCTCACTCATGTAGCTTATGGTTTAGTACTCTGAATGGGATGAGAGAAGGATTCGCCACTTTGGCAGCATCCCACACAGATGGGGAAGC
Organism: Tonatia bakeri; assembly: GCA_004024845.1. NCBI lineage: Eukaryota > Metazoa > Chordata > Mammalia > Chiroptera > Phyllostomidae > Tonatia > Tonatia bakeri. The sequence goes on along the minus strand of PVIA01000024.1, from coordinate 157,703 downwards.
CACTCGCTCGCTTGTACACTCAGCCCTTCCTCCAGGGGATAAATCACAGGCCAAGGAACATTATTCTTGGTCGGCTATAAGCTGTGCTGCCTTGGAGGAGGAATGGTGTAGGCAATGCAAAACTGTTTCTGTTACCCATGCCAATGAATGCATATGGATTTTCTTGCTCTAAAAACATGATGGAACTTCTCCTCTGGAGATGTGGACTATATTTCCTTTACATATGTTGCATTTACAGATATGTATGAATTGATTTCTCTATTCCTTTTTCATCCTTTCCTGTCCTATTTTGTCTATACTTTTTTCCTTATTTTACTTTTCTTTTGGATTGACGTTTTAAATTTCATTTCCTCCTTGAATTTTTTTGGAAGTTACAAACATTTCAATTATTTTAGTGGTTGCCATTCTACTTTTACTATACATGCATGGTAATTCAATGATAAATCAAAATCTTTTCTATCCTATGTAATTGATCTTGGAACACATCTCCTATTACCCTTCTTTTTTCATCTTGTATATTGATGTCAAATATGTTACTATTGGTATTTTCAACTTTCCAAGTTAGATAATAGTATTGATGATTCATATATTTCTAGACATTTACTAATTTCCTTTTTTACTGGGGGACATTGGTTAATAAAATTATATTGGTTTGAGGTATACAATTCTATAACACATAATTTGTATATTTGTATTGTGTGTTCACCAGCCCAAGTCAAGTCTTTTTCCATCACCATATATCTTTGCTCATTATTGCTTATTGAATATTTTTTCTCATTTTTAAGTGAACCCTTAGCATTTTAAGTAATAAGGTCTGTTGTTGGTAACCTGTCTCAGGTTCTACCTTTCTGAAATTTCTAAGTTGCAGTCCTAATCTGCAGGAAGCAGAGTGCTCTCTGTCGTCGTTACACAGAGTCTAAGGTATGAACAGCTTCATCATTTGACTATTTTGGTCAAGCACTTTGAATGGTGTTTGAAATGTCTGTGCATGATAGGAATGAAAGACATATTGCATTACACACATAACAGTAGAATCCTTTTCAGCTCTCAATTTACACTTGGACCATGGTTAGGACTAACTTACCTGGTCATAGAACACCAGGTGCCCATTCAATCTCAACTGCTCATCAGGAACTAGGTGTTTTCTGATCCAGCAAGCCATAATCATGGCATGACCAGAGTCATTGCATGTAATTTTGAAGTGACTGATGGGGTGTAGCCGTGAGTGAACAAGTTCTGAAGCAGGTGGCTAACATTCTCCATGAGCTCACTGCTGCTGCATCGCCCACCCTCCCTCAGATCAAAACTTGAGCCTCATATGGCATTTCCTCATTTAGTGTGGAGGGAAAAAAATATACAAGCTTAGCTTGCAAATGGCTTTATATGGCATGACTGCACTTGCTAGAACGAGACTGCTGGGATGTTATAGCCCCACCTGGGCTTGGCCCTGAAAGTCAACAAAGTAGAGAAAAGTTTTTTGTAGGCAAAAAATATTTTTTCTCAGTGGAAATATATTCTAAAGTATCACTGATACTTAAATATAACAGAACAAGCTAAAGAATGGTTTGTCAGGATGATCAGGGACTTGGAAGGGGTAAGAATGAAAAATGGAGAATTGGTAAAAATTTGGAATGTTTTCTTCTTGGAATGAGTCTAGCGTCTAGGAGTGGTTTTGTTCTCCATAAGTACTAATCCAGCTCTTGAGGACGAAATGAATCACTGATTTGACAAAATAAACTACTCTAAGGATATCTGTCAGTCTTTTTTCCCATGTGCCCCTGGAATTTATTTAATGAACTCAATAACACTGTGGATATGGTAGAAGAAATGGAGGTAATATACAGATGTAAAACACAGGCTGGCCATCATCAAAGCTGACTTTTTCCCATGAATTCTGCCTGATTTAATGGCAGCAAGGTTGAATAACCCCAAACCTTCCCTACTGTTATACAGTTAAATATCAAATAACCTGATGGCACATAAAGTACATCCTAAGAGGGGGAAGTTTGTTCTTATTTGAAATAAACACATAATTTGTATGAGGCTTATCCAGAAGATATTCAGCCATGTAATATGAAAGATAGGGACATTTATTGACAAAGAAATAAGATACAAGAAACATAAGACAATGATGTCTTGGTCATATTCAAAGTAGGTGCCTTGGGACCTCACACAGTTCTCCTAGTTACCATCAGCTAACTGTCCTGTCGTGTGTTCTTCAATCTCACTGATGGGTTGAAACCTCTTCCCTTTTAAAGGTGATTTCAGATTTGGAACAAGCCAGAAGTTGCAGAGCACCAAACCTGGGCTATAGGAGGGTTGAGTCAACCTGGGTGATTTGATATTTCAGGGCCAAAAAACTCTGCACAAGACATGATGCATGAGCAGGCACATTGTCCTGATGAAGCTGCCAATCCCAAGTTGCCCATAGCTGCAGCCTTCTGAATCATCCAAGTAGTTTCCATGGAGGAATGTTCAAGCTTAACACAAAATTTGATGCTGATTTGTTGCTGTACTGTCATTTTGCATGCACTGGTCACACAGGGCCCATGCTCACTTAACAGTGTCTACTACCTACCCCCGACTAGTACAGTGAAGTTGTCATTGTTCACACATGCACATCCCAGTCCATTCTCCTTGGCTGCCAGGTTATGTCAATGTCACACAAACTGTTCTCCTTATGTTAACAGCAGCTGAAGGTTTTCCGAACAGACCTTGAATATATTTTTAACTTCCTTGCCCATCACAGTTCTAAAAGTAATACCTATATTCTTATGAAATACTTTATTTTTCACAACATTATCCTATCTAATATTTCTACTGGTCAAAAAACTCATAGTCTCAAGAAGTAAGGCTATAGAGCTATGTCCATAGAATTCATTTCTTTATCATGTACCTCATCACTTAGAAACCATCTGAATTACAGACCAGTAGGAAAAAACATCAAAGACAGTTGCAGTACTGCTGGCAGACACACTTTCAAACATTTTGGAACCATTCTTTAGGAAGTAGCATACATATATTAATATTATAATCTGAATCAGATATTACTATATGGTTCTGTTTCCTTGTTTTCCCAAACCAGAAAGTGTAGGTCCAGAAACCTTGTAGGCACCAAAATGCAACTGGCCCCTCTCATTGTCACAGCAGAGAATCACTCACAGTTTTGATTGCCCAGTCATAAATTTCTTCCTGCTCAAATTTGCTATTGTGAATTCTGTTTTATGTAAATAAGAACCCTGAGAGATGAAGGAATTAATGTTATTTACACAAAGCATACTGATTAAAGTTTTTTGAAATCTGTTAATGGAAATCTATGAAACATAATTAAGATAATGTATGCAAACCGTTTATAGTCAGTGTGACTTACTGGTCAAATAAAAAAAATTAGAGACTTTAAGTATAAATCTGAGCACTAGGTACATGACTCAACATGGTCTTCTTGAACCTTAATTTACTCCTTTTGTCTTAGTTTATTTACAGAGCTGGAAGAATGTTAATTTAGATCATGTTTGTGAAAGAACTGGATTGTGAATTTCTTAAGTGCAGGGACTGCAACTGCCTTCCATATTTGGGTATATCCAGCTACTACATGACATCCGATACATTGTGTCAACAAATGGCTGTCCCATTAAACTGTAAAATTTATGTACTAGGTACACGATAATTATTCATATTAACAAATTCAGTGTTTCAAAATACCCTAATAATATTTATCTATCTAATTATAAGGATCTAGATATAGAGAAAATGTTGCTTGGGTACAGGCAACAAAATGCCAACAGTTTTAAGTTAAAGCTGTAATAAACTTCCTTGGAAGGATGTCCCGGGCTGTGAGTCAGCTTGCACTTAAGATGAGTACATCTGTGACATCACCAAGAAATTCTGCATAAGCAAGATGGCAGGGTTTAGACAAGGGAGGGAAAAATGAGAAATGAGTGACAGCAGAAGGAAGAACTTATGAAATGCTCAACATGTCAAATGGCATACTTGTTAAGATTTTCCATGTGAAATTTGTTAAAATCTTTTTCCTCTTTTTCTGTGAATATTGATATAAATATTTTGGTGAACCCTTCATAGTTCACTAATAATTTGGTAGTGGATTTAATTTTAGAGGGCCATGATGAAGGTTGGGAAGGAAACAGAAGCTGTTTCAGGAATGGTACTAACACACGAACCCGTTCCATTCCAACTGTTCTTATGAGTGGCTTCCGGAGAACCTGCTGAATAAATGGATGTAGATTTCCAATTAATAGAGCAACAGGGAGAGTTTGCATTTTATATCCATTGAACATATAGCAAACTTTACTGTATGTAGTATATTTATTTAAAAATATCTTAAATGTATAACATTGTTTTTAGTATTGATTTGTTCATCATTTAAACATCTTTACCAAGATAATTCATATATAACAAAATTCACCCATATAAAGTGTACAATTCAATGTTTTGTAGACATTTACACATGTGCAACCATCACCACAAACTAAATTAGAATACTTTTGTCTCCTTTAAGAGAAACCTTAAGATCTCTGTCTCCCCACAACACCCCTATTCCTCGCCAACCACAAATCTAATTTATGTTTATAGATTTTGGACACTTCATAGACATGCAATCAGACAACATGTGGCTATTTGTCACTGGCTCCTCTTACTTCCCAAAATGTTTTCAAGAAGTATCCAGTTGCAGCATGTATTAACACTGTTTCATTGACAAATATTATTCCACTATCCAGTTCAGTGGGTAGACATTTGGGACTCTTCCCCTTTGGCTATGATGAATAATGCTATTATGAATTCCTACAAGTTTTTGTGGACGTTTTCACTCTCCTGGGTGAAACTGTTGAGTCATATTGTTACTATGTACTTATAATTTTGAGGCATTGCCATATTATTTACCAAAGTAGCTGCATTATTTTACATTACTACCAGCAATGATTGAAGAATCCAATTCCTCCACATTCTCCGTAACACTTGTTATTGTCTATCTTTTTAATCATAGCCATGGTTGTGGGAGTGAAATGGCATCTCATTGTGTTTTGATTTGCATTCACTAATAAACTAATGTTAGTAATCACCTTTTCATATGCTTTTTCAGACATTTGCATATTTTCTTTTGAAAATCCTATTCAATACTTTTTTCATTTATAATTTGGTTATTTATATTTTTATTATTGAGTTATGAGTTCTTTATACATTCTAGGTACAAATCTTTTATCAGATATGTAATTTAGGAATATATTTTTCCCATTCTGTAGGTTGTGTTTTTACTCTGTTGAGGGCATAATTTGAAGCACAAAACTTTTTTTAATTTTGATATAATTTATGTTTTTCCTTTTTTTAACTTATGCTTTTAGAGTGATGTCTAAGAAACTTGTCTAACCCATAGTTAAGAAGGTTTACCCTATATTTTCTTCTAAGGATTTCATAGTGTTAACTCTTATATTTAAGTCTCTGATCCAATTTGAGTTAATTTTTGTGTATGGTGTGAGGTAGGGGTTCAACTTCATTATTTTGTAATGGAAATCTGGTTGTCTTAGCATCATTTATTAAGTAGACTATCATTCTCCTTTTAATTGTCCTGGCACCCTTTTCATTGACCATAAGTGTAAGGGGTTATTTCTGGCCTCTCACTTCTTTTACACTCGCTGGAGTACAGTAGCAGTGTAGTAAATTTTAAAATAGGAATGTGAGAGTTTTCCAACTTTGTTCTTTTTCAAGATTTTTTGGCTTTTATGGACCCCTTGCATTTTTAAAAAATAATTTACTTATTTTTAGAGAAGGGGAGGGGAGGGAGAAAGAGTGGGAGAGAAACATTGATGTGTGGTTGCTTCTCGCACACCCCCAAGTAAAGAACAGGCCTGCAACCCAGGCACATGCCCTGACTGGGAATTCAACCAGCAGCCTTTTGGTTCACAGGCCAACAATCAATCCACTGAGCCACAACAGCTAAGGTCCTTTGCGTTTTTATATACATTTTATTTTTAGACTATCAATTATTGCAAAAAATCAAGCTAGGATTTTGATAAGAACTGCATTTAATCTCTAGATGAATTTAGGAAATACTGACAATATTAGTGATATTAAGTTTTCTGATCCATGAAATGGAATATTTTTCCATTAATTTAGATCTTTAATTTCTTTTGACAATGTTTTATAGTTTTAGTGTACAAGATTTGAATTTTGCTTGCTAAATTTGTACTTAAGTATTTTGTTCCTTTTAAATGCTATTTTAAACAGAATTATTTTCTTAAATTTATTATTTGAATATTTATTACCAGTATATTACAAGTACAAATATTATTACTACTATACATGTATTTGTATATAATTACTCCTATAAAATATGTATATAAATACATATCTTTAATTGATCTTTTATCTTGAAATTCAGATAAACTCATTTATTAATTCTAATACTTTTTAAATATATTGATTAGTATTTCTATAAAATTATACTACATGCAAATCAAAGTTATTTTACATCATGTTTTTTAATCTGGATGTTTATTTCTTTTTCTTGCCTTGGCTTGGAGCTCTAGTACAATTTTAAATGGAAGTGGCAGAAGTGGATAGTCTTGCCTTGTTCTTGGTTAAATGAAAAATATTGTTTTTCTCCATTTTGTGGCTGTTTTGTGCAGGTGCTCTTTATCAGAGTGAAGAAATTATCGTGCACTCTAGGTTTGTTGAGCATTTCCATCATGAGAGGGAATTAGGCTTTATCAAAAGTTTTGACCAAATCATTTGAGATAATCATCTGTTTTTGTCATTTATTGTATTAATATGGTATATTGCATTGTTCGGTTTTTAGCTGTTAAAGCCATTTTGCATTCCTGCCTTAAATTCCACTTGGTCACAACATGGAACCAATTTTTAAAAAATATATTTTATTTATTTGTTTTTAGAGAAAGGGGAAAATAGAGAAAAAGAGAGCGAGAGAAACATTGACATGAGGGAGAAACATCAACTGCTTGCTTGTAATAAACACCCAAACTGGGGACCGAAACTGAAACCCCAGCATGTGGCCTCACAAGGAATCAAACCAGTGACCTTTCATTTTGCAGGATGATGCACAACCAACTGAGTCACACAGGCTTGGGTAGAATCAATTTTATGCATTGCTAGATTCATGTTGCTAGTATTTTTTTTAAGTCAGTCAACTTAGTAATTAATGATAGGTATTCTGCTACATGTTAAGAATGAATTTGGGATCAAAATCATACATAATCCCTTCCTTCATGAGCTCTTATTTAGTTAGGAAGACAGATTTTATTCAAATAGTCAAACAAATTATTATGAGTTATAATTAAAACAAACATTATAATGGGAAGAAGCTTGGCTCTATGTGAGACTGTCACAATGCAAGAGAACTAAACGAAAGTACGGTGTGATTTTTTCTATATTTCGAAAAGTATTCATCACTAACTAGAAAATGAAAAAGCAGGGAAACATTTCAGAAGGAAGAAAAAATTGAGAAATAGTAATTTTTAGACTGGTCTGGATAAAGGTTTGAGATTTAGACAAAACCTCATTACCCAGGTCCTTCTAGGCCTACTTTTTTCCAAAGAGGAATACGGAGCCACTGAAAAAGTTTAAGCAATTGAAGTGACATTGTCAGGTTTTCAGTTTTAAAAGTTAACTCAGATTGTGTGAAGAATGGACTATAGGAAAGATATAATGATTATCAGGAAGTTATTCAGAAGACCAATGCTAGTGGTCTGGATGACAGGTGCTGCCTGATATCTTGGCAGAGGCTGCTAGCAGTGGACTCCAGATTTCAGGAACTGTGAAATAAAGATGGAACTGTACCTCTGTCTTTTAAAAAATTACTATAAATTATTAAATGGCATAATTAAAATTCTTCAAATTTTCTTCTTTACACTATTGCAAAATTCATATTTCTCACAAAGTAACTGTACTGAAATAATTCAGATCTTAGAACTTTATATTATATGGACATATAATAAATGATAAACAAGGACTATAGCAACACTTAAAAATTTATGTAAATGGTTTTATAGCACCTAAACAACTAAACCAAGCTTTCATATCAATGTTCAAGCTATGTGACAAGGTGATAGAGAATGAAAAACATCTTTCAATTTCATTTGAAAGAAAAATACTCTCTAAGTATTTTCTGAAGCATGTGTGTGCTATTAAGATAATTCTAGAAATTTTATACTTCTGCTTTTATAATATTGGGTTTTAATTTTTTTAATTTATATATTAGTTAATATTTTTATTTTACAAGCAAATTTTTTTAGTTTCATTGTTCTTTCATTTTTTTTGCCTAAAATGTATACAAATTGCAATAGGCAAAAAATTACAGGGGTGGGCAAAAGTAGGTTAGTAATAATAGTAAATAATAAAATAATTAATAAATAATAATAAAAGAGTAAACTCTCTTTCACATACAACTATAAATCTACTTTTTCCCACACCTGTATTTTCTTGTCACAAATTCTGGTTTCTAATATTTTTATTTTAAAAAATCACATTCATAATGATAAAAACTAATTTGCACAAAAGAGCAATAGAAAATTAATTTAAAAAAACATTTGACTGCACATATGTTTTAAATAAAATTGTCATTTTAAATGACTTAATTAGAACAGTTTATCATACTTACTGAGAACTGGTATAATGTCATTATTTTAACCACTAAATTCTGCTACAAATCTAAAGAGTATGAGAAATATTCTTTTGAAGCTTTGTTCATCTATGTTTTTTGGAACATTTCTATCTGTCTCATTATATCCAAGGTGCTTGTCACTATAAAATAGATATTCAGAAAGATGTTATACTAGAGCATAAAGAAAGATCAATTTCTCAGTTGAATAAAATAATATCCATTCAATGTTTGGTACATACAACTATTTTTATATTTCTAAATATGAAACTGGTCTGAAGAGGACTTGAACTGTAATAGTGAATTTCTTACTCAGAACTAAATTAATGAACTGAATGCCCATAGATGGTTAAAAGAGTAGGAGCTTTGTCTAATACAAAAAGAAACACACAGCTTAGTTCTCAGCCAGGGTCATATTTTTCATAGCTCAGAGAGGGTTTTTTTCCCTTCTTTTTTTAAATTCTCATTTATTTTATTATATTTGTCCCAATTTTCCCCTTTTGCCCTCCTCTGCCCAGCCCACACCCCACTCCCACAGTGAATCCCCACACTGCTGTCCATGTCTATGGGTCATTCATACATGTTCTTTGATCTCTTCCCCTTCTTTCCACCATTCTCCTGTCTCCCTTCCCCTCTGGCCCCTGTTAGTCTGTTCCATGTTTCTATGTCTTTGTTTCTGTTTTGCTTGTTAGTTGATTTTGTTCATTAGATTCCTCTTATAAGTGAGATCATATGGTATTTGTCCTTTACCAACTGGCTTATTGCACTTAGCATAATAGAGGGCTTTTAACCAGAGGACTGGATCTGCACCAGGAAACTATTCACATATTACTTTTCTATCTGTGCTATTATTCTACACTCTGATTGGGCTATTTAACAGTTCTCAAGCACAATCTATATTTTCCTAATTTGGCTTCCCAGGAAGACACCATGGTCACATCCCAACAACTCTACTTGTCCAAATTCTTTCCAAATCTCAAGTCGTAGCTTTTCAAATGCCCTAAATGTCCCCTGAACCAAACCCTAATGGAGATAACTTTGCCCCTCTATATTTCCAGAGTAATTATCTTCTTCCTCACTCATGCCCTGGTACTATAGTTTACATACTCTACAAAACTTTAAATTCCCTTGAGGTCAATTCCTTCTGGTCCTCATATTTCACCTCTTTCTTTGTCTCAAATAGATTTGGTGCATGGCATAGTATTGTCAAAATGAATTGCCTTCACAGAGTTATGGGTAGGATCATGATGCACATAATGACTGAGTGACTCAGATTGAAGGGAGGGAGAAGAGCTTGCTGTTTTCAGCTTTTAATAGTGCCCTAGGGATGCATTTGGAGAAAGACTTCCTCTTAGAGCAAAGTTACTTATATGTCAAAAGGGAAAAAAAGGAAGTAAAGAAAAAAAACAGGGAAGTTAAGAATTTTGGCCCAGAAAAACAATGGCACTAAGACAAAATTGAGGTCAGACCAAAGAAACACCACCTCTTCAATTAAAGATGAGATTTTCCACCAAACACTTCTTTTACCCTTTCTGATGGAAATCTTTGCTGCATTTCTGGAAAATAGTTCAACAAAGTAATCTAAAATTGTGGATTAAGTAATATTAACTAGATATCATGGGTATTTGTTATTTTTTGCTGAAGAATTAGGATATAAGGAAACCAGCATGTTGAGCAAGAGTTTTGAAGGACTATGGGGAATCATCTTGGCATGAACTCTCTCATACAGTGACAGATCTGTTTTCAAGAAAATATATTCTCTCCAAAATGGTTATATAAGTACCTGAATGCAGAGAAACGACTTTATTGTGGGCTCTTCTAGAAAATATGGGCAGATATCTATAGACAGTATGATGCTCAAAAGTGTTGACCAATTATGGGCTTGAGGTCTGCGGATCTTCTACTCCCAAGGGTAATATTTACCTACACATCGTCTGTTTCTAAAGTTAGAATCTAAAAATTTTCATCGTATGTTTTAATAGTTTTAAAGGGTATAATTTCCACTTTAAATACAACTATTATATCACTTTTAAAAATGTATTCAAAAGGACTGTAAATATACTCTCACTGCTATAATTACCCATCATTTACTTAAAATTATGTGAACATATTTTAACATATAAAAATTGCTCTTTTTATTGATAAAATTATATTTTCATTCCACTTTCTCCTATAGATATTTATCCTAATATATTTTTACACTTCAATGTTTTTATTGAACACTATCATATTTCTTTGCAATAAAATGTATAATTAAATATAAATGTACATTAAACTTTCCTACATAGGTTTTAAGCACCTATAATTTACTCGGGAATTAGTTATGGTAATAATTACTAACCAATTGTTCAAGGCAATATTATAAGTTATTAAAGATGAAAACTTAAAAACATAAAAAGGAGAAGTTTTACTGAAAATGAACTGTTGACAAGCTAGATTGGAGGAAGGCTTATTATGGTGCCTTGATTAAAGGTGCTTCCCTTTAGTACCTAGCAGCTTCTGCATTCCTGGGACACAGCATGGAAGGTTTGAGAAGCAGACAGGAATGAGAGAAAGAGGTGATTGTCAAAGAGGAGCTGAGGAGGCAGAACAGGCATGATTCTTCATAGCAAGAATTTTCCCAAGAAAGAGGATATGTAGAAGTTGAGGATTCAGAAAATCAATTTTCTTAATGTATCTACACTCACACACACTTAGGTTCTCTCTTTATGTTCACTCAGGGCACTCCACTGAAAGAGCATTTCAAGTTAAAAACTTTTTTCCACAACTTGCTCAGCCCCATTTGGAAAAAAAAAGTCTGTCTTTTGTGCAACAGACTCTCCGGCACAGAATATACATGTAATCTGTTATTTTGAAAGGGCCATTAATGAAGTGTTTCTAATTTAAGGAGAATAATTAGAGGTGGGATTCCGTTCCTCATTTTTATAACTTCTGGGTGCTTTCTCTTACTCAAGTCACAACATGACTTGGTTAAAAGTATTCTGTTGAAAAATCGAATCAAGTTCTATGTAAAAAAGGTGAGTTGGCCCTGGCTGGCGTAGCTCAGTGGATTGAGTGCGGGCTGCGAACCAAAGCATCACAGGTTCGATTCCCAGTCAGGGCACATGCCTGGGTTGCAGGCCATGGCCCCCAGCAACTGCATATTGATGTTCCTCTCTCTCTCTCTTTCTCCCTCCCTTCCCTCTCTAAAAAAATAAAAATAAAAAGATGTGAGCAAACTGGGGCCAATGTTTACTGTGTGAATACTGCTTCAGCAATATAGTAGCACTCTGTGGAGAAGCAATGAGGGGAGTGAAAGCAGGAAGAAGGGGTGTGGTTGGGACGTGAATGAAGACAAGAATCAGAAGGTTTTTAGTGTAGTATAAACAAGTTCTCAAGGAAAGGCCTCAGGATTATACTTAACTCTCAAACCACTAGCTGGAAAAGTGGTTGAAGACAACTTTAATTCTCTTAAAGCAAAAAAGTATGTAAAATAATGAGGAATTTTAGATTACATGAAAAAAATTTTATTAAATAGTTGAAGGCAAAAATTCTCAGGTTTGGGGAATGACATTCACAGTGAAGCTATATTGTCAAAACCTATACTGAATTATTTTAACAACATTTTAATTTTTGTATGATTATATTAAAACTTGTTTTAGTGATATGCTGAAGAAAACATATTATCTGGTGTTCTTTGATACAGAAAAATAACATAATAAATGTAAGATGCTGCTGTTGACATTAGAACTAATGCATTCCATGCTAGTAAAAATGAAGTACAAACAGAAACTATTGAGCAAGGTATGAATCATATCCTGTTCTCGTAGGTTTTGTGGTTATATTTGATTTACACAATTTGGTTATGAGAATCAGCCACCAGAAGTTTGTATAAATGTTTTCTGACTGAACTGTGCAGAACCAAAAAGGGCAAACAGTTTCAAATACAGGAAATTGCTACATCTTCAGACTAAAACTCTGGCATTTACTTAAATTCATGTTCTAAATGTCAAATTTAATATTAGACATAGTTTAGCTGTATTTAGGGTCTGATAGTTGAGAGACACTCTCAGCACAGAAACTTCATTGTAAGAACATCAAACACACATCTTTTAAATAACTGAATGAACTGATGAATGAATGAATGAATGAATGAAAGGTCATTATGGGGATAATGAAATCCCCATAAACTGCATGTAGGAACAAATACATAAGACTCTGAGATCTGTGAAAACCTGATGCTATTGTATTAACTTTAGGACTTATTAAATCCTTAAAAATAGTGATTTAAAGTTGATTTTAATTGTATTTTCCTAATTCCCTCACTTCGTCATTAGGCATGTTCTTAATCTAATGTACTTATTATTTTACCCCCCCAAAAGCACAGACTTTAATTTAAAACCTTAAGATTTTATTTTGAAAGGACAAATTACAGAGCTGAGATTTATTTATTTGTTTGCATGTTTTATAAATTATGCTATTACAGTGTCTCCAATTTTCCCTCTTTGCCCCTCTTCTGCCTGGTATCTTCCTTCCCTCCAACAATCTCTACCCTTAGTTCATGTCCATGGGTCATGCATATAAGTTCTTTGGCTTCTCCATTTCCTATGCTGTTCTTAACATTTCCCTGTCTATTTTGTTCCTACCAATTATGCTTCTTAATCCCTGCACCATTTCCCCCATTCTCCTCCTTCCCTCTCCTAGCTGATAATCCTCCAAATGATCTCCATACTGGCAATTCTGTTCCTCTTCTAGTTGTTTGCTTAGTTTGATATTTTTGTGTGTATGTGTTTTTAGATGCAGTTGTTGATAGGTGTGAATTTGTTGCCTTTTTAATATTTGTGGTTTTGATATTCTTCATTTCTTAAATGAGTCCCTTTAACATTTCATGTAATAATTGCTTAGTGATAAATAACTCCGTTAGTTTTACCTTGTCTGCACCTATCTGTCCTTCCATTCTAAATGGCAGCTTTGCTGGATAGAGTAACATAGGTTGTAGGTTCTTGCTTTTCATCATTTTGAAATACTTCTTGCTAGTCCCTTCTTGCCTGCAAAGTTTCTTTTGAGAAATCAGGTGATAGTGTTACAAGCACTCCTTTGTAGGTAACTATTTGCTTTTCTCTTGTTGTTTTTAAGATTATGTCTTTATCTTTAACCTTTGGCATCTTAATTATGGTGTTTTGGTGTAGTCCTTTTTGGTTCCAACCTATTTGGGATTCTCTGTTCTTCCTGGTCTTATATGTCTATTTACTTCACCAAATTAGGGTAGTTTTCTTACACTGTTTTTAAAATAAGTTTTCCATTTCCTTCTCTTTCTCTTGTCCTTCTGGCATCCCTATGATTCGGATGTTGGCATGTTTGGAGATGTCACAGAGGCTCCTAAACCCATTCTTGTTTTATTGCATTCTTGTTTCATCTTTCTGTTCTGGCTGAGTGTTTATTTCTTCCTTATGTTCCAAATCATTGATTTGAATACTGCTTTCCTTCCCTTTACTGTTGGTTCCCTGTGGATTTTTTTTTATTTCACTAATTGTAATCTTCACTTCTTCTTTTATGTTTATGCCATACTCAGTAAGTTCTCTTAGCATCCTGATCACTAGTATTTTGAACTCTGCATCTGAGAGGCTGGCTATTTCCATATCATTCAGTTCTTTTTCAGGGTTTTGTTCTGTTCTTTCACTTGGGCCATATTTCTTTGTCTCCTCTATTTGGCAGCCTCTTTGTGTTCATTTCTGTGTATGAGGTAGGGGTGCTTTTATTCCCTCACTTATAGCATGGTCTATATAGAAAAGGCACCTATAAATTGTGTGGAGTGGAGCCCTAGGTAATTGCCAGGGAAGGGCAACCTGGTTTACTGCTTTGGCTCTGTTGGGAATGGGAAAGGGCTTGGAAAGGGGACAATGCTTCTGCCTGGCTTCTGGAGGTTTGCCCAGCACTTGCCCCATTTCTAGTCACTTCACTCACTCCCCATATGTTACTGCCACCCTTGCAGCTGCTGCTCTGGTGGTGAAACCCAGAGTGGGTGGGTTTGCATATGTTTGAAGTCCATGCAGGCCCTTTAAGCAGCAAAAATCTGGAAGTTTCTTTCACTGTCCCACCTCCACTGGTTTTTACACCTAGAGGTAACAGAGATTTATCTTCCCATTGCTAGAACCCTGGAATTCACAGTCTGGCCTGTGGGTCAGGGGCTGGGATCACTTGCTCTTCAGATATCCCTCCTGATTTTTACCCACCACAGGTGAATGTGGGACTGCTCATTCTACCACTGCTGCCACTTCCTTTCCAAACCATACTGCCTCTCTGCCCATCTCTGCAACTCTGTCCCTCCTATCCATTTAGATGAATGTGGCTTCTTTAAATCCTTGGTTGTTGGTCTTCCATACAGCCCAATTTTCTGACATTTTTGGGTGTTACTAGTTTTCAGACCTGGTTTTAATTCTTTCTCTGATTGTGTGAGAAGTGTGTCTACCTATGCCTCCATCTTGATCAGAAGTCAAAGAGCTGAGATTTAAACTGATTTGAAAACATCTATGAATAAAAGAGTTGAAAAGAATTGGGAGTAAGTGGAATTGCCTCCCATCCAATAGACTTATTTATTTCATATTATGTAAATTCAGGTTCTCTGAAAAGCAGATGTTAAGGTGGGATTAGGTATCAAAGTTTCATTGGGAAAACAGCTGTTAAGGATAAAGGTGTAAGAACTAGAGAGTATAAGGAGAGCCTTTAGAACAAGATGCTAAGGTCTGAACCTGTGAAGAAGGGGAGAAGGAAGAAGGATTGCAGAGGAAGTGTTTCACACTGCAGAGTACTTCCCAGGCAGATTCAGATAATGGGGATGCTGAACATTAATATCCCATCATGCTCAATGATTTGCTGGGAATAGCCCATGTGATACAGTGAGGAAGCTCTGCTCTTTGTGGTTGGAAGGGAGAGATACACATTTTCATTGCTATAGCAAATTTGGGATAGAGATATTTTTGAGCTTTTAATGTTTCTCATTTCAGTTTCTAGTGGTCCAGGGTGTCTCTACTTCTCTATTCATTTTGGTAGCTAATAAAGCACACCAAATCTCAGAAAAAAGAGAATTCCCATTCTTTTTATCTCCCCTCCCTTAAAAGCAATGAATAGAAAATAAGCCTAAGTATGACATTAAAAAGTACACTTGGTAAATTAAAGTTTAAACCAAACAATAAATTAATTTATCAAGGAAGCAAAAAATGTACATGTTCTCATCTACCGAGTAGTTATTTATGAATGAGTATATTTTCATAGTTCACTATGGGTTCAGCCTCCTGATCTGCATGCTTATTTGTATCTGTCCTTTCTTTTTCTTTCTACTTATTGCCTACTTACTTTCTCTCCCCTAATCACCAGAATAATGAAAAGCTCTTTTAATATTAATCCAAATAAAACTGGTATTTTTCTCAAACAGAAAAAACTCCTATATTTGCAGTAATAAATTCCTAAATCCACTTTAAATAGTCTTAGGATTGTCCAGTATTTTGGATATCTGAACCACTGTTTGTAGTTCATGATATCAGAACATGAAGAATAGAACATAACAGTAATTATGGAAAAAATAAATACAATAGCTAATTAACATAGTTTATGAGGTATACTTATAAGTACATGTAAACAAATATGCTTAAATGCAATTTATATATATGATACATAGGTGAAACTTTAATAATCTAGAGAATTACATTATAAAGTCCTGATGACATAGTATGGTTCAATATTTGAAATATAGAGAAGAAACTGCCTGAGCACTGTGGAACAAAGACAACTGAGAAAGGATGAGAACAAAGTTGATGTCTAGTGGGCTATGGAGGTCAGTTTCTGTGCAGAAAGGATGTCAAGCCTGAACCCTGGATAGGCACTGACTCAGAAATAGACACTTATGTTCAAATGAGTTGTGTGTGTTTTCTCTAAGCTAATACAAGCTACAGCTCTCCTTTGTCATTGCTCACATTTCTTATTTTCTTTTTTCTTTTTATACTTGGGTTCTATAGAAACAAGCAGATGAAAATATTTTAAAATTCTTAAGTATTCAAGAATATCAAATACCATTGTGCATTAATAATGGGTAAATGGTCTGATATTTGGCCAGAATAGCTGGCTAGGTTTTCTTTTTTTAAATAGAAAGATCTAAACATAGATATAAATATCTATAGGCTCACAGGAAAGAATAAAGGTGGTATTTCAGTTTGATATACAAAGAATGGATTCTTTAGAAAAAGACCACCCATTCATGAAAAATTTTGTACCTTATCTTTATTTCAAAATGAACTTATAGTGGCTTAAATATTAATTATAAAAAGTTTTAATAATGTAGCACATGCACATGATACAAATAATTCAGGATTATAATAGAGATGAACAGTTTTATCCATATTCCTCCCTACTTCCCACAGAGACTTCACTCTTAAATTGTTCTGTTTTTAACTCTTCTGCTGGTTAACTTCATAACTTCAATTAATTTACATCCCTATTCTTGACATATCAGCTCTGACATAATCTGTAAACACACCACTGTGAAATATGAAGACCCACTCTAAGTTGAATCCATTCCCACTTTAGCAGTTATCATCATTCACTTTCCACTTAACAGAAATTTGTTGACATCTATCACCTATTGATAAAAGTAGCATGCTCAAAATGGATTTTGAGACATGTGGACAAGTATCTGTGTTTTAAAAAATGTGGGTTTAGTGTTTCAAACTAAACTGAGAATCTAGAGTTAAGCCAAAATTAAAATTAAGAATTAACTGTTGAAAGAAGAATATTATATATGACTATAAGCTGGAAAAAGCAGGCTTTCTAAGCAAGGAAACAAAAGAAACCAAAGGAAAAAAATTATAGATATGCAACAGCTGACAGTACTCAAGAAGAGTAAAATATGTTTTTAAAAGGGTCAGAAACACCAAAAAAATAGTTAACTGGGAAAAATTCTGTGCCATATACATAACAAGGATTAATGTGCCTTTTGTGTCAAGAGGTTTAACACAAAAATACAGGGAAAGTGGATGGAGCTGCATAACCATTATGAACATGGACCCTGATGCCAGTTTCCTGGCTTCAAGTCTCAGCTTCTCCATCACTTATTTGTCAAGTAGGATGCTAATATTAATTTGTTTGTAGATATGTTTTTGAGAGTGCAATGACTACAATGATTACAACATGTAAACTACTTAAAAAGTACAGGAAACAAAATTAAGTACCCAATAATTGTTTATATGACTTTTATTACTGTTGTAATTATTTGGGACAAACTAATAAAAAGCAGGCAAATAATAATAAAAAATTCCCTAAGGAACTGCAATAACTAGTAAACAAGAATCAGATCAGGTAAACTCAGGCAAGATACATCATTATCCAATTACCCACCTGGTTGGAAATAATTAAAAAATCAATAAGACAGCATTAGATGGACTGTATGAAGAGAAGTGGGTATTCTCATAGAATTCTGTGAAAAATGTGTAAATTACTACAGTATTTCTGTAGAGAAATTTGGCCCATGAATCAAAAGCTTTAAAGATATGCATTCTTTCTATTCTACAAATTCTACTGTATTTTGCTGTGGTATAATGTGCACTTTTCCTCCAAATTTTTGAGGGAAAAATGAGGATGTGCATTACATGGGTAGTACTAATTCTGTATCTATATAAATATTTTTTAAAATTTATGCCTGTGTGTTAAAAGTGTAATTCTAGAAAGCAATAATGATATCTGTATGCAAAATAATACCCTGAAATATGTATAGGTTTTATATATAAATGAAAAATTGGATTAAAAATTAAAATGAAAGATTTTTTTCCTGAAAGTTGGAGCCAAAAACATGGGTGTGCATTTTATATAAGAGCTCATCATACATGGGAAAATATGGTAATGCTAGGAAATAATCTTAAGAAAATAGATAAATACCTTGAAATTCTCAAGCACTATTTATAAAACTAATGAAAGCACTTTACTCTTGTAGCAATAAAAGGTTGTATAAAGAAATTGTTGTATACTACACAATGAAATTGTGACAAGATGGAATATGTAATATAAAGCATAATGTAGAGAAAAATCTATGGCATTATGGGTATGAAATACCTACACATGATGAAATCAATCAGTAGTCAGATAAATGGTATATGTTACAACTATATTGTTACATTAAAGTGCTATATAAATCTATCATATCTAAATATCAATTTTTAAATTTTCTGTGGATGTTGTAATATCATACATATAGTCATATTTTTATGTACATCAAAGCTATATAACTTAAAAATATAAGACAAACATGATGGGTTGAGGAAAATCACCTTTAAGATTTTTCTCTCTGAATTATTTATGTTCTACAACAATCTATTAATACAATATTCAGATATAGAAGGTGATCCACTAACATAAGTCAAATATAATTTCTAATATTGTATCTGATAATAATGACTTCCATTTAGCATTATCTTTGCTTCATTTAGAAATATCATTAGTTGGGTTTTAAGAACATCATTAAATTATTACAATTAAAACATTGGCAAAATCACTTTTATCTGAAGACTAGAGTGTCCATTACCTTATTTGAGTCTAAAACCAGATTTTATATGCTAAAAAACCAAAACTCATTGTGATCATTTTCTGTTTAGGATATCTAAGTCAGTCCTAATCCTTTAGTACTTAGATACCCAACCTTAATATAATTTTACTTAGCTAAAAATTAAGTTTTTTATCTTGTTCTAAGATATTTATACTAATATATTAATGATATAAAACCCTACTCTAAGTAACATTTTGCTCAATGGAGCAGGTAAATAACAAAAAATCATATTTTTAAGTAGAAGATAAATACATGCCACTTACACTACCTTCTGATAAGCCATGTTTTCTGTATCAAACAAATAAATTTATCATTTATATAATTTTAACTCAATTCCTAGTGAGAATATAAGCCAACACATTTGAAACATGAAAACAATTTCAAGATAAAGCACACATTCTGAAAAATCTGAAATGCCTCAGACCTTTAGTGTATCCTGTAAATCCCAAAATAATCTCCATATTTTCAATTATTTTTTATAAAATATATAATTTTGTTACTTTTCAGGTTAATTGCATCCCCCCAAATTTGTATGTTGAAGTCTTAATACCAGTACTTAAAAATGTAATTGTGTCTGGAGATCTTTCAAGGGTCTTTCAAGATAGGGTTTTTATGTAAAGATAAATTCTTTACAATGAGATCGTTAGGCCCCAATCCAGTGTCCTTACAAGAGATTAGGACACAGACACGCACAAAGGCAAGACCATGTGAAGACACAGCGAAAAGACAGCTACCTGCCAACCAAGGAGAATGGACTAAAAAATCCCAAACAATCTAACATCATAGCCTCAGATTTTCAGCCTCTAGAACTATGAGAAAATGCCTGTCTATCATTTAAGCCATCCGGTCTGTGGTACATTCTCATGGAAGCCCCAGAAAACTAACATAGTATCTGTTGGCTACTTGATGAATCCAGATAACAAGGTTTATTTATTTATTTATTTTTGGTTTTCACTTTGATATAGACACTGACAACATGACATATATGAATATAAGCATCATTAGCTTACTTAACATATAATGATGTTTGATGTATTGATATATCATACAGTAATTCCCAATGTATTACTTAAGTCTGGACGCTATTTAAGTCATGGGAGAGAGTTTAAAGATTAAAGTTAATGTGATTCTAAAATAAGAATGAACTGTGCTTATGAAATATCAAGATGAAATGTTCCACAATCAAAAAACTGTATTTTCACAATTCTCCTCCAATAAAGGTATAGGTAAAACAGAATTCAAACAAAAACCTCAATGATGCTTTCATTTCTATTTCTACTTTCCTAAATTTTTCAATTTTAAGCCATAAAATGTATTACGTACAATAAGAACAATAAAGTAAAAATCATGAGAAAAAAACAAACTGCTACAATAAGCTGTAAATAGTTTGATTAAACCTTTCCTCTAACATTTAAAGAAAACCAAATAGATTTTTACTGTAGACTCTCTGTTTCTAAATATTTTCTAGCTTGTGATGGTTGATATTATAGATACATCATAGTACTCCAGAAATTGCTATATAAGTATCTTCTTAAAAATGTCTATGGTAGCTTTGCTGGTTCTGTAAATATTATTTCTCAGATCCTAAGTCTAAATGGCTGGTTTGAATATGGTCAGAAGAATCCTAGATGCTCCCAACTAGAAACAGGCTTTTCCATTGAGATATAAAAGGCCATTTAAAGACTCTTTTCAACTTAAGTAAGCTCCACTTAGAAAACAACTTCTGTATTTAGATAGATCATTGAATCTTTCTTTAATTTTCTTGTTTCTTAATTCTAAAACTTTTGGCAGAGAAATTCTAAATAAAATCAAGTAAAAAATAATTTTCTCTGAGCAAATATCAAAGAAAATGGCATGCTTTAGTAAGATATTGCTTTTTCATACTGTGTGTACTTTTTGTACATCATCCGGGTATGGTTATACTTAAGTCTGCGATTTAAGAAGATAAATCTTATGAAGGGCAATATGCCCAGTATTTTCATTTCTTGTGTCTAATATCTTTTTGTTCCTTTGTTAATTTATGTGTCTATTTGGCTTATTTTGTTTTTGCTCATCCTTCTTGCTTAATTTATTCCATAAACAGTTCTGAGGGCCAACCCAGATAAGATATGGTGCTCCTTTAGCTCCTGAGGCTTGCCAAATCGCCTTAATATTATTATGTTATTGTTGAGAAAACACTGTCCAAGGAGTCAGAGAGTTCAGTGATTTGGATTTTGGTTTATATAGAGCTGTGCTTGTGAATAAAGATCCAACTGTCTTTCTCAGAGGAATGGCAACTATCACTTAAAATTAAGTGTAACTATTTCTCATTCAGCTAACACATGTTGCTCACTGGACATATTTTAAATATGGCCTAAAGTAAAACCATATATTTTTAAAGGGAGGAAACTAACTCTATTAATAATTTCAGGGGATGAGGAACACAAGCTCAAAGAAAGTGACTGAAAGAGGTTATATAATGTTAAACAATGGTTTACTTCAAACAAAGCCACTTCAGAGTAGCAGTCTCCTTTCATTGCTTTAATGTGGTATTTATTTCCTTTGCTTCTTAGGGTGGAGTGCAGCAGTCAAAGAAGTTTAATACCCTATGTTGCATCCACTGCAGAGAAATAATAATCCCAGGATGTGCAAACAAATGGTCTCTTAAACGTGAATTTTGTTTTCTTCCTGAGCTGAAAATAAATGAAAACTGAAACCACATAGATCTGTCAGCCTATATATTTTACACACATTTTACAGAGGTATGATTAAAATCCATCAGGAAGACAAATCAAAAACATTTATCTGTCCTCTCATTCTGATCTCATTTTTTCTTTGTAAGAAGATGAAACAGTAAAAAAATTCTCCTACAGTTTATTATTAATTATGAAAATTATTAGTATAACTCTTATGAGGGCTGCATCAGGAATAATTTCAGTGGGCAAGCATGCCATCTACCTGGGTATATATCATTTTTTCTCCTGAATTGAGTGTGAAGCTGAAACTGACATATTTATCATGAGTCTGTTTTGTTTACCATGTGTTTCATAGAGAACTGTTTTTATGGTGTTACTGCAACCTCAGGCAGGTTGGGGGTTCACTCCCATAATAGTTTCACAAACACTGACATTGATTTAGAAAAAAATGAGCTTTTAATGCTTAAAAAATAAGTGTTCTTTGCAAAGTATAGTTTTAGGGATAAATTAGTCATAATTTTGTTCCAAAACAATATCCTACCTCTACGAAGTTAATGTTACTGTTATCTACTTATTTAATTTCCAGTCTTTAAATTTTGCTAATATATTACTTCAGTGAATTAAACAATATTCCCTTTCTATATCTTCAAAACTCCCACTATAAGTAAGATAATTTTAAATGGACATCCGTATGAAATGATTTAAGTAGATTTTGGAAAACAGTAAAAGTTCTATATGAGCTACTTCCTCTCCAATCTTGGCATCAATTATTAGCTCATGTAATAACCAAATGTTGCCAGCTTACTAGGAAATAGTACTGTGCAGTTCCCAACAGTCTGTGGCCACTGTTGGGAAGGCTCTCTACTGCCTCTTCTTCCCTACCCCAGTCTGGCTGTGCGTAAGCCCTGCTGCCCACCTGACACCTCTCATGTGTGTCTGAACTTGCGCACATCACATATCAGTCTAATCTGCCTATGGTTTCCAGTCTATAAATTAATTCAAGTAATTAGATTCACTGTTATGAGAATTCTTACTTTCTGGCCTTCTACATTTAAATAAAATGTACTGTTACATTACTTTTTTATATCTTCTTAAAGAAATTAAAATGTTGGTAACACGCTAGACACCTCCTCCACCCCTAATCTTACAAATAATTAGAAACTTCCCAAATATACAAAATACTTCTTCCAGATCTCTTATTTTGGCAAATAATATTCACAATTTATTTCAAGTAGTCAGAAAAATATTAGTTTTCAATAGTATATGTTGTGGAACCTAATTATTCAAAGATAAAATCCATAAGCAGATTTTTGGTAATCAGGAAAATTGATGGTCAGATTTTTACTTAATTTTCTGTGATTGAAAATTAAACTTGATTCTGAAACTTTTATTTCTCTGTGTGTGTTTGCACATACTAATACATTATTTAACTTAAGCATCCTATTGACCTAACAGGCAGAATATTTCATGGCTAACAAACAAAACGGATGGCTCATATGTTAGTATGTTAGTGCTTATGTGGTAATTCTAATTTAGAACTCAATTTTTGGTCTGTCTTCAAAATTGTCTATAATTATTGGATTTTATAGCCATTCTATAATGCAGGCTTCAAAACAATAACCATTTAAAAGTGAGCAAAATGTCTGCTTACTATTCACATAAAATGTCCCCCATGTCATCTGAGTCACAGGGAACACTGGGCATGCTTCAGTTGGTAATGAACAGCTTCAAGAAAATTTCCCAGTGGTTGCCTTCACCTTTCTAAATGTAGTATTTTTGAGATTAACATTTTCCTAGATTCAAAACTTGCCTACAAAATAAAATATATCTGCTGCACAACAGAGATTCTGGAGTACAATGTGCACCTTTGTACATGCAAAGTTTTGCATTAGGAGTTCAGATGTGACAAACAGC
Source organism: Tonatia bakeri (assembly GCA_004024845.1). Classification (NCBI taxonomy): domain Eukaryota; kingdom Metazoa; phylum Chordata; class Mammalia; order Chiroptera; family Phyllostomidae; genus Tonatia; species Tonatia bakeri. Next base: position 133,918 of record PVIA01000024.1, on the reverse strand, counting down.
AGTATTAATGCTCGGGATGGGGTAGGTGCTGCTAGGAAGAACTTGGGTGTGGAAAGTAGAAAGAAAGGGGTCTCTAAATGGAAAGTAGAATCAAATTCAATGGCAGCTACTTAACTAATTAAGATAAAATGGAACAGGACAAAGAAATGTAGCTAATTTCCATTAAGAACTATAAAATGGAAAAAAATTACAGCATAAATTACCTATAAAATGTTGGATTTATTTAAGAACAATAAATTTGATGATCTCTGAATTAATTGATCAATATTTTTATATAAATATGGACATAGGCTCCTTCCTCTTGCTTTGAAATAAAATCAAAACAGTCATCAACATGTGGTCAGATATAACCTTTACTGATGGTATAGTGGGAGTGAGGCTGACCTGTATTCTGAGCTAAAGAAAATAAGCCAGCTGCTGATTGAATAAATAAGCACAGTATTCCAGAAAACAGATCCAGCTGAGTTGTAACACCTCTGAAGCTTTCTTTTCATCTCTAAAATAGACCAGGCTCAGAATTTCACAACATGCCTAACACATCTTCCTGGGAAGAGACTCTGAAGTCTTTTGGGACACTTTTTCTTTTTTTCGTCATTTCTGATCATCAGATCACTCTTGTGATTATCCTGCTAAGAGAGAGGAACAGAAACCTTTCCTTTTTATGACAAGTCCCTCAATCCAACATTTATTTGGCTCATTAAAGTCAGTTAAACCAAAACAAACTCAACAAATTAAGTAGTTAAATCCAAATCTTATTGTAATTATTCTGAGAGGACAGATATTTCTATAATTTTCCTGACAACTGATATATACATATTTTGGGGGCAGCTTATCTAAAACTTGTTCTGCCATTTTTCTTTTCTATAACTAGTCTTCCTTTCTTGTTCCCCTCTTTGGTTTAAAAAAAAGTCCATCTATCTACTGTTAGTTTCATTACAGGAAAAATAAAAACTTTAGTGTCTATGTCTAAAAAATATTTAACATGTTCATTAAGTTATTTTAGAAACACTCAAATAAGATTTTTTCTATCTATTCAAGGAAAGTTGTTTCTAAAGAATTTTTTGTAAGAAGTAAAAAATGCAAAAAATTACCTTTTGTTTGTTATGGGAATTAATGAAACTTTTTAAATTAACTCAGTCTAAAGATTTTGGGTTAAAAGTTATTGTTTAAAGTTATTGTAACCTCTACTTTTGTTCTGAAATCAGTGAATAAAAACTAAAAAGGAAAAAAGTAACCTTTTACTTTTAATGAAACTCTGGAAGTACAACTGCCAAATATAATAAAATATGGGACAAATAAAAAAAAAAGATACTAAGGATTTAAACTACTTCAGATCTCAAATAGCACACAGAATGCTCCCAAATTAGGGGGCATGCCTTCAGGGTAGAGGGCAAACCAGTGATACTTCTTTGAAAAAGTAAGGCCAACTGGCACATAAAGCCTGCAAAGAAGCCCCAGTGCGGATGTGACATTACAGAGTGACAAGGGAAGTGGGGTGGGATGGAGACCATCATGGACACAATTTTGCCTGAGGCTCTTGTCATTGTGCCGGGGTGGAGGAGTATATTAAGTGACTATTATTTCTAAAACTTCTAATCGCTGGCAACCAAGAAGTGAAAAAACAGCAAAGGACATGTGAAATACAGAGTTCTGGTATGAGACAAAAATACCCTCTGCTATTGCTGAGCAGAAATGTACTCAAGGGTAGAGTGTTAGTGAGTTTGTGTAACTGACCCACATTGCATGTGCATGTTTTTCCAGTTCCACGCTCTGGCTCCAACTCAGGTACTATTGTTAAGCAGAGAGGTGGCCCAGAAATAATCTCTCTCCTTCCAAGATTAGCAACAATTAAAAATGACAGAGTGTGTGACATATGTGAAGAAATTAGAAGAAAATATGAGTACAAGGAATAAAATTAATATATGAACAAATTTAAAAATACCACAAAGAATACCAAACAGAAGAAATTATTGAGAAACATTTTCTCTTTAAAATCAATTACAGGAGAGTGTCCTGTCTAATGAAAAGAAGCTCATATAATAGGAAATTGGCTTCACAGAAGATGTAATGAGATAACAGAAAGATAAAGCTGGCAGAGCACAGGAATGAAATAAAAAGTGAAACAGTTTAGAAAATTTAATAAGTCACAGTATAAAAGAGAATATATAATACTTAAAAAGTTACTTAGGACACAGGTTTGATAGTGCTCAAACAAAACAAAATAAAAACTAAATATTGAAATTTATACATGAGTATACACACATAGAAAATAGCTGGAAAGTAACAAAATAAGTTTAATAATGATGCTTCTGAGGAGGCTAAACAATTTAGAGGTTTGGGGACAAGATGGAGAATTACTTTTAATTAAATACTATAATCTCTCTTATTTTTTACCATTAAAATTTTTTAAATATAATTAGCATACTCTCCTCCATTATACTACAGGGTAGGATAAAAGTATATTTATCATTGTTTGTACAGAAAGGGGGCCTAAAATTTCACAAGGCAGCTCCTTTTGACCTACGGGATTTGCTGGGGAGGGAATTCATCCAGGAGATGCCCTCAGCAGACTATGTCCTGAATCTGGAAGGAATGTTTGCCTTGAAGGGGGAACCTGGGCAGTGAGACAGAGCATCTACTATATAGACTAGTATTCAAAGGTCACTCCCTTCATGAAGTATTCTTTATTCTATATAGATAATGTAATGCTTACACAGGTGTGTGTGTACCACTGTTCCTCATTTATTTGATTTATTTGTGTTATAAATTATTTTTTGCATATCTGTCTCAACTTCAAACTTTTAAACTTTTTGGGGATAGGGATCATACATTCAGCTTTACATATATTAGGTACTGATTAACATTGTTATATATGGCCATAGTAGGCACCCTGAAGAACTGTGTCAGAATTCCACGTAAATGAGATAATTTTGCAATTTTGACAACCTATTAATATTCACATGATATTTATTATGCAATAATATGGATAAGGGGAAATGCTATACTAGAAAAATAAAGAACATAATGAAAAAACAATAGTTCTTAATTTTCACTGATATAAACATGCTTAAAGTTGGGGGAAATGACTAAAGGTAGAAATAAGGAAGAAATTTCTATAATAAAAAATGAAAATTTTGAAATTACTGTATCTCCTAAGTTTATAAATATAAAGGTTCAGAAATTATAATTCTGAACCTTTATAAATTATAAATTCAGTTATTATAATTACTGCTTTTAATGTTTAATTCCTTGAGTATTCTGTCATTTTTACTTGTGTGGCAATCCAGATTTTTTGATAAAGAAAATTAGAACTGCCCTAACAGATGTGGCTCAGTGAGTTGGGCATCATCCTGCAGACCAACAGGTCACAGGTTAAATTCTTGGTCAGAGCACATGCCTGTGTTGTGGGCCAGGTTCCTGGTTGGGGGCATGTGAGAGGCAACCAATTGACGTTTCTCCTGCACATCACCGTTTCTCTCCCTCTCTTTCTCCATCCTTTCCCTTCTCTCTAAAAATAAATAGGTAAAATTCTAAAACAACAAAAAGAAAGAACATTAGAACCAAGCCCTCTTTTGTTGTGGGGTTGGGGGAGGATACTTCATTACTTCATCATACCACAGTTTGCTAAAGTGATTAAATCTGTAAAATACAAATTCACTAAAATGCTCATTACTACTTGAAATCTCAAACAAATGCATTGGGGTATAGAAAATTATGATAATGTATTACTCTTTTGGGGACAGCTGGATATCTGACTGTGGTACCTTAAACCAAAAGATTTCAATAATGTTTTTACTTATTTTTGCTTTTAAATTTTATCTGTGTCAATAACTCATGTTTATTAAAAATATAATATAGAAGATGATTAAACCAAGAAAAGTGTTCATTTTATTTTAAAGCAATCCTCATGTATTTTTCAATCCAGTCCTACTAAGAAAGCACACATTATAGATATAATGGTTAAAATCTCACTGATAATGGCAGAAAAAATTATATCTACTTCTGGTAGATTTTTAAAAAGATATTATGCCTCTAAAGGCATATTATTCTTGTTGCAGTTCTTCCCCTGGGGCAACATTGATTTAAATGATTCATCTCCATTTGCTCCAGTTATTTGGGAGAAAATATCAAAATATAGATTGACAATCTTTACAACATTACTTCTATTTTGTACTGCCTAATTTTCTTTTAGCTAATTAAAACATCTAAAGTGGCTCTAATACAATTTGCTCAGGATCATTTATAGGAGAAAGTATGAAGAAGTCTGTCTTTGATGAAAACCCTTTTCCCAACTTATTTTTTCCCCTCTCTTTCTTTATGGCCATTAGTAAATAAATATCCAGCCACTATACTAATTCTTAAGCCAATATTGGCTAATAATGAGTCAGCCTTTGAGCTACAATCTTGAGTGATCTTTCAGGCCATGCCATAGTCAATTACTGCATCAGGCTTTGCAGGCAGGTCTCATTGGGGGAAGCTCCCTCTCACAGCATACTTAGTGCATAGCCAGTACATTGATGATTGTGGAGAGAGTTGCAGTCAAGGACTCCAAACCCTCTAGGCCAGCCACACTCATATGTATGCATTCCTAGCCCATGAGACTCCATTTGGAGTTCCCTTTATCAGGGGTCTTAGCCAAAGTAATTCCCAGATGCCTCCGGTACAGACTTCTTTATCCTGAGCCCTTCCCACTTCGACTCAGTCACTCCAATCCCTTCCCTCTCTCCTTCCCCGCAGCCCACAGGTCCATAGAGAGGTGGAAGCCTTTTTTTTGCTGGGGCTTCTGTGCTGTGTCAACCTGACCCACAGCTGGTATTATTCCATGGAATATTAGAGAGTTGGCACCACTTTGCTCCTCTTTCTTGTGCTGTTATAATAAGTGATAAAGCTTGATTGTTACTTTTAACTTGGTCCTAATGGTCCGCCTTGACACATGCTTGGTTAACAGTTAAGTGTTTACCAAATTTTAGACATTACTTCAGCAATCAATAAACTTGCTTCCTCCCTTCTAAAGATCCTTTATCTCAGAGATGTGTTCATATCCAGACTTTATGATAGTACTTTGAAAGACAGAAATTTGTTTTGAAGCTTAAAGTATAATCAAGGGTGGTGGAACCTGAGGCATTGTGATAACTGCTGTAAGGTTTCAGAGCATATACTTTGAAAACCTAGATGTTTTTTGTTGTGATAAGAATAGTCAACATGAGATATCTTAAATTTTTGAGTACATAATGCATTATTGGGAACTATAGTCACAATATTCATCTTATTTAATCGAAACATCATACCCACTGAATAGCAACTTCCTCTTTGTCCACACCCCCTCCCCTTAGCAACCACCCTTCTACTCTCTGTTTCTGCAAGTTAGCCTATTTTAGATGCCTTATACAAGTGGGCCCATGCAGTACATATCCTTCTGCGACTAGTTTATTTCACTTAGTATAATGACCTACAGATTCACTCATATTGTTACATATGAAAGGATTTCCTTCTTTTTCTAAAGCTAAATAATACTCATTTGTATGTGTATATCATACTTTCTTTATTCATCTATTCATCCTTTAATGAACATTTACATTGTTTCCACACTTGTGGCTACTGGGAACAATGCTATAGTGGACATTGGAGTGAAGATATCTCTATGAGATCTTGATTTCAATTTTTAAATAAATACCTAGAAAAGCTGGAATTTGACCCATATACCTGAAGTTAGGGACACACCTGCATACTGATATGGCCATTCCCAAGTACCTTCAACAGTTATGCTCATCATTGTGGCTAGCTATGAGCCTATATGCATAGCCTTTCCATATGTGTACTTTTTTTTTCTATCTTGCACAGATGACCTGAGTTTGTAAATAACCCAAAGTAAAAGCCAAAGCCCTTCAATGGCCTGTGGGAATTTACCCATTCTGACCTTGTCCCTGGATACTTCTCCGATCTTCTCTCCTACACCTTCTTTCTTTCACCCACATGAAGCCACATGAAGACAGATATACCTGCTCCAGGACTTTGTATTTGTTTCCTCCTGTCAGGGGTGTTCTTTTCCCAAAAATCTACTGGCTCGTTCCTTCACCTTTTCTCAAATGTTGGCCATCCTACCCAAAATTAACTGCTTTCTCTCCCTTAACACACTTTCTCCATGTTGCCTGTTGAATCCCCAATACCTAAAGTGATATCTGGAACATTGCAAGTATTCAATAAATATTTATTGAATGAATGAAATGAGAAACTATACCTATAATCAGGAAATCCAGAATACTTTTTGAGATCACAAAATTTATTATATATAGCTCCTCTGACATTTCAATACAGATAAGTAGTCTATGTGCCAAGTCCTTACAATGCTGAGACTGAAAAGATAGCCAATCTCAGCACAGCTGTAGCTAAGACTTGTCCAGAACTTCAGCCATAGGAAATAAACTTGCAGCCCTGGATTTCTGGACACAGCTAAAAACTCATTTTCAGATCATACCTGGCCTAAACGTGCCTCTGTTTCTATTTGAAGCTAGAGTTGAAAAATAAAATCCTCTCTGACTTTAGCAGCAGAGTTCAGAGAGAGACACAGCACAGATCAGAGAGACAGAAAACAGAGAGAATAAGCAAGAGCAGGCAGAATACAGAGGATATTCTTCCTAATGAGTAGCTGCAGGCAGTGTTTGAAAAGTAAGCATGGCCCCTAAAATCCTAGCACTCTGCAGATTCATGGAGATGATTAATAAAGCCAATTCACTCAAGTCTGAACCTTCAGCAATTGCAGAGACTCCAATAATGGTCTGTAGTTAGTAGTGAACCTATTCCTGGGGAACTGACTATTGAAGTGCAAGTAGTTAACTAACTTCTCCCAGCTTTTTGAAATATACTGTGTTATCTTGTTTCTTACAACATCGTCATGCTGCTGTGTATTACTTTATAAGAATAGAAGGTAAAGTATAAAAAAATTAAATATCTAGCTCAAAATCACAATCTAGGAAGTAGTGAGTTGAGAATTGGAACCAAGAATCCTACATTACAGCGTATGGACAGGAGCTACCAGATGGAAGAACAGAGAAGACCAGGATCTGAGCAAGTCCTGCCAGGCTAAGCATTTCTATGATGTCCCAGCAAGGAATGGGTATCAGGAAGCACTGCACCACAATCCCAATGTTTATTAAATATATATATATAACTGCATATATATGTTTATAATATATATATTAAAACTGTAACTGTGTATATTATAAAATATATATACTGTGTATACATAAAACTGTAACTGTGTATATATACTCATATATATAAACTGTAACTGTGTGTATATATATGCTGTATATATATAACTGTAACTGTGTATATATATTTATTTAATATATATTAAAATATATTTCTTATTTAGTATATTCCCAAGTTGGCATTTCATTATTTGCAATTAATAATTATGTTGTATTTATAAAGCCCTGAGTTATAGAATTAAGCAGTATTTCTAGAAAATGTTCTAGATTTCTCAGAGTTTTTTTTAGCAACTTTGATTTTTCTGGTGCACTGTCTTTAGGAGAACAAGACTGTAAACAATAATATGTAACTATCATTTGCTGGACACTTGCTATGCCACACACTGTTACTAGTGCTTCATATACTTAATCTCAACACATCTGCATAACAATATTATACTATAATTATTGCATCCGTATTACAATATTGTGTGATATAAAACCAGTTCTGGCTGACTTCAGAGTACCACACATTTACCAAAAATGTCATGCTACACAAGAAAACAACAAATTAGTATGTTCACTTCATAGCAATGAAGGTGGATTCAAGCAATCTTATCAGTGGTTATTAAAGCACTGGTCTGCCTGCATAGCTTTTTATTTTATCACAACCAACCTGATGACAGAGAATGTTTCAGTTAATGACCACTTGTCATAATTCTTCTTATTCTACATTTCTCATGTCCTCAGTCCCACACTGCCTGAGAACCCCATGGATCATTGGTTCATAAGTTAGGCTCAAACTCTTCCTTCAGAGTGTAGTGGAATGAGATCGTAGCTGTGGGTAAGCACAGGTAGCATAAACTGTGAGGACGAGCAAGTGAAATTGGAATCTGGAACATGTGTACATAGCTACAGTTGCTAAAAGCTCAACTAGGAAGATACAGCTTAAGAGGGAGGGTCTTGCAATACTACTTATTGATATACACTGAATTCTAAAGAATATAGTAAACCTATTGGCCATAGCTATAAGAAACCTACAAGATTGTGTCATGTCTCCATTTTGACTATGGAAAATAAGAATAAGTTGGTCCCTTAAACACCAAATCCATGTTTCTTGAGGGAAACTAATTCTGAGTCTGCCTTTGAGATATGATTTATCCCTTGTAAACATTGTAAGCTCCGTATGCCTGTTAGTTACTATGATAACACAGCCAGAACTTTTCAGAGCAAACGCTCTGCATCATAATGTAACCCACATAATCCAAGCATGTAATGCATATAATAGGATTCTAATACAAAATCAGGGTTGCAAAAGAACTTTGATACTTTTTTGATATTTACATGCACTAATCTATCCTCTATGGTCTCCAGCTATGCTAATTTCCATTCACACAGAGCAGCGATTTTCAACCAACGTGCCATGAGAATTTTTATAACACGCAGTACCTGACAATTTAGTTGGGGCACTGACTTCTTTTCCCTGAGATTGCCAAATTAAAAAATGATAACAGCCCATACAACAATAGCTGTTGGTGTGAATAAATATCAAAATTATACCTTTTTGTCAGATCAGCACAAGTAGAATATATTTTTTGGTGTGCTGCAGAATTTTGGCCATTAGTTTATGTGTGCCATGAGATGAAAGGTTGAAAACCACTGTAGAGCATTAAGTGTATGCTGTCACTTCTTTTAAAAGAACATTTGAATGGTGGTAAAGTCTCATTTTAAAAAATACACAGCACTTGTACTGCTTTAATAAAAAGTTTAATAAAGAAAGGAAATCAAACTGTTTTATGAAAAACTGGTAACAAGGTTAGTGAGAGAAAAGGCACCATAGCAATGAAGGGATTGAGATTTAGAAACAGAGGCAATGGGAGACCTCATGAATGCATTGTGAACACTGAAAAGTATTGTTTAAGATCTCAAAGCAGTAAAAAGGACACTTTGATTTCATGGGATAAACTTTGAAATCACATATTATGTCAATAAGAAAATATTTTCATTTGCAAAATACTATGCATTTATGACAGGGTATTCTATCAAACATGAGCTGAATTGGATACACCTGGACTAGAAAGTAGTTACTCCATGCTGTAAACTACTGAAAGATGGGATCTTTCTTTTGCTTGAACTAAACAGAACACTTAGAACCAAGCTGGCTCTGGCTATGAGTAGGTGTTCATACAATACAACACGCAAACTGGGATACCTGTGTAGGGGAAAGGGGCACTTTGCCAGTGCAAGAGAATAAATCAGGAGGATTATCAGGAGGATTTCCAGGATTATCCTGGAAATTAAAGCCACATTATTTAAGAGGTGTAACATGTCTATGGAAGGACCTAAACATAATCCTCATTTATATTCACATTTATTCAATTTTTAAAATAGTAAGTATTGAACTATGGCATGTAAGATCAAAAATCCCAATTACAATAATGCATTAGTAATTTAATATCATTGTATAGCAATTTTTAGTTTATCATATTCCAAAGGTAGAAGACACTAGTGTTGTATCTAAACATTGATAGCTTTGAATAAAAAAGGAAAAGTGGTATGCATAATTGTACCACATACAATCAGTTTTATGAATGTGTCATTTTCAAATGGTGAAACAGTCACAACTTTACAAGGAAATAGGTTAACATGCTATGATTATTTATGACTTCCAGTACTGCCTAGAAAATATTCCTGTCCTTCTTTTGGTTGTACAAGGAAGCAAAGTGTATCCGCCTATGTCTCAAGGAATCTGGGACTCGAATGATTTGGAGCAGAAGGAAGAAATAAACAGTCAACCAGAACAGAATGAAGAAACAAGAATTCAAAAAAATGAAGCGAGGCTCAAGGACCTCCAGGACAATTATGGACATTCCAACATCCGAATCATAGGGGTGGAAGAACAAGAGGAAAATCAAGAAATTGAAAACTTATTTGAAAACATAATAAAGGAGAGCTTCCCCAATCTGGCAAAGCAAATAGACTTCCCGGAAGTCCAGGAAGCTCAGAGAGTCCCAAAGAAATTGGACCCAAGGAAGCACACACCAAGGCACATCATAATTACATTACCCAAGACTCAAGAGAAGGAGAGAATCCTAAAAGCAACAAGAGAAAAGGAGACAGTTACCTACAAAAGAGTTCCCATAAGACTATCAGCTGATTTCTCAAAAGAAACCTTATAGGCAAGAAGGGGCTGGAAAGAAGTATTCCAAGTCATGAAAGGTAGGGACCTACATCCAAGATTACTCTATCCAGCAAAGCTTTCATTTAGAATGGAAGGGCCGATAAAGTGCTTCCCAGATAAGGTCAAGTTAAAGTAGTTCGTCATCACAAAATCTTTACTATATGAAATATTAAAGGAATTTATCTAAGAAAAAGAAGACAAAAAATGCGATCATTAAAATAATAATAAATTCACAACTATCAACAACCAAACCACCCCCCAAAAAGGACGAAAACAAAAAGAACTAAGGAAACAACTAGAAGAGGAACAGATTCACAGAAATAGAGATCACATGGTGGGTTACCAGTGGAGAGGGGAAAGGGGATAATGGGGAATAGGTACAGGGAATAAGAAGCATGAAAGGTAGGTATAAAACAGATAGGGGGAGATTAAGATAATATGGGAAATTTAAACGCCAAAGAGCTTATATGCACCAACCCATGGACATGAACTAAGGTGGGGGAATGATTGTGGGAGGGGGGTGCAGGGTGGAGGGGAATAAAGGGGAAAGAAAAATGGGACAACTGTAATAGAATGATCAATAAAATATATTTTAAAAATATTCCTCAGATAAAGAAAACAAGTTTCTCCTACCAGAATAACTAAAATGAAAAAGAAGGGCAGTGCTAAATGTGGGTGAATATGTGGAGAAACCAAATATCACACATATTCTTTGGGAGTGTTTAAACTGATGCAATCATTTTGGAAAATATTGGAAAGTTACTTGGCATTATGTATTAAAGCTGAATCCATACTTATCTTTGAACCATCAATTTCTAGCCTAACAGAAATATGTATGTATATTCACAAAAAGACATCAAATTTTTATGGTAGCATTATTTGTAAGAGCCCCAAACTAGAAACTATTAAGTAGCCCATCAAGAGAAGACTAGAGAATAAATTTTGATATATTCATGCAATGAAAAGTCAACAAAAATAAGAGCTGCAACTACTCACAATAATATGGATCAATCTCACAAACATAATCCCTAACAGAAGAATCCAGATTCAAAAGCGTACAAAGAGTTTGATTCTATTTATGTAAAGGGGGAAACCAGGCCAACCCAGTCTGTGGTGTGAATGTCAGGAGGGCTGAGGGTGTTAGCACTGGCTGGAAGGGCGCAGGGGGAGAGTGCTCTGTGGCTGGTAAGATTTTCTTCCTAATCTGGGTGCTTGTTACATGTGTACATTCATTTTGTAAAAAATTAAACAGCATATTTACAGACTTTCCTTACTTAAGTAATACTTCCATAAATATTTTTTGAAGATACAAACTTCAGTTGAGCACTACTGGAAATGATAAGTTTTCTATTAACAAGGCCTAAAATAATGGCATTTTAAAGCATATAGAAACATTAATTCTCATTTAATCTTTGGGAAAAGAAGTATTATGCAAAATATATTCCAAGGTTTTATTAAATAGTTTGATAGAATCATTTCTAATTCTAAATCTACTTTAAAAAAGAATCTACTCATATTTCAGCAAAACTTTAGATTATAAAAAGAATGGTGCATTTCTTAGTTTCATGTATATATACATGCATAATGTATGTGTAATGTATACATTATATATAATATGTATACTTATAATACATGAGCTTATAGTACTGATGACATTTTCCCCACATCTTCTTTTTTACAATAACATTCAATGTGTGTTTTTATAAAAAAGGTCATTTTTAGTTTTCAGAACACAGCTGCTACAATGTTAAGGACTGTCTTTAGAGAGCAGAACTAACATGAGTTGAAGGGGTCCTCTGATTGATTTTTAATGGGAAAGGGTAATTATGGTCAGTGGTATCACCTTTGCCTGATAACTTATTAAAGGTAAAGAACATAAAATATAATTTGTAATTCTGGATAAAGTCACTGGACAGGCTCTACTCCATCATTCAGAATATTTACAAATGCTTTCAGAAATATTACATTAAAAAAAACCTAGAACTGAAATGAACCTTTGCCTTTTGCTTATAAATGTGTAAAAACCTATCTTTGCATTCTAAACTCTCCATATTAAAATGTTTGCTCCAAATGAAAATTTGTGTAATTTAAAAACTATTATAGTAAATCATGTTTTTACTGATAAACCAGTTTTATAATGACTTTCCTTTTACATTTTAATTTATTGTTATTTTCATTTCTTACATGTCTTATTCATATTTTTCAATTTTATTTATATTGTAATTAATATTTATTGCAATGTAGAACTGAAACATAATTTGAACCTGATTCTACATGTTATTGCACTTAGAACAAACACATACAGGTAACAAGCTAGCTAGACACTGAATAATTAATTGATGTTACGAACACTTCATATTTTGTTCTTAGATGTTCAAGAGAATTTTAGTAATATGTATAGAAATTGAGATCTTGGGGTGGGCATGTGATTCATTATGGCTTTTCCAAATTTAAATAATGAAATAAAAACTCATTGTATTTTAAAATTCATTAGGCAGTTAATTTTCAAGTTGTATTACATTGGAAAAATATATGCCTTTAATATGTTATATAAAAAAGACACTAAATGCTGAAAACATATTTGTTACATTTTTGACTATACAAGTTAAAGTGAGTTTTTGATTTGGTTTAAAATGACAAAAACATAAACATTGTAGAGACAGTTTTGGGTAATCCTCAACTACAGTATTTTAAAGCCATACAAATATTTTGTAATGACTCTTCTCAACTTCTTAACAGCTGGGGCAAGGATGTGCATAAAAATTTTAAGTACATTTATCTACAAAAACATACAAATATACATGTTTGTTAACTGAACTGCCCAAAATGATAATAATGAAGAATGCTAGAAAAGTTAAGTATAATTTGATGCAGGATAATATTACAGATCACAATATGGAAAATAAGGAGAGGGTGGACCAAGAGGATATCCAGACAGATAGAAAGAATGGCAGCTGAGGCTGCTAATCTAAACTCTGAATATCAGGCCTGATGACTTCCTGTGAATATATGGGTGAGACTGAACCCAAGTGAGAAGATGAAAGCCCTGAGTGAATCCCCATGTCGTCCCCACAAAAGGAGAAACCAAAGGACCGCTCCAGGAATCCGGAAGCAGCCCTTGTCTGCTTATCTGTCTACAACCACCAGAGAACCTCTTAGCCCAACATGTACTCTCATCCATGGAGGACTGTTTCATGTAAGAAAAAAAGAGATTATTAAAGCACTGTCTTTATTCCTCTTGACTCCTTCATTTTGTTTTCTGAGTTAAGATATAAAAAATTTTATCAAACAAGCCATTTCCTTTTGTATTTGCTCTTGCTCAGTAATTTTCATACAAAACTATTAAAGTAGGAAAGATTGGAGACTTTAAGAAATTTGAAATTCATTTGTAAAAAATATAGATATAGATATATAAATAAATTTACTCATTAACCTCTACCTAGTAGATTCAGAGCTTTCTGGAGACCAAATTGAAAAATATCAGGGTCACTCAAATGACTTAATATTAACAAATTAAAGTCTGGGTGTTTCCCATGTTAAAGTCTATATTCAGAGTCCAGCAGAAGGAACACCTGCTTGAGTATGGCTGGTAGGGTAATAACATGTGTGCAATAATTTATATTTTTAATTTGAACATTTCACCTAAAATGTCATATGGTATGCTTGAGTGTGATATTGTTATGTTACAGAATTACACGCTTATGATTTTGTAATAAAAAGGGGTGTTATTTGTGCTGGACCCTGTATATGTATAAAGCATTCATAATGGCAATGCAGGATTTTTTCCTTAGCTATCTCAGTTTTTGAATTGTCTCATGAAAAATGTTTTGCCTAGAGAATTGATATTAAAGAGAGATATGCTAAACATTTATTCCTCTAGGTTCTCTAAGTGTTATTCCTGAAGAATTACTAGGAAGCTGTATTCCAAGCTTTTGTAGAGTTAGCTTTACTGTGAGCTCTTACTTAATTAAGACTTAACTTTTGGCCTTAGGTCTTTGTCGAGTTCTGCAATAAGGAAAGTCTCCACGCAACATGTTTGAAAAGGCGGATTTACCGTGAAGATGATGAAGCTCAGCCTTCAGGACCCCTCACTTCTATGGGTACCTCCCAAGGCTCTGGAAGGGGCCCTAATACTGGGTTCATAAAATCTGGGTTTTTGGTAAATTTTGCAAAGGTAAAGTATTCTATCAACAACCTGTTAAACCACTGACTGGGTCTATTCCACCTTCTCCTCTGACAGTCTCCCCCTTTTGTCTGGTGGTATTAAGTGAGGCTTCAAGAATGGTAGGTATCTAAGCAGAATTTGGGCTGGCCACACAGTTGTTTCGGATTTAGTGGGCTACATTATGTGATCATGGTAGCTTTAGTGGGAAAATTATGTTATCTCTAGCTATCCTGGCACATTCTGTGTTATCTCCCCTGGTATTGTGATACAAAGCTGCAAGGCCCGAGCTTGTAACGTGGCCCGCGTTAGAAGGACAAGAACAGTGGAAAAGAAACAAGGTTTGAAATGTATAGAGCCATAACTAGTCTTTCAAAAACACTTCCAACTAGGAGACAGGTAAAATTGTTAACAGAGGATTTTGTTCTCTTTGATGCCAGTGAATATAGATGTTCCTATGCACTGAGAAAAGATTCAACAACACAGCGTAAAACATGGAAACCACCACCATACTGCTTTTTCTCATTTTCACAGGTAATAAGGGAAATGCAGACTTATCAGAATTCCTGTCTTTGTAGGACACGAACCTGTAACAGTACTGTAAATAGTGAGTCTGTGTGTGAAATTGCATGTTTTATGCATCCCAAAATTTCAGATCTTATCCTGGTGTTTTAATACTTCTTCTTTTGCTAAAATCTGGAAACACTTTACAAAAATAGCAGGTAGATCATACCCAAAGAAGTAAATCTCAAGGAGGAAAAGATAAACTTCTTACATAAGTAATTAGGACTTTTTATAGAAGTCTTGGAATGTTTGATAATTTAAGTAATAAAGAAGAACATATTATATGAATAGACTGGGAAAATATTTAAATTTCTTGCTAATTTGATTTAACATGAATTACTGAGAATACCAAAGATAATAAAACTCAAAAGCCATGTAACCCAAGCATCAATGACATACTGGCCAATGTATATTTCAAAAACTTGTAATATAAGTTCCCTGAAATCTTACAGCTTATATATAAAAGAATCTTGATAGAAGTTTTCTCAAATTTGACAACCCTAGTAATTTATATTACATTACAAACAACTTGTAAATCTCAAATAAACTTCTTAAAACTATCAGTAATAAAAAGTTCAATCAACTATGCTATTTTTCTAGAGATAGTGATATAAAATTATTGTCATGTATACTGTAAACTAATATAATGTTATATGTGGTTTAAATAAGTAATTTGTCCTCAGTGTTCACTCTTAGACTATACAGCCAACAATGTAGGGAAAAATTATTGAGTTACAAGTTGCTAACACTTTGGCATCAGCTTTAAAGAGTTTTAATTTTTGTGAGGTATTTGTTTCACTTTAAAGAAATGTTATCTTTTCTTCCTAATTTTAGTTTTGTAATTGCAAAAGTTTTTTCTTAAATGGGGGACTCCAAGGTAATGTAACATTTAGACCTTATAAAACCTAGATCAGCACTGTGTTTCAGTAACTTTTTATGCAATTTTAGAGGATGACCACATAATTTATTTTCCAAACAATGATAGTTTTGAGAGTGAACAACTGCAGACTTTAAACTGGAAAAGCCCCTAAACAATCCAGAGGTAGGTCATACTACTTATACAGATAAAGAGACATTTCTGATAGGTTGCATACCAGGCACTATTGGTATCTTCTGGGAAATCAGCATAATTCTTCATTTAGCTATCAAAGCTACATCTCTTGTTTTCATTCTTTGTTTGACTTCCAAGAAACTCAGGGGTAACTTTGTGCTTAAAAGCTATAGATTTTCTTAGCTCAGAATTTTCTGGATAACTCCCTAACACAATTTACCCCCTGATGTTTTATAATGTATCCCTCTCCCTCATTTTTTCAGCTTTTATTAAATGATTATATATTTAAAAAAATATTTTCTGCCGGAAACTGCCTCAAAGTATTTTTTGAAGTTGGTATTGTATAAAGACAATAGTTAAAAATGAAAAAACTTTCAAATCATCTATATAACAACAGCTACTACTAATTAAACAGTGACTCTGACTCATTTCTCTTATGCAAATTATTTTAAAAATTTTCCCTTTTTGGGGTTAGAACCAAGGAAGGAAGTGGGGATGGCTATGGTGGGGCAGGGGAATGGAGACAACTGTACTTGAACAACAATTAAAAAATGTGGGGAAAAAAAGACTTCCATTTAACTTTTAACTCTTATTTGATACTTTAGATAGGTGAGGAATTCTAGATTGCAAATAATTTTCTCTTTGTTTTGTACTCTTTCTGATGTATTAAGTCAATCACTTTCAGCTTTCTACTTTTCAATAACATAATTAAAAATACCTATACATTGTGCAATTTTAAATACGGTGTTCAGGAGGGGGAAAGGGAAACAAGTATGCTTGTATCACCTGAGCCATAACTTCTCAATCTCATTATCTTCTATCATTAATTAAATATAAGATGCATTTTAATAATGACCATTTTCTCAGAACATGAATTGTCAGCTTTACAATTATGAATCAAATTCTTTCTTTTGTAGAATGGGGAGATTTTCTATACACATATACCTATACATATATACATATGTTCTGTTTCATATATGTATATACTATATTTTGTCAGGTATAATGTGCTCCTGAGTATAATGCACATTTTTTGGCCCAAACTTTCAGGGAAAAAAATCTTTCATTTTAATTTTTAATTCAATTTTTATTTATTTATATTTAGAAACAAAACTGATCATCGTATTCCAGGATATTATTTTGCATATGGATATCATTATTGATTTCTTGACTTATACTTTTAATGCATGAGCATAAACAAAAGAATTAAAAACATTTATATAGATACAGAATTAGTACTACCCTTGAACAATGCACATGCTTTTTTTCCCCTCAAAAAGTTGGACCAAAAAAGTGCCCATTATACATGGCAAAATATGGTATAACCTCATATATGTATACTGCTGAGTGTTTGTGTGTAGCCTTACTAAGTATTTTAAAAGGTACCATTTTCTCTATGAAGAAGCATCATACAGTCCTGACACTATATAATATTACTTTGACAGCTTAATTCAATTATCTGTGTGGCATCTTTGATAAAGTCAGTGTAATTTAGACTGCTGAACAAAAGGACTGCATTTATTTCTGGCCATTGTGTGGGGCTCCTATGAAATCGAAGGAACCCTGAAGAGTAATGGGAATCTTAGCAGCACTGCCAACCCAGCAGCCTTGGTTGCTTTTCTGACCTAGGCTTTTGCTATGTAGGTAACTGTCTGTTTTCCAATTCTACTCCTGAGTAATAGCAGGTTCTCTCTTCAGTGAAACCTATCAAGCTTCTTGATAGTGTCCATTCTTTTTTTCCAGAAGAAGATCTTAATATGAATGCAAAGTGATCTCAGTAAGGACAGTCAAGCCACCAAAAAACCCTCTAAATACTGCATTTCCAACATCACATCTGGGGGAATATTGTAATCTATGATGACTGTGAGTGTGTGTGCATAGGTGTGTGTGTTTGTATTGGATTTTGAGTGAATGAAAGAGCAAGCCCCTCTCAGAGTGTCAACTAAACCCTTCATTCCCTGCTTCACAACCAATAGGAAAACTGAGATTCAAGAGCACTCTAAGAACCTTGACAGAGTACGCTGTGACTACTCAGAGAAGGCAATGAAAGAGAAAACAGACTCTCACTTGAAGGGCCTTCTCAAACAGTCACATGACATGCCTGCTCTTTCTTCCCTGCACGTGTTCACAATATTACATACTGATGGACATTCCTTGAGACAAGTAAATCTGTTCTCTCTCGCAATTTCTATTTCAGGTGAGAAAAATAAAGATATCAAGTTTAAAACAAATGCAAAAAAGCATTAAGAGAGCATTAATATTTCTTTCACTCTTTTTTAGTAGATTTTGTTCATTAACATTGATTATAAGAGTGCCTCTGAATATTTTCATACTTTAGTAATTTATAAAGTGATCTTGCCTAGATTTAAGAGTAAACAAATAAGGCAAAATTTCTCTTCCAAAAATGAGGAAAAACAAGTAATTAAAGAAAACAAAACAGAAGAAAATATGTCAGCACAATCAAGGAAAATAATTGGAGGGTAGGAAAAGAACTTCATAGAAGTTTTGAACCATTGATATGCCTTGGCTTAGGGCAGCCTGAGCAGCTCTCAATTCTGCTCAGTTTGTGTCGGGAAGCAGGATGTGGACTAATAAGAAAATAATGTTCCAAAGAATATCACTCAGGAGAGTAAGTGAAGCGAGTGTCAGGATTCTGGAAGAGGACACATACATTTCCACAAAAATAGAAGCCCCCACCTGCCCTCTTCTGATTCATTGTCAGGGACAAGGAAAACCACTGCACTTTGCCATTTTGGTGATTCCCTAATGGGCATAAAACTGTAAAGGGAAAGCTAAACACTCCCATAAACACTCAGAGCTAATTATCTCCAGTAGCAAACTGCAATTTAATCAAACAGATTATGAAAGATGAAATAAATGAGCAGGAATTTGAGAGTAAATGGGAGACAGACATTGCTTATGGAGATCCTCTGCTGCTATTCCCCCACCCTCACTACACCCCTGGTGCCAGGAAACATCATGCATATATTTCTCTTTTTTGTTGGGAAGTGGAAATGACTGCAATGATGAGAGAACCACAAGCTAGTTATAGTGAATGGGTGGTCAGCTTCTCCAAATTGAGTTAGGGGAATTATCAAGTCAAGGGCCATCCCCACACTGGACAGGGTTCCCTCCCAGACACAGTGGAATGAGAACACAGGTTCAGGACATTGAACAAGGCTTGGATGCAAATGAAAGCAGAGACCGCAGAGCCCAGCTGAACGCCCCCGGTTCCACAGCCTCCTCCACATCCAGTCCAGCACTGCACCTTTTCGGTCCTCAACATGATCTCAGAGGAAAACAGATTTCAGATGAGGAAGGAATAAGTAGAACTTACTACACTGTTTCAGTGCAAATAGTCTTGAGAGAGCTGCCAAGTTACCAAGTTATGCAATTATGCAGGAGCAAGATGAAGAAAGCAAAAAGGCAGCATTAAGGCAAAGTTACTGCAGCAAAAACAGAAAGTAAATAAAAGGAAAATAACATGTAGTAAACAAAGGGTGGCTTTATCTTGACAGAAAATAAAACCCTAAAATTGACCAAAGCTCAGAAACCTTCTCAGTCCACAAGCATTCCCTAGGAAGACCAGTTCTGAAAATACTGGGTTTGTGTCTTTACAGAGTGCTGAATAGCCCTCGGAAACTGGAATTGCTATTGGGGGGATGAAGTGTTTATTAAAGAATGAAAAACTAACTTAAAAATTGTTTTTAAGACAGATGTAGAGTAAAAATTAATTAATTCACAAGTTTTCTAGATAATTAGGTAATTTCTACCAAATAAGCTATTTGTGCTAGAAATAATAGCTTGTTTCTTACTCTACCTTTGACACAGAAGAGCATGATTAAAGGTACAACATAGAAATATATAGTGTATATATTACTTTCAAGTTTTTAAAACCACTTTCAAAGATGTACAAACTAATAAATAAAATGAGTTTATAAATGTCAACTCCTTGAATGTACAACTGACACACATATGCTTTCTGTATATTAATTCCTGCTCATTTAACTTTTTCGGATGCAATAATAATACAGAGCACTGGGAATGGAAGGAAGTTAGTCACAGGGTTCATATCAGGATTGTCATGAACTGACTGCCATCTTGAGAAAGGCTCTTGAGTTTTTATTTTTCTCTATGAGTTTTTTTTTATAAAAATTCAGACATTGACTGATAAGCTCTCTTTAAAGGAAAGAATAACAATCCTTTTATTTTCTTCTTTTTTCCTTATTCTTGGATTTTCTGAAAAAAGGTGATGGTCCAAAATGCTCCAGGAAGCTTTCCTTTAGTGGGAATGGCACTGGACCCAACACGAAGCCCGCCAGCAGTTTGGCCCTCCTTCTGCCACTCACTCCTCTGAGGATGCTGGAAATGTCCGGTTTTCTGAGCCTCTCTGTTACCTCCTGGATAAAATTAGGCAGTTCAATCCTGGCTTGTTTTCTTCCTCTTCTTTTTCTTCTCCCTTTTAAGCTTTAATAGACCCTTTTGAGGAGCTCACAAACCTGTAAAACTTCTTCCCATGAAAATGCACCTATGTACAGTGTTTGGCACATGATTTCAGTGGGTCTCTTCAGAGAGAAGTTCATCCCCCTATTTGAAGAATTTTGTGAACTGGATAATCGGTAAGGCGACTGCCAGCCCTGACATGGGAGATGCACCTTGCTATTGTAAGGCAACTGATGGAATTTCATTTTCTGGTGTTAAGAAGATTTTTCACAAAGTTAATAATTTACCTTTTTCCATTTTTAGTTCCTTGCATATATATTTTTCATAAAGTGGGCTGGATGTATATAATTTTGACTGGGATCATGGGTTAAGTCTATTTATTAAATGATTTAAGGATATGAAATGAGAGGCAATATGGTATAGTGAGTAAAATCTTTGGCTTATGAATTAATAGACCTGAGTTCTACTCTGACCTCAAGTACAGTGTTCTCTAACTTTGAGCAAGTCACTTTATAGTCCTTTCCATGACAGTGATGATACAATTGCCTCCATGATTTCTAAGGTGATTTCCCACATTGAATTTGTATTATGAGTTTATAATAGAGGGCTGATAAAGACAGTTTATTTTACTTATTTATATGGATTTGATACCATCTGGAATTTTCTCAAATGGTTTTTAGTGAACCCAATTTGTGCAAATTCCCAGATTTGTTTAGCTTAGCACCCAGGCCTAGTTCTGCAGCCAGAGTCAAGTTCACCTGAGCTGTTCCAGTCTGTTCTGTAGCTGAATCAGCAGTAGCATCTCCTCACCCAACTCCATTCAGAGCAGTGAGGCTTGCTTGTGTACACAGCCCCAAGTAATGTTGTTATCCTTATCTCCTGACAACTCTGGTGGTCTCAGCCTCCCAGAAATGAAGGCCAGCATTGTGCCCAGCTTCCATTACAATGTCACTGGAGCTGTATGGAGTCTCTGGCTGCACCCACAGTTTCCACACTTAGATGAGGCACTGTGCTGTAGGAAGAGTGAATGGATTTTTTGGTGACGGCTAAGTGGGGCTACTACCATTGTGGAGAAATTAATGTTCCTAGGGTAAACACTGATAGCAAGAAAGAGGAGATTAGAAGGCACAAGATAAATTCCTTGCACTTCTTCCTATCTGGCAGTTTCTCTGGCAACATTCAGCCTGACCAAGAAATCAGTTGCATTTTCCTGTTAAGCTGTCCTTGGTAATCAGACATCTTTTATTCACTCTCCCTCTTCCCTGCTCACGGTCCTTTTCTTTTCATTCTGCCCTTGTATTGCATACCACCCAATAAAGTGTAGCGTGCAAGCTTTACCTCGGGCTCTGTTTGCTAATTTATGCAAGTCTCAGGCAGCTGATCATGCCTAGGACCTTAGGAAAATGATAGCAGGGCAGGGTGGGAAAACTGAAAAATGTGGTTTATCAGTAAATTTGAAGTAGGTACAAATGTGTGAGCCCATCAATAGTCAGGGAATCTGCAGGTTCCCAAAGTCTGTAAGGTCACTCTTGTATTAAATTCTATAATAATCTGACCCTGATTTATTACCTTCTGCAGAGTTTAGTTATTTTTTGTTATTTCCATGAGGAAGTGGTATTTTTTATAAAGAAAGTAGAAAAATGAAGAAAATAGAGGGAGAAAAACAGGAAGTCAGATGAAAAATGAGCAAATAATTTAAAATATTAGATGACAGAAAGAAGTTAAATCCACATACATTAATGTCTAATTGCTATGGAAACCCAAATTAAATACATTATACAGACACTAAAACAAAAGATATCTTAGTTTCAAAATTTAAGTTTGTCTTTTAAAAACAAAATCATCCTCAAGCCTATGCATCTTTATTCAGCGATGTAATTTACCATAGTGTTGATTTGTGACTGACATGGAAACGTACCATCTATATCTTCTCAAAGATGGACTTGTTGCCTGTGCTGATGGGCATTTCCTCAGCAGAAACCCTGCAGTTGCCAGCCACTCTGGGGTGACCTCAGCTGCAGAGAGCAACTCTTCCAAGATTATGCCCTTCCTGAGTCAGCATCCCCTAGTGGAAAGGGTTACAAGGGCCTGGCCATGTCTTCCCAATGAGGGAGATCTGTGACGGATTGTTGGAGTTCTAGAGCTCCCTGTGGGGTCCGTCAAGGCTGCTGCAGGCTAACATTACACCTCATTACACTTCTCTCTTTGCCAATCTGGCTCCCTTCCCCTCACAACAATAGGTGTTGATCCCAAGACCTCCGTTAATAAACATTGTATACAACAAATTCTACACACTACTCTTTCCATGTTAATTTCTTTATATGAACTTTGTGTAGGTGTGGGGTATAAAGGTTCTCCCTCTAGACTTTAATTTTATATATCTGGCCCCTAAGCAGAAGTGATAAAATATTTAAGAATCTGAAATCTTAGATGCCAATCAAACAGACACTTCTTGACAACGCTTACTTGCATTAACCTTTTATTTGCTGGTTTGTGGAAAGCTCAGAGGTAGAACTATCAATATGGACATATTTAAATATTTTAGCAACCGATATAGACATCCAGGGCTTTCGTGACTGTCAGTCTGCCCCCTGAATATCAGAGGGACCATTATTGTAGCAGCCTCCTAATATGCAGCCAGATTTAGGGCAGGAACACGGTGCCCTCAGTAATTTCATATTTCTGTCAAAAAAGGGGGAAGAAAAGATGTAAAGTTTTTCACAATGGCAAAACTCTCCATATAGTGGCCCTCTAATGGATCCTTCACACAGAGTAGGGAAAAAGAAAGTGCCCAACTAAGTAGTGAACCCTCCTGTGGAGAGATTGGCTTTCAAGTGATTTTCTCTCTATTCATGAATAACTGGAACCTGTATCAACACCAAACTATGAACCAGGGAGGGAGGGAGGGAGGGAAGGAGGAGCAGAGAGAGGTAGACTATGAGTGAGAGAGAGAGAGAGATACAGAAAGTCTCTTTCTCTTTTCCATTTCTTTTGAACTAAAAGCATTGACCAGAATCCCACATTCCCTCTGATGTAAGGAATCTCATTCGTCAGTCTTAGACAACCTAGATCTCCTTTTCTAAACTATGAGCCTGCACAGTAAAATTCACTAGAATGGGGACAGCATTCTGTAATTAGAAAGAGGTCATTCCATGAAATCCAAGCAAATGTGCTTCTGTGCCTTAGATTTACTTCAAGAAACAAGAGAAAACTTAAAAAAAAAATTTAACTCATATTCTTAACAATATTTGGGAACAAATTGTATTGACAAAATATTTAGCTAAAATTTGAAAATATTACTTTATAATCCTAATTGCTGAATGCAAAGTATTTTTAGGTAGGAATATTATTGTAACTCAGTGGAAAAATATACTTATTCTTAGGAGGTAAATGTTAACATTTTTAGGGTTGAAGTGTCACCTAAGTGGTTAAACAAAATGTAAAAGGCAGGTATGGAGAGAGACTAAGAGAGTAAAGGAAAGAAAAAGTGATTTGACCCAAATATTATCAAATATGAATTTATGCTTTCAACTTTTTATTATGCTTAAAATATTCAAATGAAAACCTTGAATAAAAGACAATTATAAGCCTAATCATAAAGGCCAAAGGAAAAAATTAAGATGCAGTCATAATAAATAAATTACCTGTTGAACTGTGCATTTTCATGAGAATAAATATCATCTAATTTTTGCTTCTAAAATTGGCATTGTGATCTTGAATGGCTTCGCAAAGTGATTGGAAGAAAGCAAACCAATTTTGTGACTCACTCTACAAAGAACAGCTAGTTTTGCAGTTAAACAAATGGGTGCAGGCACACAGAGATTATACTCTGAGCAGATCTCTTCTAAGCCCATCAACTAGTGCCCATGTGTGGAGTAATAACTCTGTTTAAATGTAAAGTTGATTTGTCTTTGAATTGAAAAAATCAAATAATATTATTTTTTGAAACATGAGCTTGCTGTAACTCTTAACTGGGAAATAAAAGATTTATGCCTTTTGGCTACATTCCTAAGGTATTTGAGATACTTTTTCCCTCCTTGCAGAATACTGGCCATATAATTCCTAGCTACAGTGAAAAACTTCAAATGTAAAACAGTTTGTTTAACATATACATAAAAAAATTCTATCCCCCTCTATTAATCTTGATATAAATCAAAATTGTAACTTCTCTTGTGAGATGCAAATAATATTGGGAGAGGGAACAAATTATATTTAAATTAACTTTTCAAATCTTTTTAAAAGCAGATTTTTGATAAGAATAACAAAGCAAACATAAATCAAGCATAATCACAAATCTAAAAGAAGTATTTTTAATCGAATTATTTTTATCTAATTAGAAATACTTCTTTTAGATTATATTCAGAATGCCTTTATGAGCGTTACTTAGATAAAAATTACATTAATTTGACTTCATTTACTTAACATTGGTGCTTTTAAAAAATAAAACAAAATTCTTCTATATATTTAAGTCCATTTTCCTTGTAAAATTAAAAATCAAAGACTAATATCAGACTTAATATGCCTTTTACATTTTGTTTTGATATATTTGTTTCTGATCTTTTAAGATTTTATATATTTATTTTTAGAGAGAGGGGAAGGGAGGGAGAAAGAGAGGGAGAGAAACATCAATGCGGAAAAGATACATAGATAGGATGCCTCTTGCACACCCCTAACTGGGGACCTGGCCTGCAACACAGGCTTGTGCCCTGACTAGAACAGAACTGGTGACCCTTTGATTTGCAGGCCAGCACTCAATCCACTGAGCCACACCAGCCAGGGCATGCTTATGATCTTTTAATTTTTAAAGAAATTCACTAGTTATACAACTATATTTATATTATTGATACAAGTCCCCACTTAGCTCTCCAGAGGTAACGGCTGTGTGTAGGCTGATGGTGATTCTTTTCTTCCATTTGTTTGTACAAAGGGGGGCATCAAAAAAAATAGAATTATCTTCTGGAGGGCAGGTCTCTTGTACAAAGTACAGGCTTCCTTCAATAGTTGAGTGTTCTAGGAACCTATCTGTATTGGTGCACCAGTTGGCATTGTTGTGAGAGGCTGTATTTGGCTTCAGTGAATTTTTTTTGAAGACTCATTAGTCACATTTGTCCATTTTATGATGGGTGATTTACAAGTGCACCTGCCCACACTGTGCTGAGTGTTCAGCAGTTTTGACCAAAAATGGAATGACCCCGTTCCCCGCCCTCCCTATTCACTGGATCTTACCCCAAGTGACATTATTTGTTTCCCTATGAAATAAGTCCTCAAAGGGAAAGGTTTTGCTATTATGGAAGAAGTGAAACAAAAATAGCAGAAGCACTAAAAGGCATCAAAATTGACTAGTTCAAAATAAGTGGGACAACGGTAATAGCATAAACAATAAATTTTTTTTTAAAAAGAAAAAAAGAGCATGAAACTAGTGGCAGAGCAGTATTCAAAACCTTATACTTCAGGACTCATGCTTTTAAGTACTTACTCCTGTGAACTGTATGCCAGATAATAAAGATGTAAACAAAGTCAAAATGGTGAGAAAGACATCAATTACTGATTATTATTTTGTAAAAAGAGGTGAAAGCACTATGAAATCTGTTTCACAAGTTAAAAAAAAACTGTTTTGAGCAGTGGGAAAACATCTCTCTAGGTGTATTGCATAAAATGGAGAGTACTTTGAAGATGACTGAAGTTTAAACATGTAAGAATAAACACACATTTTTTAATAAATAAATTCCTGGGATTTTTTGGGTCCCCCCTCGGATGATTTCACATATGTGTTTTCATCAATATATTGTATTGACTTGGATGCTTCTAGTGTTTATCATAATGAGCTTGCTTTTTTCCCACTCAACATTTTTTAAATTTCTTATTGTATTTTTTCCATTACCGCCTATCCTTTTTAAAAAAAAACTCAATATTGTTTTTAAGAATTAGCTACATGTATTATGTCACTCAATTATATTAATTTTACCTACTAGATAGCTTTCCATTATGTGAACCTACCTTAGATTCTTGATTCATCTTCTGTTTATAGGCAGTGAGGTTAATCTTAATATTTTGCCTTTATATAAGGAAAGCTTAAGTAAATTTCCTGTGTATATCCCCTTATGCATATGTGTTAAATGTCCTCTAGTTTATACATAGTTAAATTTATAGTTAAATTTCCTCTGCTGTGGAAATTCTGAACTGTAGAATTTGTGTGTGCTTATCTTTGACCTTACTAAATGTTCCTACTTTTGTTATGCAAAACAGTACCAATTTACTTGACCACCAGAAAAATGAGGTGTCCCAAAGCCTCAAAAACATTAGAATTATCCTATTTTAAAATGTGACATAAATACAATGAGAATACAATGAGATATGACAATATAATGAGAGTGGCATCTCATCACTTTTTAAATTTGTGACTCCTTTTTTTGTAAATGAGGATATTTGCATATGCTAATTATCCATTACTTGTTCATATCCTTTGATAATTTTACTCATTAAACTGTTTCTCCTACTTAGTAATTTGTACCATTTGTTTGTATTATTGATACAAATCCTTGCCAAGTATTGGGTTGCAAATGACTTCTGTTTTTGTTTGTCATTTAGCATTGTTTTATGGTATCCTTTGTGTGTAAAAGTTTATTAGTTTTATTATTTTCAGGTATACCAATCTTTGACTTTTTGTCTATTACAAAAAATCTTTACAAATCCTATGGTTATAAATATATGCTCCTTTATTTTCTTTTAAGTCTCTTGTAATTTTACTTTAATATCTTTATTATCTTTAATTTTTTACTTTAATATCTTTAATTTTACGTTAAGATCTTTAATTGTTTGAAGATACCTTTTCCTATGTGAGTGTGACATAAATCTAGTGTTTTTCCCAACATGAATAATCACTTTTACCATTAGCATTCACTGAATAGGTCATACTTTTTTCACCAGATGTTGTTGCTCTCATATTTGTCTAGCTGTCGTCTCTCTCAGAACTAGTAACAAATTTTTAAAAATTATAGTTTACATACAATATTATATTAGTTACAGGTGTACAGCATAGTGATTCTACATTTGTGTACCTTCCGATGTGATCATTATATGTCTAGTAACCACACAAAGTTATTGCAATATTAACTCTATTCCCTGTACTGTACATTACATCACTGTGACTTATTTATTTTATAAATGGAAGTTTGTACCTCTTATTTCCTTTCACTTTATTGACCCATTTTCCCACACCCTTGCCCTCTGGCAACCATCAGTTTGTTCTTTGTATCTGTGAGGCTATTTCTGTTTTGTTTTATTTGTTTGTGTAGATTACACATAGAAGTGAAACCATATGGCACTTGTCTTTGACTTTGCTTAACACAATGCCTTCTACCATGTTGTTGCAAAATGGCAAGATTTCCTTCTTTTTTTGGCTGAACAATATTCCATTGTGTGTGTATGTATATACATGTTATATGTATATACATATATAGATATCTGTGTACATATGTATATACATACACACACACACCAAATCAGCTTGTCAAATTTTGACTAAGAAATTTATAAAATAATAAGTCACAAATGATCAATAATCATTTTTTTCTAAAGATTTTATTTATTTATTTTTAGAGAGGGAAGGGAGGGAGAGAGAGAGAGAAACATCAGTGTGTGGTTGCTGGGGGCCATGGCCTGCAACCTAGGCATGTGCCCTGACTGGGAATCAACCTGCAATGCCTGGTTTGCAGCCTGTGCTCAATCCACTGAGCTACACCAGCCAGGGAAAGACTGACTTTGATGTATTTCTTTTTTTAAAAGATTTTATTTATTTATTTTTTAGAGAGGGAAGGGAGGGGGAGAGAGAGAGAGAGAGAGAGAGAAACAGCAATGTGCAGTTGCTGGGGGACATGGCCTGCAACCTAGGCATATGCCCTGACTGGGAATCGAACCTGCAATGCCTGGTTTGCAGCCTACGCTCAATCCACTGAGCTACACCAGCCAGGGCAATAATCATTTTAAAAGTTGTTCTAAAAGGTATGCAAAGTAAGGTGTGAGAAACCTCAATTTTAGGGGCACTGCAAAAGCACCCTCTAACCTGACATCTTTGTTACTTGTAGGCAATTTGGCCTCAGGACATCAGGGCCTTTCTTTTACTTCCTCCCCTCCCCTAACTTCCTTCCCTCCTCCCTCCTTCCTCCCTCCCTCCCTTTCTCTCTCCCTCCCTCCCTTCCTTCCTTTCTCTCTCTCTCAATTTCTTTCTTTCTTTCAACACTTCTTATTTCATTCATAGCATAACCACAGAAAATATTTCATTTATGCTGAAAAAATCCCTTCAGACCTACACAACAGTATTATCCTTAGTTTTAATTTTTAATTACATGTATTTGCAATGATTTCCTGCTCATAAAATGTATATTCAATTACCAAAATATGTTTTATAGATAAAAAAGTAATTCCTATATTCAAAGCAAAGGAAACAAAATATTTACTTAAAACCTAACCTAGTAGAAAATCAAAATACTGCAGACAATTTTATATATTTGTGCATATAACTAATTTATATTAATGTATTACATATCTATGTATTCAATTTTTAGAGAGAGGGGAAGGGGGGAAGAAAGAGAGGGAGAGAAACATTGATGAGACAGAAACATTGATCGGTTGTCCTTTGCATGTGCCCTGACCAAGGAATGAATCTGCAACCCAGGCATGAAGTTCATATTTGTTAATTCATCCCAGAAATTACAATTTCTGAAAATCAAGTCAAACATGCTTATTATATAAAGTTTCAGCTGGCACATAACAGACACTCCAGGGTCTTACTTTGAAGAGTGTATGAAAAGCTCTGTCAGCCACATCCCATGAGGTTAATTAATGCCAAATAGCAGTGATGTAGAATCTAATTCTGGACTTTCTTCAGCTGCAAATTAAAGTTTTGTGTATAGTGATCAGATAAGTCAGATGAAGACTTGCTTGTTACTGTACATTTGCCTTTGCAAAAACAAAAAGGTGCTTGTGTGCTGGTGGTTTTCTAAACAGGAAGAGTTGACTTACCCAGGAGGCTGCATAAATAGCAACTTCTGCCAGCTCTATCTCAGAACCTCCAAGAGAGATAGGGCTTCTGCAAAATGAAGCAAATCTGTGTACACACAGTATGAGCATGTGAAAATTAATTAAGTAAGCATACCATGGATATGGCCTCTATATATGAACCTTGGAGAACACTGATTTAGTTTATTTCATGAGAAGGCAAACATCACTGACAAATGGGTTGTTCAGGTTTGCTCATATAATTCCTAGAATAAAATACCGGCTTAAGCTTATTTTAATTAGAAATTATTGAATCATTTCTACCTACTAGGTACTCTGTTAAAAGCCACAACTACAAATACCAATTGTGTGTGTGTGCAATAGTATATATTACACCTTGTTTCAAAAAGCATTTTGTACCTGCGCATAAGGATTTACAAAGTACACAAAATGTCACAATGAATAAAAACAAATAAAAAAGCAAAGAAGAAATTAAATGTAGCTATGAATATGGATAATATAGTTATGCCATAAAGTCCTTTTCATTTCTGTAGGTAAGTCACTAAATGCATCTGCATTCAACTAATATTTCCTTGGGGTAAATCTCTAAAAGGGAAATAACTCAGGAAAGGTTATGATCAGTCTGAAGGCTCCTGCCTTGTGTCAAGTTGACTGCGGCGAAGACTGTTCAAGTGATAATCCTGACCTCACTGTGCAAGAATGTTCCCTTTCTCGTGTTAACTAATTCTGCATGTCATCATTCTTTTAATCCTTCTAACTTAATTAAATACTACCCCATTTTATCTTCATTTCCATGGTTATTAAAGCAGTCAAAAATTGCCACATAATTTTATATTTAATATTTTGTGACTTGCCTCTTCAAAACCATTACTTTTTCCTTTAACTGGGACATGTGTCATTTTCTTTGTAATGTATAGAGATTCTTTAAATAATGTCATTTTATATCACAATAAGGGCAACAACCTATTTTATGTTACCAATGTTGGAGTACTTTTACCCTTCTGTTGTGGGTACCTTTTTAAACAAGTTTTATATATTAACAACTTTGTATATTTTGTTTGGTTTAATTCACTAATCATTTCCTGTTTATTTACACCCTTGTTGTCAAATTTTGTGGACTGTTTCTGAACACAATTAGATAAGTATGTATATATATGTTCTTTTAGTAATTTTATGATGTTATAAAAATTTTACATGTAAATTTTCATATACATTCATGTAGAATTTATTTTGGTTATGAAGAATAATCTGGGAATCTTGCTTTGTATATGTGTCCAGATAGTTAGACTATCATACTAATACCAATCATTAAATGACCATTTATTTCTTTACTAACATGAAACTTAAATTTACAATTCTGTTTTGAACTGTTCATTCTGTTTGATTAATAATATTATGATGATGCTATAATTTCTGTTTTAACTTTAGAAAGCAATAATAAATATTTCAAACTTACTATGCTTTTCTGATAATATTTTTTTCCTAATGTTTTTCTCCCAGTATCTGTCTAAGTAATGGGGATGAAGTAATGAACTAGATAGCCTCACTGAGGCTATATTTTACTATGGAAAAATAATCACTAAACAGCTAATTACCCAATTAATCATTTAATTGTAAACTCAACTATTATATGAAGCAGAGAGAGCTTCCAAAACCATCTAGAAAAGGTGACTATGAGAAAAGTTATGTAAGAAATAGCTTTGGAAACAAAAACTAAAGAATGAGAAGAAATGAGTTATGAAAGGAATAGTAGCTGTACATTTTCAAACAAAGGTGAGAGTGAGCATGTGCAAATGCCATAAAATGATGGAAGGAGAATGGGACATTTGGGGAGTGCAAAGGCTCCTGGGCGGATGCCATGGCAAAAGTAGAGGGGAAAGTGTCTCAAGCTGAGACTGTCACATAGGGACCACATCATTCAGAAACTTAGAGGCCATGTAAAACTTTTAAAATATCTTTCTGAACAACGACAAGTTACTGAGTAGACTTAAGCAAGACACATGTTATAGGATCTGTAAAGTTTCAGTATGAGAATTGGGAAGGGACAAGTTTGGGTATAATGGGACTGATTAAGGTTAATGCCATGATTAGGTAAGAGATGATAGCATAGATAGGGTCTATGAAAGACAGAAAAAAGAGATGTTAAACAAATACTTAAGAGGGAGAATTAAAAAGGATTTATTGTTTTTGTGAATGTGGAGAGTAAGAGAGCAAAGTATCAGGGATGCCTGTTAGAACTGAGACTGAAACAAGGTAGATGCAGGTGACATTGGCAGTGAGGGAAAAAAAAACATTATTTCTAAACATACTTGATTTTATTAGTTTACAAAAATCAAAAGAATGGTGTGTGTCTAGAACTAAGAAGTTTCAACAAGTGACATACATCACAGAGTGATCAGCATGCAGTCATTTAAACTCTACAGTAGGTACATGGCTTATCCAAGAGCGTGCAGAGAGAGAAGGGCTAAACCCAAAGTCTCAGAAATTGCAATGCTTACAGGTTAGATATGCACAAAAAACATGGCAAAGAAATCTAATGAACTATGACCAAAGACATAGGACAACAACTAGAAGAATGTAAGAGAAGGCAAGAGAAACTAGAATAAAGCAATAAAATAATGCTTTTTTAATGAATGTATGTAAATAAGACTAAAGTAAAATTTGTAAAAATCAGAAATGCTAAGAAGGGTGTTAAGCAAACAAATAAAAGAGAAAATTTAAAGGACCATATAAAATAATTTTGCTTTCTCTGTGCAAAACTTGTACATCTAGCAGAAATAAGCAATTTTCTAGGGAAAAAAAAACACATAATTTACTAAAGCCAATTGTTGAAGAAAGTAACATTCCAAAAGACCAGTTTTCATAAAACAGAAAATGTTGCTAGTATCTGTTACTAACAACTATGAGTGTAAGACTACATACCATAGGAAATTTTTATAACCAAAAAGAACTAATAATTCCAATGCTATTTAAACTGTTACAGTACATGAAATAAAAGAAAAACTTTAATATTCTATTAAATGAGAAAAACATCAGTATCAATACCTAGAATAAATTGTACCAATAGGAAAACTAGAGATAAATATTGGATGTGAATGCTGATTAAATACTTCCATATAAAAAATTATCAAACAGAATCCAGAGAAATAGATTATAATTTCTCTGATTCAATGTTAGGAAACCTATTATCGAAGTTCATAATATTGAAATATTTAGGAAGAACAGTGATAATCATTACCATATGTTCTAAAAAGGCATTTTGCAAAACTAATATATTCTTTTATAGAATAAAATTAAGCTAACAATAGGCATATATTCACTTAAAAAATTGAAAATATTTCTAAATCAGTCTGAAAACCATCTAACCAAAATCCCAGTATGATGCTTTCAGAGGAAACATGAGATTCTTTTAAGTCAAAAAAAAAAAGAAAGAAAGAAAAGGAAGTCCATTGTTATTTTTACTATTTTATAATGACATAAATGTTATAACCAAGCTGAAAAAAATAAGAATTATAAATTTTGAAAGTAGAACTTAAAACCATCCCTACTTACAAATGATATGCTGGAGAATGATATATTGAGGGAACCCAATATAATTAACAAATATCATTTTAATCAATAAATTAACTTAGCAAGCTAGCAAGATGAAACAATACAAGGATTAAAGTAAATGCTATCTATAGAAATAACTGGTAAGAAAAGTAATAAATACTTTGTAATTAACTTAAATTCTGAGAAAACATTTTAATATGCAGAAGAAGATGAATATCAACAGTTTGCTGTATTGTTTCATAAATTTACCATCATAAATACATGCAATTTTCCCTCAGTTAATTTATAAATTTAATATGATCCTGATTAAAAACTGACTCAAAATCACATATGGAAAATTTTCAAGTAAAATATCCTTGAACTTTATTTAAAAAACAATAGTGGTGATTCACACTAATAAATTGTCAAAAATATTATAAGCCTCAGTAATTAAAATAAAATAGAAATTAAAAAATAAATCTCATATAAAAATGCAGTATTGGATAAAGTTATATCAGTAGGGATAAAATAGCCTATTAAATAAATCCTTTTAGTACAAGAATAGTGTCAGATTGCTACCAGGGTAAGCTCCACATGGTTCAAAGATTTAAATGCAAAGAAATGAGTCCATATCCATAAAAGATACCATGAGAAAAAAAGAGAGAAATGTTCTATAATCTCAATGTGGAGAAAGCCTTTCTATGACTCAAAATTGAGAACTCATTTAAAAAAGAAAAACCAAGAACAAAAATACACCTCTATATAGCAATAATCATTATACTGAATACAAAAGAATACATGATAAATTGGGAAAAACATTTACGAGTTTCATTACAGCTTATCTCCTTAAAATATAAAATATTCCAAAATATGTGTGAATGGAGGGTTCATGAGAATATTAAAAATGTGCAAATGACTATTAAACATATGAAAATACATTGATTTCACTCAAAATAATCGAGAGGCAAATTATAGGTAAACTGAGAGCACTCACTTGGTCAACACATGTACCAAGTATTATCGAAGGGACACATAAAATTATGATAGTGGCTGTGCATAGATGACAAGCAAATTCATGCAGCATTCTGTAGGAAAACAAAAAACAGAAATACCATTTTTAACTATCAACTTGACAAAAATCCAAGAGCTTTAAAATGCACTTGTTGACAACTCTGTGGGGAAAAGAACTCTCATTCATTGACAATGAAAGTGTAAATTGGTATAATGTCTGTGGCGGACAATTTTGAAATTTCTATGTATATATTTATAAAGTATATACTCTGTGAGCAATCAATTCTATTTCTAGAAATATAACTTACATATATGTTCACATACATAGAAAATTATGTATGTATAAGGTTTTCATCATGGTAGAGATTATAATAGCATCACTAAAATGTTCATACTACCTAAAGCAATCTATAGATTAAATGTAATTCCTATCAATATTTTAATGATGTATTTCACAGAACTAGATCAAATATTTCAAAAATTTATATGGAACCACAAAAGACCCCACATAGCAAGAGTGATCCTGAGAAAGAAAAACAAGTTGGAGGAATCACCCTACCTAAACTCAAACTATACTATAAGGCCATAGTAATCGAAAGAGCACGGCACTGGCATAAAAAAAAATGGCATAGAAAAAAAGAACAGCATAGAGAGTCCAGAAATAAACCCACACTTTTACAGTCAATTAATATTTGACAGAAGAAGTAAGTATCCAATGGGCTAAAGGTAGTTTCTTCAATAAATGGTACTGGAAGAATTGGACAGATACATGTAGAAAAATAAAACTAGACCACCTTTTTATACAACATACAAGAATAAATTCAAAATGGATCCAAGACTTAAATGTTAGACCTGAAACCACAAAAATCTTAGAAGAAAACACAGGCAGCAAACTCCCATACATTGCTCATAGCACATTTTTAGTGGATATATCTCTCCAGGCAAGGGAAACAAAAGAAAAAATAAACAAATGGGACTTCTTCAAACTAAAAAGTTTTTGCACAGCAAAGAAAATCATCAACAAAATAAAAATACAATCCACAGAAAGGTGGAACATATTTGCTGATACATCTGATAAGGGGTTAATACCTAAAACTTATATAGTACTTACAAAACTCATTACCAAAAAAACCAAACAACCCAATTAAAAAATTGGCAATGGACCTGAATAGACAGTTCTCCAAGAGGAGAGGACATACAGATGGAAAGTATACATATGAAAAGATACTCAACATGACTAATTATTAAAGAAATACAAATTAAAAACACAGTGAGATACCATCTCACACCTGTCAGAATAGCTCCCATCAATAAATCAACAAACAACAATCGCTGGCAAGGATGTGGAGAAAGGGAGACCCTTTGTACTGTTGATGGGAATACTGATTGGCACAGCCACTGTGGAAAGCAGTATGGAGATATCTCAAAAAAATAGAAATGGATCTGCCCTTTGATCCAGCAATTCCTCTTCTGGGAATATATCTGAAGAAACCCAAAATAACTAATTCGAAAGAGCATAAGTACCCCTATGTTCACTGCAGCATTTTTCACAATAACCAAGGTATGGAAGCAGCCCAAGTGTCCATCAGTAGATGAGTAGATAAAACAACTATGGGAATTTTACACAATGGAATACTACTCAGTGGCAAAAAAAGAAAATTTTACCCTTTGCAACAGTATGGATGGACCTGGGGACCATTATGCTAAGTAAAATAAGCTAGTTAGAGAAAGACAAATACCATATGATTTCACTCATATGTGGAATCTAATGAACAAACTGA
This sequence comes from Tonatia bakeri, assembly GCA_004024845.1. NCBI lineage: Eukaryota > Metazoa > Chordata > Mammalia > Chiroptera > Phyllostomidae > Tonatia > Tonatia bakeri. Next base: position 97,986 of record PVIA01000024.1, on the reverse strand, counting down.
ACTAACAAGGAAAATGGGGGCAGACTCATAGATAGAGAGCAGGAACACAGCTATTTGAGGATGGGAGGTTGTGGGTGGAGGGGTTGAGCATAAAAGGCAAAAGGACTCATGGACATGGACAACAGTGTGGTGAGTGCTGAGGAGAAGGGGATATAAAGGGACTAAATGCTAATGGAAAAAAATACAATAAAGATTTAAAAAAAATTAAAAATATATTGTGCTCTAGTCACACAATAGTGACTTGGACAGATCTTCAAAATACATTTTTTAAATTAATAACACAAATATAGAAGAGTGTGTGAAATATGGTACCACTGGTGTAAAACATAGAATAATAATTGATTCCTACTTGCTTTTATATACATAAAAATCTGTCTAGAAAGATACACAGGAATGCAACATAATAATATGTGTTTAAGGAGATGCTGGGAACTGGGCAAATGAAAATAGGGCAGGTAGATGTTGCCTTGTATAACTTTTTATACTGTTTGATGTGAGAAACTTGTAAATTCTATTTAAAAAGTGAAAGTAATCAAAGAATACTGCTAGAAAATGAGGAGAAAAAAATTCCTTAGCCTGGGTGAGAAGAACATTTCTTAGTTTGAATGGCAATAGTCCTTACCATCTCTAAAGATGTCCATGGGCAACAGTTTATGTACCAAAGGAAGGTTATAATTCTACACAACTGATCTTGCTAAAACTGATGGATCTACTGCTGTGTACTTAGCAAGAAAATATATCAAAGACATGATTAAAAAAAGCTTTTACTGAACCATACTATTACCCATTATAGCTGAAATCAACAATAGGTTCATTAGTCAATGTCTTCTCAAAAAATGAAGTGCATGCATCCCCCTGGTTGAGAACCACTGCACAAAAGACCCTGCTATTATAAGGTCAATAGAATGGTGGGCTCAGCTTTCAATGAGCTCTTTGTTTTCATGGTCAAATAAACCATGAATACAAATACATGTGACTACAAAATTAGATAGAATGTTCAAAAGATTGTGAGAGACATAATGTGCCACGTGTTCTGGGGAAGACAAGAGATGACTTCCAACTGGAGAATAGGAAGGACAAGATCAAGGGAATTCTGGCATTTAAGCGAAGAAAAGGGCCAAGAGGTTCTGGGAGACAAACAGCATACAGGTGGAAAGCAAAACATCAGGAGAGGAAGAGAAAAAGAGGACACAGAGGAAAACCCCAAATAGGTCAACATGGCTTAAGGATATAGTATTTTTAAACTGAAATCATTGAGCCCAGATTATAGGTCCCTGAATTGTAGACTAAAGAGTTTGGGTTTTATTTCTTCTTTTCTTCTGGGTAATATCCCATTGTATGTGTGTACTATGTCTTCTTTACCCACTCATCTACTGAGGGACACCAGTTGTCTCCATGTCTTGGCACCATGAATAGTGCTGCGATGAACATAGGGTGGCATATATTTTTGCAAGTAAATATTTTCAATTTTTCTGGTATATACTCAAAAAGATGAAATACAGCCATTTGCAACAACAAAAATGGACCTTGAGAATATCATGCTAGTCCAAATAAGTCAGACAGAAAAATCCAAGAACCATATGATTTTACTCATATGTGAGATGTAAAATTTAAAGCAACAAATGAACAAATAAAGCAAGCCAACAAACACTCATAGACACAGACAACAGTATGGTGGTTACAGTAAGATGGGGGTGGAGGGTGGTCATGAGCAAAGGGGGTCAAATATACGGTGACTTAAGTTTGACTTTGAGTAGTAAACATGCAAAGCAATACACAGATGATGCAACACAGAATTGTACATTTGAAACATATAGAATTTTATTAACAAATGTAATTACAATGAATTTAATTTAAAAAGTTTGGGTTTTACTTCATTAAACTAGGAAGGTTCTAGAAGTTCAGGAGAATGGGAATAATGCATCCAAATAGTCCATTAACAAGCCTGACCTGGTAATAAGTTTGTAGGTTGGGTTGGAGGAAAGGTTTGATCATGGGGCATGGAGAACAAGTTAGAAGCTATAGGAGAAGTTCAAGTGAGGCATAATTGGACTCATGACATGGCGGATGCAGGGAAAGGCAAGTGATGTCATAGGATTGTGTGAGGAGGTAATAGGGAATCTATAAAAGTTTGCTGCATAAATGAATGATTATAAAGAGAAGTAAATGAGTGAAGCCAGGCATATGGAAGCAAGAAGGAACTAAATTTCTTTCCTATTCATGAATTAAGTTATTAGTCAAACCTGCATCCACTTCTCTCTCCAGAGTCTCTTTTCTCTGCCTGACACTCTAACAGGAAAGACAGAATCAAAAGCATGTTACTGAATGGGGAAGGAAAAACCTTGACTTTCCTGTTATGTTTCTGCTCTTCCTGGTAGCTTTTCTAACCAATGGGGCAAGGCTAGAGTGCATTACAGAAGGAATGTGGCTTCACAGATGTGAGAGTACACTGGATTCTCAGTTACCTTAGAGGAGATTTGGCCTAATTATTTTTCTTATAGCCACAGACAATGATTGGATAGACACGTTAGACCAAATCAGGAAATGGGGAAGGATAAGGGATATGCTTTGACTCCTCTAACCATAGGGTTTAATCCTGGATGTTCTATCAATATGAATGATAAAACAGATGTTTGAGGAAATGACAGAGGAAAGAATATAAAAAGAAAAAAGCAAGGAAGTAAAGAAAGGGAGAAAGAAAAGAAGAAAAATAGTACTAAGAAAAATAAATCAGGGAAAAAAGAGAAAGAATTGAAGAAAAAGAAGGAAAAAAACTAATTATTTCTTTGAAACTTCTCTGTCGAATGATTTTCATTATTTACACATCACAATCAAATGAAATAAGCATTACGCTTTTAAATTTCATAGAGGAATCACCCACATGATGATGATGTTTATGATGATGATGATAATTATATCTCAAGCCTTTTACAAGGTCACTTCCTTGGATAACAAGACACTGTGTAATCGATTATGACAAGCAAATGTGATTACTATGAGAATGTGGACTGGTTGGGGAAAGATTTTGTTAAGACAATGTATGCTTTCATTTAAATTTAACTGATCCTGCTGTGCAGACGGCACTTTTAGCAGTTTTCGTCAGATCAGTTTCTATGGAAATTTCAGGCTGTTACCATTGGACAGAGTCAATGATGCCATGGGAACAACCTCCTTGATAATGACAAGTTTCTTCTCTGGAGGTGTGACTTTCTTTTTTCCTGAAAAGGGACACAACACACTGACAACTTAAAAATTCCTCCATAGACATTTACAACATAAACTGTCCATGCTATAGTTCCCTTCAAAATTCTGTGAAGAAGGGAATTATATACCCAAATACTGTTTTTACAGTTACAGGGTAAAGAAAAAGGGAAATAATATAATAATCAGGATGAGACACTGACTGTCTTAACCTAACTTTAGACATTAAAACCACACATAATGTACACATGTTCTTCTTATGTGGCATTTCCTCCCTGAAATACATGACATGTCCTAGTTGGGCAGAGAAACCCTCCCTCCTTCTTCATACTTTGTCACATCGATTTGCCACTCCACCCCACAGCCCAGAGTCCACAGTGTTAAGAATCACAGCTGCCTGCAGACACTTAGTCTTCAGTTTGCAAGTGGCCCTGATTGGAGAAGTTCCCAGATGATGAAACAATGTATGATGAAGGTTGGACTGGGAAGAAGTATTTCCTTATTAAAATGTATTATATAACTTCAACTAATACCTTTTACCTCCTCAGTAGATAATATTTTCATTCTAAGCAAATATTTTAAATGATTTCACAATATGTTATCTATTTGTATAATCATGTTTAATAAGGAAATTGGATATCTGAAAGTTGATTTGCGATGATACACGGAATCTTGGGTTATTCATAGTAATAGTCTAATAGATGTCCTGGTCTATAAACGCTCTCAATAAAGGAGAAAGAATAAGCCAAGGGGGTTAGCTGCAGTGGCCGCCAAGGCAAATGGAGTCCGAAGTCTTCCTTCATGTCACCTGGGATCTTCATTTTTCTTGGTAGGAGAGGCTTTTTGGACAATCTAGTATTAACAAAAGAGGCTAGGACATATGTTTTAAAACATTGCTCAGCACAAAACACTGCTTTAACCTAGATGATACATTTGCTTGTGTGTTTTTTTCTGGCAGTGGGGGAGGGCGTAGATGGTTATTATGGAAAAGCTAAAGCCCTTCAAATTATCCCTCACGTAGTACAAGTACTTCTTTGACCGCCACTTCCCCACTTTTTTAAGGTAGATCTCAGCTACATTTTGATCTGATTTTAAAAAATAAAATAAAGAGTGTATTACTTAACCTTCTTCAGATATGATATAAATGAAAAAAGATAAACATTAATTTGTCATGAACATAAGATTTTTTAATGTTTCACTGTTGGATCCAATGGAGCTCTTAATATGCTTGAAATTGATGTGTGTGATTATTCCGATGCCTGTCTGTCCCAAGAACTCAACTGCTGTTAAATGAGCATTTTTATGCCATTTTCCAACATGAAGATGCTCAAGGGGCTAGAACTCCTTTGGGCAATCATTAAAGTGCAGTGATCTCTTCCTTAGGTATGTGTGTGGGACTGCTCTGCAGAGAGGGTATGCCCTCCTACCATGGACCAGAGGGAGCTGTTCCACTGCAGGCAGGGGTCAGTGATACAGACCAGGGGATCACTGTCAAGGCAGGATAGGACTTGGGTGAACTAAGGAAAGTTATAAACCAGTAACAATATCCGATGCAAACACTGAGATTTGGTCATCTCGGAACTTCTCTATCAAGTTATTTAGCTTTTATGCACAGGAAAATTGGTTTTCACATTGATTCTGCTTATTCATAGGCCTATTTTATTGGCTCCTTTTTTTTTCGGGGGAGGAGTTTTTCACAACTTGGAGTTTTATTCTGAAAACCTCAATTTTTGTCAGAAGATGAAGTTGTAGGTGTTACTTAACAGAGTAGTATATGTGCCCTGGAGTTTTGGAGACACGGGGGTAGAAATAAAATTTTCTGTCTCTTCCATCCCCCCTCATTGTCCCTGCCCTACCATAGGTACAGACAACTTCTCTGGATTCCCTTCATCTCCAAAGGGTGTAAATAGTATATAAAGCCCAGTGAAAAGTTCCTTCTCAGTTTCTATCTGAGGAAGAGGCAAATATAATGAACAATAAAACCAGGACAAAATCTGTCTCCAACTGCTGCCCAGAATTTAAACCATAATATCTTAAGATGCTGCTTCATCAAAGCTGCATTGGCCTTGACATACAAGCCTCCTTGGGCAGTAGTCTTGGATGGATAAAAAGGCCAATCATGATGTGCTTTTGGAAAGAAAAATGGGAGCTCGATGTAGTGCTAGTCCATGTATCTTCAGTGTTTTCAGGACGAGTGAAATGTCAAGGCTTTAATCCCCTCCAGCTATCTATGAAATAATGTAAGCCAGATACACAGCCATGGCAGGGGTTTGAAATATTATTCAATTGGTTTTCCCCATCAGGAAAAACCAAAAATATATATTTTTCTGTTCCACATTTATCAAAAAAATGTTCTGAATTAAAAGTAAAAATATGGCAACTGTCTGGTATCCTGTCAAATTTAATCTGTGTGCAATAGTCCAATCTATTCCACAAAAATGCACTGTACAGAAATTGGAAGGCTCTTGTAGTAAGATACTTGATTTTTCTTCCTTGAAAACTATCATTTTACTTTGTATATTTGTGTTATTGAAACAATAAGAGACACTATCTAATATGTTTGGCTATTACTAATGTGGTAAGTTAATTATTTTGTTGTTCACAAATTGGAGAGCAACTACATATCAAAGATATTTTAATTTTTCTGTTTTAATAAACTTTTAATAAACTTTTTAATAAACTTTCCTATTTTAATAAACTTTTAATAAATATTTTAATTTTTCCTATTTTAATAAACATTTAAATTTATATTCATGTATAGTATATAGAATTATGAAAAACAGAGGCATAGGTATATATGAAATAAACTACTTTTTCCAATTATCAATAATTGAACCCCAAATGTTTATAGTTACTTATTGTTTTAACAGGTGGTAGAATTATGACTATTTTTTTATCTATGAGCTATGTTTAATATCACCACATTTATTTTAATGTTATTTTAATTATAAAGAAGATATAGCTTTATTGCTGCCAACATACACTTTAAACAATGATAGTGCAGTGTAATTTGAAATTATTAATTTTTTCAATCAACATTTAAGTAATAGGAATATTTTATATCAGTTATTTGTATGGGCTTTAAGTACACCACGATAAATGAGATGTACTTTCTGCCTCTACCAAACTCCTAATCTCTTAGGATTATTACAGAATTTTTAAAAGATTTTTTAAAATACTGTTTTATAAGACTTGTTTTATGGTTTTGTAAGTCATTTAAAACCATTAGAAATTGGCACCAAAGTTAAAGACTTCAGCAAATTTCTGAAGAATTTTTCTATATACATTCACATATGTAAACAGAAAATGCAAGGAAAGAATTTCATCTTTATACTGATTGTGGGGAAAAATCCTGAAAAAATGTTCACAACATATTAATGATAGTTCTATAACTTCTACGTTTCCCAATCTAGCATTAAAAGGATAAAATGCTGCTAACCTAGACAACTTATTACTTCCACTCTCAAAGACAGCATGTTAACAAGGTTCAGTGAGTAGGTCAACCTTTCAATTCCAAGAATTACAGAAGAGGAGAATGCAAATGATGGGGTTAATTTCCTTTTTTTTCATTTCTCACTACAAGATCCCCACCCCCATCCATGATCTGGTGCTGGTACTCAGGCTATTGATGTGGAATATACTTATGAATATTACTATAAAACCAAAACAGACCTTATCAGGCTGAGACCTCTGAGAATTATCAAAAACCATATTGCTTTGTGAAAAAATATATGTACCTGGATGTCAGGAAATAATCATGTAAATTAGGGTACCCTAATAAATTTACAAGGTTCATTTGCTTCTTTTACATGAACATGGAGTCCTTCTCATTCCCGAAGTAATGGGTTTTCAATGGGTTCCAATTTAAAAATAGAAACTGTTCAGTGGAAAGGAACCTAGGAGATGATTTTCCCCAGTGCGCGCTTGCTTGTGTTGTTATGAGGAAACTGAAATCCAGAGTTGATCTCAGAGCTGGCAAAGCTCTCCCAGCCTCTACCGGTATGCCTTTCCAGTAGACTTCGTTCTTTATATCTGATTATCATATGTAAGGGCATCTTTATCATGAACATATTGAAATTTAAGCTGCATGTTTTGTCACTGGAGTATGCCTCACTCTAAGGATTTTAGAGAGGCTTCAAAATTTTTAATTGGTAAATTTATAAAATTTTTATTACAGAGTGCTCCTCCCAATTATATAAGGCTCGGGTCTACAAAACCTGGACTTGCTGCTCATATAGATACAGGTTAGTGTTTCATGTTGTTGTGCCTTATTAACTCTTTATTGGGGTTGACCAAAGTACAATTTTTTTAGCAAAATTCCAGCCAATTTAAAAAGTCTAGACTGGATCATTAGGAACTTCACTTTTTTTCAAGTGTCAGTTTCAAGGCATTCTCATTACTCATCAATCATAGTTTTGTCCTGTTTCACAGAAACTCAGTTCTTACCACTAGGAGGGCAGAGGAGAGTAATGGGGGAAAGTCAGGACAACTATAATTAAACAACAATAAAAAAGCTACCTAATGCCAATAACTTCAGAATCCACATATTTCCAAATTGATGTAAATAAAAACAGTAATTTTAATATGTGGGATAAAAATATCGATATTGACCTATATTTCAAGACTAAGCATTTGTCTCATATTTAGTAATTAAAAAATAATAATGAAGCATTTTTTTAACTTATGTACAAAGGAGCACTGCAAAGAAAGAAGTTCTTCCCATTTATTTCATTTTATGGAGTTTTTCATTGTTCACTTTTTAAATAGAAGGGAATCTAGAGACCTTTGTTAGCAGGTAATCATGAAATACTGTCCCATAAACAAGATGAAAATATTTCTCTTTCTAACTGCCTATACTTAACATTTAATTTTAGATTCATACTTAACAGTGTGGATTAATAATGAAACACTACAACATTTAGCACACTATAGCATGATCAGAGTATAACAATACAAAATGACAAATATGGGCATAACTTGACATAAATTTTTGAAACTGTGAACTACACATCTTCAAATACAGAAGATGTCCTCACCATTTGAGAAAGAAAGATCTATATATTCTAACTATGACCTGTTATAAAGGAATATTGCTTTAGTAAACCATTGAGGTTTTTTTAAAGGAGCTTCCCTAGCCCTTTGAGAGTTTTGGAAAAAATATACCATATCTTAAGCAATATAAACCAATTAAATCTGATTAGATATTATTAAGTTATCTATCCTCTAGATGGCAGGATGCTAGAAAAATGCACTGCTTGTATGGGAAAATAATATTTTAGGGGGGAAAAACTGATTGAAGGGGAAAAGTCCACTGTATTCCAAAATAAATTCTATATTGCCTTCGAGCAAAACTCAGATCCACTGGTCTATAGTCACACATTCCATAACAAGGGGAGAGTAGAAGAGATGACTTTTTAGGAACAGCCTTTCCCAGTATGCTAAGGTTCTTTATTACATTTACAAGAAAATCTGGGGATAGAGCTAAGGGTGAATGGCAATTTATGCCTGGAAAAGTTTTAACACCCTGAATCTCTTACAGAGTTCTCTAAGAGAACCAAAAAATTTGCAGTAAAGAAATCCTTCTGCTTCTTTTAGGATTCTCCCAATATTATTACCCTTGATCTTATCTTCTCTGAACAGTAGTGATATTCTTTCCCACAAAACTAAACACAAACAAACAACACAAAACAGAACAAAAATAAAATTGAAGGATTTCAAGAATTTTTCGAAGTGTCACAAAACAGATTCTCAATAAATATTTCATGAAAAAAAGCCAAACATCCTATCACAAACCAACTTAAACATTGTGAGATTATTTATTTCATTTATACTGTTTTCTGTATTTCACTGACAAAACTTTAACAATATAAATTACATTTTTCTATCATTTAACCAGGAGAGACACCAAACTTTTACCTTTTTTAAATAAACATGCACAGTGAATAATAATTATATATTCTGAAGGTATAGTAGCTAAGAGAATACTAAATCTATCTAGAACCATGAATATTTTCATTATAATGCTCCCAAGCACTTCTACCAATTCTAATATGATGGATTATCTAATCCTGACCTCAAATATTTGAAATTCTCCCAAACATTTAATTCAGATTTCTAGTGAGCATATGTTCTCATTTTGGAGTTCAAGTTCTCATGAACTTTTATCTCAAATTCTGAGATTGTCACTTCAAAAAATTTTTTCAACACATTTTGTAAGAATTAAATTCTATGTATATTGGATTCTGGCAAATATAAACAACATATTTCTCTCAGGCTCTTGCTTTTGATTATGATCTATTTAGAATAAAAACAAAGAGGGAGAAACTGAGATAAACAGCCATTTTTGTAATTTCTGTTTTTGACATTAAACAGCTTGCTTAAATGTTGCAGAATTGATAGTTCTATATTGGGTTTACAATGTGATAATAATAATGTAGTGCTATAACATCTATTTCTAAGTAGCCTGAATCATGGGCTTTTTATTTGTTTTTAAATGGACTATCTTAAGACTCTATAAATCAGGATTTTTTCTTTAACAGATTAGGATACCGAAGATAGGTTATTTTAGACACACTACTGGGTAAAGAAAACAACCACCTCCATCCTCCATAATACCGTATTTTTCAGACTATAAGATGCACCTTTTTTTTTCTTCCCTCCCCAAATTTGGGAGGAATAATGGTTGTTAACACTGCTGTTGAGTTCTGTTTACATTTACATTGGTGAAATATCATGTTATTTATGTTATTAAATATTTTACCATATTTTTTGCTTCAAATTTTTTTTTCCTATTTTCCTCCTCTAAAACCTAGATGCGTCTTATGGTCCAAAAAATATGGTAACTTAAAGAGCAGCAATAAAAGTATCAACTCTAATAACAAATTAAAATAGAGGCTTTAGAATGGTCTAACAATGTGATATACATTTTATGTTTGTTTAACATATGAGCTTTGACATAACAAGTTAAAATTAAGTCACCTTTCTAAAGATAAATTATTGAAATTATTTCCACATGAAATACTGAGGTATGGTTTCCCAAAGTTCAGCTGGGAATGAATTTAATTTCTCCACAGTACAACACAATATGGTATAAACAAGGATGTTTCTGCCAATGAATATACATATATTCTGTGCAAACTCATCCCTTTGAAGTTTGGAGAAATATTAAATTATCTCCTACATCAAATAGATGGTAACAGCTACCATTTAAAGAGAGCTAACTATACCCTTGTCTGGTGTATCACTGGCAAATATATTCTCCCATACAGTGGGTTTCCTCTTCCTCTTGCTGATGGATTCTTTAACTGTGCAGAAGCTTTTTAATTTGATGTAGTCCCATTTGTTTATTTTTTCTTTGTTTCCCTTGCCTGAGGAGATATGTTCTACTTGAGATATCAAGTAGAAATACTTACTACTATTTACTTGAATAGAAATTTTACTACTTATTTTCCTCTAGAATTTTTATAGCATCATGATTTATATTTAAGTATTTTATCTATTTTGAGTTTATTCTAGTATATAGTATAAGTTGGTGGCCTAGTTTCATTTTTTTGCAAGCACTAGTCCAGTTCTCCCAACACAAGGGTTTAATCTAGAAAATTAAGATCTCATACAACCCAACACCAGGAAGACAAACAATCCAATTAAAAATGGGCAAAGTCCCTGAACAGACACTTCTCCAAGAAGGATATACAGATGGCCTATAGACATAGGAAAAAATCCTCAACATCACTAGCCATCAGAGAGATGAAATTAAAATTACTGTGAGATATTACCTCACACCTGCAAAAAGAGCTATCATTAATAAAGTAACAAACAACTAGTGCTGATGAGGTTGTGGAGAAAAAGGAACCCTCGTGTACTACTGGTGGGAATGCAGACTGGTGCAGCCACTCTGGAAAACAGTATGAAGTTTCCTCAAAAAATTAAAAACAGAACTACCTTTTGACCCAGTGATTCCAATTCTGGGATTCACAGAATCCTGAAACACCAATTCAAAAGAACTTATACACCCCTATATCATAGCAGTGCTATTTACAATACACAAGATTTGAAAATAGCCTAACCACCCATCAGTAGGTGAGTGGATAAAAAAAGCTGTGGTACACATACACAATTGAATACTACGTAGCAGTAAAAATAAGAAGGAATTCTTACCTTTTGTGAAAGGAAGGATGAAACTGGAGACTAATATAATAAGTGAAATAAATACATCAATGAAAGGCAAACATATGATCTCACTTCTAAGTGGAATATAATGAACATAATAAACTAACAAACAAAATAGAATCAGAGGCACAGAAACATGTAACAGACTGACAGCTATAGGAGGGTCAGGGGAGGAGGGGCCTGGTTGACAGAAAGTGAAGGGGTTAGAAAAAAACTTGTATGCATGATGCATGGTGTGGGGATTGCCTGTGGGAATGGGGGGTAGGCTGGGGGCAGGGGGCAAAAGGGAAGAAATTGGGATAACTGTAATAGCATAAACTATGCAAAACTGTTTAAAAAAATAAAACAAAATCTTTTATCTTAAAAAAATAAAGAGTTCTAACTATAGACTACTTACTGTGATAACATAAAAACCTTGTTGTTTCATCATCATTGCTATTTCACAGTTGAGAGAGATATTCAGTTTAGTTAAGTAACTTCAAATTTTAAATGTCAGAGAACCACATTCCCTAATTCTGGAGCTCAGATTACCTAACCTATCACAGCATGGTACTTATTTTGAGAAAGCCCAGCAGGACAGAAGAGAGGGGCTGGTTTGGGTACCATGGTTATTGGGCTGATGGTCTGTCATGCCAGGGTAGAACTCTTTAGATATGAGAAGATGATGAGATCTGATGAAGCTAGGGGCTTGCTACCACCAAGGACATTTAAAGCCTAGCTTGGGGCCAAGTCAGAAAAGTTTGTTCTCTCATTCCTGAAACCAACCTGTGGGTAATTCTTGGTGGGAATGAGGACAAAGAGCCTCTCCCCCCCAGGCCAGTCGGGAGCTCCTTGGGCAGTAAAATGGAGGCTAAAACTACTCCCAAACCGTTCTCTAGCCAAACTGCACTAAAGACAACTCTCAGCTGGAAGACCTGGATTTCCCATAGGCTGAAGAGGAGGCGGAACAAATCAAACCTATGCCTGGGTGAGCATGTGGCCACCTCAGAACCTCCAAAGTACTCAGCACTCAGATACATTATTTGCCCCTGACCAGTGGCCTGAAATACATTTTTTTTTTTTGTAAAAATGGTCTAACAAATATATGTCATATAGGGTACCAAGGAACTCTACAAATATTAACCCTTTAATTTTAATCTTCATACTCATCCTATCAAGTAGAAATTATTATTATCCACTCTAATTAACATGCCCAAAGTTACTGAGCTAGCATGTGGCAGAGGCAGAATTCTAATCCTTGCAGTGTGGTTCCAGCCTGTGTCCTTAACCACTGTGCCAGGCCACCTCTCCATGTCTGAGCAATCTGAATCTCCTGAGGGCCCTGGGAGACTAATTGATTTGGAAGACACATTAACTGGTCTATACACCTGCAGACCAGATTCACCACACGAATGGCCCAAGCAGATTAATTATTTTAGGTACTGACTGCTTCACACTGATTACGGTTTTATTTTGAGCATGTACAGAGTATTTTAATCAAGTGAATTAGCAGAGGCTGAAAATAAAAGCCCTGATATAAGCAAGCTATGTCAATGCCTGATGAGGGTAAAAATAAAACCCCAGGCATGGTCAGAGAAGGAATAGCCATGGTGATGAAGAGCATGGTCTTGAGGCCAGATTGTCTGGGTTCAGATTCCAGTTCCACCACTCGCTAGCTGTGTGACTTCTCAAGTTACTTTGACTTTTTGGATATTTGATTCTTCATCTTTAAACGGTGGGCAATTATACTCCCTACTTGGCTTGTTATAAGGATTAAATATAAACACTTACAACGGACTATGGTACTAAGATTTAAATAAGGGTGGGCTATTGAACCTATTTCCATCGAAGAGGATGAGCGGAATCTGGACAGGGCAAGAAGAGAAATACAAACCTCATCATCACAAAGATGTTGTCTTCAGTTACGTCAGGTCAAGTGATTGTATCAGTGCTCTAGTGAGAAGCAACTGGAAATCAATACCTGTGCTCAATGCTAGTTGCTCTCAATTAATTTTTGGCACCTACAGTGATTCTAAAATATGGTCACTAATTCCTCCCAATGCAGTGTATATCCTCTATGCTATGTGATTTTGCCTTTCCTGTTAGAAAGAGTCTATTTCCCCAGTCTTTGAATCTGGTATGGCATTTGTCCAACAAAATGAAGCAGAAGCGATGTTGCAGTACCTCCAATACTAGATCTTAAGAAGTTTTGCAGTAGTCTGTTTTTGTTTTCTTGGAACGCTGCCCCCAGACCACCAGTGACAGAAGCCAAGCCAGCCTACAAGAGAACTAGATCATATGAAGAGAGTGAAAGGGCCTTGGCCGAGAGCAGGCTCACCTGCTAGACCCATGAGTGATGCTATCTTACTCTCCAACCCAGCACACCCCTCAAACAAATGCAAGTGCATGAATGAGTCCAGGAAAAACCAACAGAAGAACCAGTATGAAATTTGAGAAAGAATAAATCATTGTTTTAAGCCACTAAGTTGTGGGGGTGGATTAGGCATAGCAACAAATGATGAAAACAGCATCTTCATGGAATGTCCTGGATTAAAGAATGTTTTTTGAAATTTCTAAGTCATTTCTAAAATTGGATGGATTCCATGTTCTAATACAACTGATATTTTGGCATCTAGATGAGGTGGCACAGACAGACAGTTTGAAGACTATTTATATAAGTGGAGCACAGATGACATCACAAGCCTAAGAGCAAAATGGTCTTAAATCAACTCCTAACTTACTAGCAAGTGACTTTAGAAAGTGTTCTATATAAATGTTAGCAATTATAAATATTATATGTGGGCATATGTACAATAAGTAAAAAGACACATAGAACACAATAATTAAACAACTTAATTTTTATCTATCACTGTTCCTTTAAAATTATCTTTTGCAGAAGGTTCTTTCCATGTCCATGGATACAAACTCTCTATAAAACCCATACCTTATTCTTTCTGGATACACACCTAAGTCAGAAAACTGCCAAACTGTTAGAAAGGAAAATGTAGTCTTATAAAACTAATTGAAGATAGAAACTAATTAAAGATAGAAAACATGGAAAGAAGAAAGTCTTAAAAATAGAATATATAGAATTATATTACAGATGGAAGACCAAAACAAGTGTGTAGTATAAATTAATAATGTGTTTAACTCCTTCATTTAAAGATGTGACAGACTGGATTAACAAACAAACAACTGGACTATATAGTTTTATGAAATACTAATGCCAGGTGCTACAGAAGTATGCCTTTAAAAAAATAAGTATTAGCCATGTTATTCGAGATAGATAATGGTCAGTATACTAATATTAAAAATATCTTAATAAAGGGGCTCTTTTGAAGAAGGAAACAGTACACAGTAAAACTTCTCCACCTTTATATATAGATGGCAGAGCACTGCAATGTAAAGAGCAGACATGTAAACAAGAGAAAAAGACACCTGGGTCTTATCTTCTCAAAATAGGAGTCCAAGTACTAAAAATATAAAGCATTATACTAGTAACTATCACTGTTATGACACTGTTCTTGGCAATGGTGGATAGAGAAGGAGTCAGTCATAGAGTCTGGCTGTCTGAGAGTTAATGTCTTGTATGAGGACATGACTCACATATTCTTATTTAGTTAAGTAACACTGACATTGGTTTTGAAATAATTAAATAAACAATGAGAGCTGTAGGAGCTCCAGGTAAAAGCAGACCATTGTGGAAAGGAGCAGAAAAGAAAAGCATCATGGGGAAGTATAAGTGAATTAAAACTTGACCTTGAAGTGGAGAGATAAGATGTGTGTATTGGGGAAAAATATATTTGAAATAAAATAGGTTTTTGTCTTGGGGGTTATTGCTTTTCATTGTTTATTGATTGAATGGATGAATAAGCTCAGAAACCTGCCTAGACTTTGAAAGATGTTATGGCGAATAACTTATTGATGGTCTCAGATCAATGGGAGTAAAATGGTGGAAAGGTTTTATTTTTTCTCCAATTACTGTCCCAAACTTCTCTCTTTCTCATCACTTAAAAATATCACAGGCAGACTCTATGGGGATCAAGTCATTCAGTTATTAAAAGCCCCATCTACTCTAATTGAAAACTGCAAATGTATCCCCTTATATTTCCCAGCTCTGGTTTATACTATGGCCTGAGGAACGGGGAGGCGGGAGTTTGCCATTTACCTCTTTTTTCCTTCTCTGCTGTTTTAAGTCAGGGTGGAGGGAAAAGGAATGAACAAGTGTCAAGTTTAACTAGCTGCTGCTACGGTTCCTCACCTTGTTAAACTGAGGGGCTTCTGCCACCTCTTGTGAAATCAGCATCCAAAAGTTTACTATCAACTTGGATGCACGTGCAATTCATTTATGGCACCTGCTTGGGTGCTCCCTATCCTACACATCTTTGATGTAGGGACCTGCAACTCTTCAATATCCCTTTTTAGCTGTTGTTCCTGGGGATAAACCTTGTAGATTCATGTTCTTTGGATCCTCTTGTAGATGGTGTGCATGGTGTTCTTCTGACTCCTGCTCAATACTTCTAATGCCTTTCAGCTCCTAAGCTTGCTGGTATAACCCACAACATTTTGCTGCTGTGATGTACACCTTACACACTGCCCACTTAGGTATGACACATTCCTGGCTACTTTCTGTAGTGACCATATGACCCAGAGGAGACTCATACATTATGTCATGTTCAGTGTTGGGAATGCAGACTCTTCAACGGAGTATCTTTTCTCCAACCCGCCCCCTCTGACTCTCTACTCTCTTCTCCAATAGGCATGGGAGATGCTTGACAATTCCAAACATAAGCAAATGTATAAATACACATAGGAAGACAATGTGATGCCTAAACCACATGTGCAATTCTTTTAGGGTTAGTGATCACCCATCCTGTCTTGGAGAAAATGAAAGTACAAAGCCATAGCAGTCAGTCCCACTTCTAAATCCAATCCTCATAACTCTACTGATTGATAACCCATACCTCCCCTTCCCTACTCCTTAGTCTTCTGTGACACAGACGGTGGTCACAGAAGGCCAAGAGTGATGCTGGGGGCAGCAGAGCCAGGCAGCCTCCAAGAGGAATTTCTCTCTAGAAGGAGCAGTTGATACTTTGTCCTCAGGTTTGGGTACTAGTCATCAATTATGGCAAAGAGGAGAACTCTCCTTCAGTATCCTCTTACATTGTGATGCGCAATCCTCAAACAGCACTGTCATTTTGTTTTATTTGTCTACTGAAGTGCTCAATCTAATGTATTTCTTCTTAATCTCACACTTTTTTCACATCATTTTCAGGTGTGTACTTCAATGGTGCTTTGGTTCAGTTCTTAAAATAAATTTTAAAAATCTTATTTTTAAACTGTGTTCTTTATACTTTCTCTTACATGGCATTGCACCTGCTAAAATATCGGTTTCACATGTAGTTGCACAAAAAGAAGTAAAACGTGTCATCCTTATGTTGGCAGGATCTAGCTGGCTCAAATAAAAACTGTGGTTGTAATTGAGATAGTAAGTATTGATAGATGTTGACTTTAATTAGTATGTGAAAATTTTATGATTTTGTCTCCTCTCTGCGTCAGGAAAAAATATATAAAAGGAAACAATACTTGAGGTCTGCCTTAGAACAGCCCGGGCGATGGCTTAGTGTGCCCACAGAAACTGTGTGCATGCACACAGTCCTCAGGACCACAGTGACAGCAAAACCCACCCCTGAGCAGTTTCAACCTTAATGGATCAGCTGTGGTTTTACACGTGGTAGAATTCATAGAGGAGAGAGTAAATATCATTGATTTTTACAATATTACCCTGTAGTATCTAGGTGAATCAAATGTAAATTTTAGTCAAAATGCTCTGTTGCTCCAGAGAGAAAAATCTTAAAACACTAAACAACCTGATTGATTTATTTGGCAGCTTAAATATTTTAGTTTATTCAGTGCTCCCATGTTTGATTCTTAAACATGAATATTTAACAAAATGCTATAAAATGTGATAAGTTTTTCAAAAACAAAAGTATAATAGCAAAGGAAAATAAACATGTTTTTAAAAAATCAAGACATATTGCAACAGTCCATCATGTATGCTGAGTTGTGGCATAAGAACATAAAATACACATTGTTTCAAGTAAAATGGTGATTTTGGAATATAACAAGGTTTTAGTAATAAAATGATGTTAGTCTTCCAATTTTTCACTCTTGTCATCTGCTAAAATACTTATTAGTGCCTAGAGCTGGGATTTTACATTAATATCAACATTTTAGCCGGTGAGCATATATGAATTTGAGGAAAGGGAGGTAAAGACTTGAGCCTAATTCCTTGGCAAAGTGAAGATGATGGAAACATTTTCAACTTACTGTTACTTAAGTAGACCTTAAGGTTGGAATGTTTGTGCCTTGACAAAATTTGTACATTGAAACCCTGCCCCCTAAGGTGCTGTAGTGAAATATGGGACTTTGGTAGGTGATTGGTTCATGAAGGTGAAGCCCTCATGAACAGGACTAGGGCCTTTATAAAAGAGACATCTGAAAGAGAGTTCCCATTCCTTCTGCCATGTGAGCACACAGCAAAGAGAAAGCTGTCTAGGAAGTGGGCTCTCACCAGACACCAAATCTGCCAGTGCCCTTATCTTTCACTTCCCAATCTCTAGAACTGTGAGCAAATACATGCTTATTATGCATAAGCCACTGCTTTAAGGTATTTTTGTTATAGCAGCTTGAACAAACTAAAACATAGACAGAACATGTGTTCTTTTGTGTTGCTGATCTGCGCTTAGGTGTTATTCTCAAGAGATTATAATGTTAAACTTTCCCAAAACAAAGAAGTTAACAAACAATTCAATTTCCATTATTTCTAGGGGGAAAAACATATCCAAATTCAGGGACATGGCACCTCAGATGTGAGAGGTAACCAATCTTGTGAGAAGTAATCAACTGTTTAGTGACTAATATACAGGGTAAGGCAAAAGTAGGTTTATAGTTATTAATACATGAAACACAGTCCATTTTATATTATTTATTAATTTTTGTATTATTCTCCATGCAAATAACTGTAAACCTCCATTTGCCCCACCCTGTATTTCTAGACTTCACTGCAGACATTATACACAAGCACACGTAAGTAACATCTATGATTTACTATAGCCTTGTGTCATCTAAATGGCAGAAATGTGCCATTCTGTAACTCTTCTTTTAAAGTAACTTTCTGAGATTTATTTATAATATTCATTTCCACATTGATGGTCAAGTAGGTAGGTAGTCTATAAT
The DNA here is from genome assembly GCA_004024845.1 of Tonatia bakeri. Lineage (NCBI taxonomy): Eukaryota > Metazoa > Chordata > Mammalia > Chiroptera > Phyllostomidae > Tonatia > Tonatia bakeri. The sequence continues at coordinate 79,398 of PVIA01000024.1, read as the reverse complement.
GTTTCATTTTCATAAGTAACTCTTCATTCTTCAATAACTATCTTTGCGTATGCTACCTAGTCCCATGATTGAATATTTCTCTTCAGCAAACACTAGGAAGTAGAAATACTAGATCACAGATCCTCTAAAAATCAGTTCTCTGAAATCATTTCCCGACATGGTCATACCAATTTACACTACCACCAATGGTGCAAAAGAGTACTTCTTCTGTGTCCTCACCTTAATTGATAGAATTAAAGTGTGGAATTATATACAGAATGTTCAGTGTATCTAATTTTCTTTTTTTAAGTGTATTTCATTGATTATGTTATTACAGTTATCCTACTTTGTATCTAATTTTCTTTTAATATACTTTTCAGATTACGTGAGGATGAATGATTTCCTTTATGGTTATTTTCATTTTATATTAAATATATTAAATATTCATTTGTTTTGCCACTTTTGCTATTAGATTTTATATTTTTGCTTTATATCTGTAGGTGTTCTTTATTTTAAATATAATTTCCTATTATAAACATTTAAATATTTTCCCAGGTCTGTCAATTATTTTTAGCTTTGTTTTGGTTATTTTTGTCACTTGGAAAATTTAGTTTGTAAGTAGTCAATTTGTTCATCCTTAATTTTATGGCTGTTATCTCTTGAGTATTTTAACAAAATACCTTTCTACATCAAAATTGTATACATACTCTCCCAAAATTTCTTTTGAGCATCTTTTTTCTCACTAGGTCCAAAATTGATTTTAAATTCATTTATGGGACTTGTATAGTTAAAATATATAACTACCAGTGCATAACTAATTTCACATGATATATTGAACTGTCCATGGGAGTGTTGTAATGCAGACATAGAACTCCAAATGTACACCCAATTTTCCTAAACAATTTATTGAAGAAACAAACTTCTGCCATAAGTTGAAAAGCTATCTTTTTTAATATATTAAATATATACGTCTAGCCTATTTATAGACTAGCCTATTCCATTAATCAGTCTATTACAATGCCAACTTCCTATTTGTTGTAGTCATATTATTTCCTCTCATGCTGCTTCCATTGTGTCTTATTTTGGTTCCATTGTTTTATTATGCACATATGCACACATGCCTTTTTTTACAGATAAATCATAATTGAAGATTTACTACTATTGTAATTGGACATTGTTTCTTAGGTTCCACAGATTTTTGTATGTTTTATGTTTCACTGGATTGTATCCCTCTGTAATTCATTCCAGGTGAGTTTATGGTAATAAAACTTCTCAGCCTTTACAAATGTAAATTAATATCAATATTTCACTTTTACATTTGAGTGTGCAGTTCTATGAATAATTTAAAAAATTATTTTCCCATATCTGAACAAAATTTACTTTATTGTTTTCTTGTACCCCCCTTTGCCAAAAAGTATGATACAAATTTAGTTCTTTTCTATTTATTATTGTCTAGAATAATTTATGGTGTTCTTTTTGTCAACTGATTTTTAATACTTCACAATACATATCTGGATGTAGTCTTTTTTTTTTTCCTTCTTATTGACCAAATTATCCTTTCCATACAGAAATAAAAATTCAGAGCAGGTCTGGATTTTCTTGTGTGACTATTTCATGTCATACTTTTCCTTATATTATATATTTGATATAATGTCATACATTTTTATACCTGTTAATTACTCGCTTTTTTCCTAATCACTTAGTATGTGGAAATTGAAAATTCAAAGTACTTTTATTTAACCTTCTTTTTGTCTTTTCAGCTATATTCTGAGTGATTACCTTAGCTTAATCATTTATTAATTCTTTCTTCAGCTGTAATCATTTTATTATTCAGCCAATTCATTGAGTTTTTTAATTTCGAACACCATGTTTTTCTTCATCATCCCCCACTGACTCATTTTAAATGCTACAGTATTTAAAATCTCTCTGAGAACATAAATTGTATTTATTTTAACTATGACTTTCTTCATACTCTATTAAATCTCTCTCCTTGGGTTTGAGCTCTTGTTGTTGAGTTTGGTGCCTCTATATTACGGTGTTTGCATTCTTCAATTGTTAGGTGAATCTTGTGTGTGTTTGCTTTTATATCTGAGATGACTTGTTACTGATCTGTGAAGAGCCCAGGTATCTTGTGATTGTGGGAGAGAATATAAATTATTCAGGAAAGAGGTTACTTTTTTAGACACAGGGATTCTTGACTCTCCTGGGCTTTTCCAGTCATCTGAGGAATCCCCTTTCAGTGTCTAATACAGTCATAAAACTATAATCTCCCCAAATTATCTCCCAATAATTTCTAGTGATTTCTCATGGGTTGGTGTCAGATTACAGCCGTGTTCAGTTTATCATTTTAACCCATCTTCATGACTTAGTTTTATAAATGTTCCTAATTCATAATTAGAATGCACAGGTCATAGAATTTTAAAATAAATGTTATACTGAATATTATAAGGAAAATAGTCCCTTGAAATTTTGTATAGAGTTAATGATATGTGAAAGAGCTTGATTTCTAGAGAAAAAAATGTATGCCTCCAAATTTCAAAAAACATTTTTATGTTTTTATAGTATAAGGATATATGCTTCTTTAAAAAGTTAAATTTAAAAAAATATTTTATTTATTTATTTTTAGAGAGAAGGGAAAGGAAGTAGAGAGGGAAACATCAATGTGTGGTTGCTTCTTGAGTGCCCCATACTGGGGACCTGGCCTGCACCCCTGGCATGTACCCATACTGGAAATCAAACTGGTGACCCTTTGTTTCACAGACTGGTGCTCAATCCACTAAGCCAAGGCAGCCAGGGCTAAAAACTTAAATCTGAAGTAGTGAAAAGAAAGTATTTCAAATCAGATAGAAAAATGTTTTCTTTTATTCCAAAGATTGAATAAATGAAATCTACAAAATCTTCAAAATCTACAAAATTTGTATTATTTAAGAGCTTATGTTTCTAATTCTAAATAATTTTGAAACTATTTTGAATAAATTTTTTAAAATTTTCCAGAAGACTATTTTCAAAATACTCTGTCTTGTGTCTGTATTGCAAGGCCATGAATAATATTTTTATTTTATTTTTTATGTTTTCCAAATCTATAATATCAATGTATTCCTTTCAATACCAAAATATTATTTAAATATTTCCTAATTAAACTCTACTTTTAGAACTCCTTAGATATTACTATGTTTGTATATGGAACATATACACGGAAATAAAACAGTCACTTGATTTTGCAGGTCATGTTTGATATGTTAGTTGTTTTATCAGAATTATTTTACATTAAATTGACATCATAGTGAATGCAGTTTTGTGTGCACAGATTTCATTGTTTGTTTATTGCATTTATTTTCCATTGTCATTTACCCCCTTATAGCCTCTTCTACCTCCACCCATCCCTTCTCCCCAGCAATCAGTACACTGTTGTCTCTGTAGCTAGAGAGAGCCAGGTATGGGCATTTTAGAGATAAAGTCTCTTCCACTTAGTAAGTAGTATTAGTCTCTTTTACCTGCATATCCACTTTACAAGGTTAAACTATGTTACCTTATCTGCTTTCTTTCCTTTCTCCATAGGCATTCCCCAGTAAAGGGAGGGAATGATTCACAGACCAACAGAGTCATCCCTTCCCAATCTTTAAAAATAACTGAAATAAAAAAAGTAATAGATGCATTTAACACTAAATTAGACACAGCAGTAAAGCGGATTCACAGTCTGCAGAGCTGTAGAGTAGGTCAGTATATCACATATACAGACTTAAAAATCAGAGGGAAAAACTACAGACAAGAGCAAAAAATAAACAAAGGAACATGGGGCACACAGTAAAAAGTTCAGAAACACCTTTTATTAGAGTCCTGGAACAGTGAAGAAATGAGTGAACAGAACCCATGTTAGAAGAGAAACTGGCAGCTTCTGCTTAGGGGCAGAATGTGATCATTGTAACAATGTTCCATCACTGCAGCAAGCTGCCATTCCTACAAAAGGTAGTAAAAAGGTAGTAAAGAGCTTGGAAACAATGAGAACTGACTTGACTAAAATTCCAGAGAGCTGAGAAAAACTTAGAAGTGGGGTGAGGAGCAGCAACTCTTCTGCCCTGGGGACATTTTCTAAAGATGGACAGAGTCTGAGGATCAAGGCTTACTCAGTCTCAGCCTTAGCCAGGGCAAAGGGCAAACAATAGTTTTTAGTGACTGCATGGGGTTGGAGGACAAAATTGGAAATGTGAGGGTCCCCAAACATCTGGCCTACCTTCCCCTCTCTATGTGCCAAATTTTGAAATTGCACAAGACAGGAAGCTGAACAGTTAACTTAAAATCTAATGAAGGACAGAACTAAGTTTCCTAAAATTCTCTTGAATTGAGTATAAAACAACCTAAGAAGAAATGTGAATACATCAGCTTAATCTTACTAAAATTTAAACCAGATTTGACCCAACTCAGTCTTTGTTGGACTGAGGTGGTCTTTCTCTCAAACCTCACTTAATACCACAATTGTATTTTTTTTTAGCGGAGAAAAAAAGGAAATCTTCTCCAGTAGAAGTTTTCAGTATATGAACCTCTACATTGCTTTCATACACCACACCCAGAATCCAATAAAAAATTTATTATGAGTTGTGAGAGAAGAGGCAAATCAATGTCTCCAATTATGAAGGGGAAAAAGAAACAACAGAAGCAGACCTACAAGTGATCCATATACTACTGATCATCTAAAGTTCATGAAAATGTATACAAGATGAATGAAAGAATGGAAATGTTGCTTGATTGGGAGTAAGGGGGAGAAAACTGTACTTGAACATTCATTTAAATAAAAAAATATATATTACAATAAAAAAAAGAATGGAAATGTTAAGAGAACTGAAATTTATAAAGATCAAATATACTTTGTAGTATTTAAAAATATAACAAAGAAAAGTTTACCCTTTGTCATATTATGGATCAACCTACAGAATATTATGCTAAGTGAAACAAGCCAGTCAGTGAGAGACAAATACCATATTATTTCACTCATATGTGGAATCTAATGAACAAACTGAACCAACAGACAAAATAGAGACAGACTCATAGATGGAGGGCAGGATGACAGCTAAGGGAGTGGAGGTTAGAGGATAAAGGGATTGAGTAAAAAGGAAAAAGGACTCATGGACATGGACAACAGTGTGGTGATTGCTGGGGGCTGGGTATAAGGGGACTAAATAGTAATGGAAAAATACAGTAAAATTTTTTTTAAAGAAAAAAATTAAGAACTTCATGGATGAGTTTAAACTGTGGATTAGACATAGTAAGAGACAGGATTGGTAAATTCAAACACAAATTGTAACAAAGTACCCACATGATGCTCAGAGAGGAATAATGGTGGGGTGCGGTGGCAGAACAGAGTATAACAGAAATGTGGGATTCAGTCAAATAGTTTAATATCCAATAGTCTGAGTTCTAGAAGGACAGAAAGGAGAAAATCGGGCTGAAGCAATATTTTCCATGGTTGAGAATTTTCCAAAACAGATGAAAGCTAACTACCCGTAGAATCAAGAAGTCTGGCATCTTCCAAACAATATAAATACAAAGCAAATCAAACATGAACCCATTTCATAAAACTGTTATAAAAGACAAGTGCAAAGACAGTTTTAAAAGTAACTAGAGAAAAAAAGGAAAAGATATATTATCTTCCAATGAGCAGCAATAAGACTGAGTTAAGCAAACAACAGAAATGATAAAAGCCAAAAGACACTCCATTGTCTGTTAGTATGGCATCTTCAATATTCTGAAATAGCATTTGTTGATCTAAAATTCTAATTCAATGGAAAATATTTTTGAAATATGAAGGTAAAACTAACTCCTATTAAGACAACAAAATAAAATATTTGTTAGATGGAACCCTGTACTAAAAGAAATGATAAAGAGAGTTATTGAGGCAGAAGAAAAATGATCTAATTTGGAAACATGAAAATGCAGGATGGAATAAAGAACATAGAAAAGAGTTAACTTATAAGTAAATATAATGAAAGCTGGTTATACAAAAATGATTATATTTTCTTATGGCATTGTTAACATATGTAGCCCTAAAATACAGGCAGAATGCAGAAGGAAAAGGATTTAATATTTTCTATGATTTTGGAAATATTGGTAAAGGGATAGAATTTTAAAAAATTAATTGATTGAAATAGTTATGTATGTATGTTGTAACCTCTAGGGTAACCCTAAGAAAATAGTAGAATAATTAATAATAGTAACATTAATAAATATAAATGAAATATAATTTAAAAATAAGTAATTTAAAACAAAGTAATTAGAGAAAATAAAAGAATGCAGGTGTATTAAGTTGAAAAGATATAGTGAAGAGTATAGATATAACCTTAAATTATACCAACAAATATGAAACAGACTAAATAATACAAGTAAAGGTCTAATATCTACAGGATAAAAACATTATTTAAGTATAAAAACACAGATGGTTGAAAATAAAATATGGGAAATAGTACTAGGTGTATAAGTTACCTAATGCTTTACAACAACTCTCAAATCCAAAATGATAAAGTTTCCATCTCACAACCCCTGTGGGCTAGGGAAATGGGAGAGCTTAGCAAGACAGTTCCAGCTCGGGGTCTCCCATGAGGCCGCAATCAAGGCTAAGTGCAATTAAGAGAGTATCTGTTCATAAGCTCTTCACAGGGTCTTCTCCAAGGAGTGCTTACAACAGGACAATTAGCTTCCTCACAGTGTTTTTATAACTTAATATTGGAAATAGCATTCTGCCTTCTGTTCCATAAAAGTGAGTTGCTATATCCAGCTCACAATCAAGGGGCAGAAATTACACAAAAAAATACTAATCTACAGGAGATTCCAATAAATTAAGTAATCATGCTGAATCTCAAAAGTCACAGTTCTCACAGGAGAACTTGCAGGGTATCTGTGCAGTGACAATTATTTTCATACAAACATTATGATATTATTTGGTGTTTTTGCTCTAATTTTCATACACACATATGGTGCAGTTTTGCAGAGGTAACATGACATGATATCATCTTCAGTCTGATGGTTAATGTGATACCTGCTTGTGTATTGTTTTCACTGTATGATCCTTTATTATTCAACTTATGTTGTTTTAATTTTATTTATTTATTTTTTATGGAACTCTATCTCTAGGATAATTTATTTCTTTTTAATAATTTTTTATTTTTCAATTAAAGTTGAAAATGCACCCCTGTAATTACACACTAGATTGCTACTAAGCGATCATCCATATATCTCATACCCATCTGACACCATACATAGTTATTAGAATATTACTGACTATATTCCCTATGCAGTACTTTACATCCCCATGACTATTCTGTATCTGTCAATCATTTGTACTTCTAAATCCCTTTACCATTTGCTCCCATCCATGCAATCCCTCTTCTCTCTGGCAACTGTCAAAATGTTCTCTGTATCTAGAAGTCTGTTTCTATTCTGCTTGTTAGTTTATTTTGATTTTTTAGATTCAATTCTTGATATATGTGTATTTATTGTCATTTTATTGTTTATATTTTCAATCTTTTTCTTCTTCTTGAACAAAACCCTTTAAATTTTCAAGTAATATTGGTTTGGTGGTGATGAACTCCTTTAAATTTTTCTTTTCTGGGAAGTTCTTTATATGTCCTTCAATTTTAAATGATAGCTTTTCTGGATAGAGTAATTTTAGTTGTAGATTCTTGCTTTTCATCACTTTGAATATTTCTTGCCACTCTTTTTCTGGCCAGCAAAGTTTCTGTTGAGAAATCAGCTGACAGTTTTATTGGAGTTCCCTTGTAGGTAACAGACTGCTTTTTTCTTTCTGCTTTTAAACTGCTCTTAGTCTTTAACCATTTACATTTTAATTATGATGTATCTTTGTGCGGGCCCTCTGCAATCATCTTGTTTCATACTCTCTGTACTTCCTGGAGTTGTATGTCTATTTCCTTCACCAGGTTAAAAAAGTTTTCTGTCATTTATTTTTCAAAGAGGTTTTCAGTTTCTTGCTCTCTCTTCTTCCAGCACTCCTATGATGCGAATGTTGGTATATTGAAATTGTTCCACCATACTCTATCCTTATTTTTTTGGATTCTTTTTTCTTTTTGCTATCCTGGTTGGGTGTTTTTTGCTTCTTTACATTCAAAAGCACTGATTTGATTCTTGGCTTCATCAACTCTAATTTTAATTCCCTATAAATTATCTAAATTTCAGTTAGTGTATTCTTTATTTCTGACTGGTCTTCTTTTAGGTATTGAAGTTTTCACTAAGTTCATTGAGCACCTTTATAACCAGTGTTTTGAACTCTACATCAAATAGATTTCTTGTCTGTATATTGTCTAGTTCTTTTTGTGGAGTTTTTTGTTTGTTTGTTCTTTCATTTGGGACATGTTTCTTTGTCTCCTCACTTTGACAGCCACCCCTTTGTTTATTTCTGTGTAGTAAGTAGAGTGCTATGTCACCTGGGCTTGGTAGTGTGACCTAATGTAGTAGGTGTTCTATAGGGTCCCATAGCACAACCTCCCTGATTACCCAAATGGGCATTCCAGGTATGCCCAACATCTCCACTGTGCAAGCTGTGTATACCTTCCTGTGGTAGTTGAGTTTGATTGTTGTTTGCACATCAATGGGTAGGTTTTACCTCCAGGCTGATCAGCTGCAGGAACTGGCTGTGACTACCATGGATAATCAGTTGTAGAGGGGCCCAACCCACAGAACAGGACTTATTTCAATGGTGCTTTAATGTCCACTGAGTCTTCTCCTTGAGTATGTCTCTTATAGAATTGATTGGGTGGTGCCTATATGTGGTCTGTAGCTATTCACTGGATATGATGGCTCTGTGGCCCCCTGAGAGGTGCCAGCCAAGGTCAGCTGCCACCTTTGTTCTCTCTGGGGCCTCCCAGCATGAGCTACCAGGCAATCTGCAGATGGCTGCTACATGTTCTGGGCTCTGAGATGCCCAGGTAAGGTCAAGCTGTGAACCAAGGCTGGCTGCCATTAGTGCCAGACCTGAGGCCACTTAGTGAGAGATACAGGTATACTGACCCCAGATAATGCTTGTTGAGAGATTTTAGGAAAGTCTGAGACATACGCCAAGACAGGCCATTCATTTGGAAAAGCCACTGGAAATAGTGTGAGTGTGCCTGCAAGTTAGGTGGGGTGGGGTCTCAGGGAATCACCACGGCAGAGCAAACAGACCCAGGTTGATGGAGACCCAGACATGACATCCACCTGCTGGCTTTTTGAATAAAGGGCTCAGCAAAGGAACATAGCCCCTGCCTATACTTCTATCTGGGAGAAAGCTGCCCCTCCAGCCATCACCATGATGCCAGGCAATTTAGTTCCTCCCTGTATGTCCCTGGTGCCCTTCCATGAGCCAGTCCTTCAACAGGAATGCCTGAGACTCCTGAAGCCCTCCTTCTAACTCAGCAACACTCCGTATTGGATTTTACAGCCAGAGGTTGTGGGGACTTCTCTTTATGGTGCTGCAATCCTGGATGGGGGGTCTGGTGTAGGGCTGGGACCTCTTGCTCCTCAGGAGGGATCTCCACCTCTGCAGCTGAGATATCCCTCCCAATTTTTATCTGCCACATGTGGCTATGGGATCAGCCTATTCTGTGTCTCCCCCACTCCTATCAGTTTTGATGTGGCTTCTTCTATATATACTTAGTTGTAGAACTTTTTTTCAGCTAGATTTTAGGTAGTTCTAAATGATGGTCGTTCTGTAGTTTAGTTGTAATCTTGGTGTGGTATGGGAGAATGTGACTATCGTATTTACCTACATAGCCATCATGACCAGAGCCCTGCTGGAGTATTCTTGTGTTTTAAAACTTTCTCAGGTTTAATTTGAAATATGGTAAATATCAAATATTGTGAAACATGTTATCAAAAGGTATTTGGATCCTCAGTAATTTTAAAGGGATCCTGAGATGTATTTAAGGCTAAGATTTAGGGTTAAATCACTAAATGAATATAAAAGAAAAATAACTAAAATAATAAAAAAACATTTTTTTAAATACATGAGCACTCAACAATAAGCCAAGAGGAAAAAGAAATGATAGAAAAAATATAAAGTTTATTGAATTCTTAATATTTTAGTCATTACAATTATAAGTGTTAAAAATCTTATAAGTATAATGTTAAATAAAAGGAAGAAAATATAACATAATGTATGATTCCACTAATAGGAACTTCAAAAAAGAACAAAATTTATCTATTATACTCAAAATCAAAACTGTTTCCTTATTTCTGGTGGTGGATGGTGTCAGTAAGCTCCCTGTGTAAAATTTTGTAAAGCTGCAAATGTGTACACTCTTCTGTACCTATATCATCCATACATAAAAGAGCTTTAAATAGAGAGAACAGAAGATGACCTCTATTTTGTTCGCTACACGTAGGACTTATCCACCAGCTAGCTACACCTCTGTGCAATGCAAAACCACGCTTTTTCATCCAAGGTATTGCTTCAGTGGCCAGTTGTGAATCACTATATACACTGAGTCAGAAAAAATATCTTTAAATTAACTCTGCTTCTCATAAATTGCCTTTAACTTCAGTCTAATTTCATCAACTTTAAACTAAAGCCATGCCATAGTGTAGTGTACCATGAAGCTCAAAACAGCCAAACTTAAGCTTGTAAGGCAAATTTGCAGAGAGAATGTCTCCTATCTAGTTCAGATTTTTACCATCTTTTAAAAAACTTTTTTGTTTTTGGCCTAAAAGTCCCAGAGTTCTTAATGGTCACTAGCTAGAAAAACCTGATTTTATATGAGGAAACTGAGACCTAGAAGATTTAAGAAAATTGTTTAAGGCCACATATACAGTCATTTGTCTCCGTGAATCTTTTGATCAGTTTGATCTAGTTCCCCCTCATCTGAATCACATTAGCACATGGTTCCTGCACCACTAGAAAGATATCCATATGCACTGACTTTATTATTAAATATTTTCCTGCGGACATTAAATCTGCTTCAACTACCTTATGCGTTCTTATGGATCAGTGACTGTGTCTTACTTTTTTATAATCCTGGAGGCCTATCATTGTTTTTTTACTCTAATAATTAGTAAACATTCAGTCAACAAACATTTGTTGAGTACCTACTATATATAAAGTGGATTAAAAAGTCTCTCCCCTTATACAACTTAGATCCCACTGTAAATGAATCAGTAAGTAAAAAATAAAATATTGCATATAGTTTGTTATATGGTGATAACTGCTCTGGAGGAAAAGCAGCTCATGGATGAACCTTCAGATACAGTGGTTTTCAGTGTGGTTTCAGATCTTGAAGCTTACTGTGGAGATCCCTACAGAGCTGCTGGAGTGGAAGGCAGGTTCAATCTGCCAACCTCCTCATCCTGCCTCATTCGTACATTACATGCTTTTGTCTCTTTTACATAAAATATTTCCATATAAAATTCAATATGAACAAAGCACTCCATAGATGGAAATTAATTCAATAGAGTGTTCAGGTTTGCAAGCATTTCAGCTTATCAAAAGCACAAATGGTGTTTCTGGTTATAGACCACTATACATTTACTTCTCAGTGAAATTCATTTTGTATTTTATATTTCTGTTCTATAATTATAGTACGTATATTAGCCGGTATGTTTATGGTGTTGAGGGCAGTATAATCCTCGTTTACTTGACTCTAATGACTGTTAAGTGACCTTTGTAAAGATAATAAAATGCCCTGTGTGCATATCTATATATAAGTAATAGAATCATTAGGTGATTAAGAGAATGGCTGTATTTTCAGGGTGATTTACTTTCGTGCAGCCCTGGTTAGTCATGTGGAAACAGGTTAGCATTCTCGTGCTGAACTCAACACTCACTTTCAGCAGTAAGTGCTAGCTTATTTTAGGTAACTTTTCTGTCACTAATCTGAAAGTACCAGCATTAGAGGTATGAGAAAGATGCAAAAATTACTTGAAAGAGAGCAGGTGTATTTTAAACAGGAGAGCCATCAGGGCTGAACAGCAACCAGAGACATAGAGAAGATCCTTTTCTTAATCTATGTCTAATTGAATCAGGGTGGAAAACAGCTTCAGTGACTGATGATAATGATATCCATGATGACGATGTCGAGGTTATTAAGTACCCAAGGCATCTAGAAATCATGTGCTACATGCTTCACTTAAGGAAAATATCTTTATCATCAGAGATTTTTACCTTCTAAAACAACATGGGAAAGACTATGCCATATGTATGTATACATTCATTAAAAATACAGAAATATCATCATTTTTTTGCAAAGATTGAATGGTTAGAAGATAATGAAAAGATAAGAGCATATAAAGGAAAGAGGTTGTAGTGTATTCTTGGTAAACGCATTTAGGAATGGGAGGGAATAGCAATTCAAGTAGAGAGAAAAAACGTACTTAAAGATGTTTTTTTTTTTTTAAGATTTTATTCATTTATTTTTAGAGAGGGAAGGGAGGGAGGGAGGGAGAGAGAGAGAGAAATATCGATGTGCGGTTGCTGGGGGAAAAGATGTTTTAATTTATGTATAAAACACCTGTATCTGCCTTAAATAACCAGTTTAGTCCATGCATCACTACCTTCACTACAGTGTACATTTATAAGTGTCTTGAATGAGTATTGGGGAAACATCAGCATTTTGCTCTATTTTATCAGTTTTTTAGAAGAGGTAAATTGTCCTTTTCTTTCAGAAATGTTAACATAAACTAGTCCAATTGCTAAGTTTCAAAAGAAACTGTGTATGTGAAACAGGCATAGATACAGAAAGGTTTTTTCTCATTTGTAATACATTTCTTACAAAATCAAGAAATATTATTAATTTGAGGTATGGAAGTAGTAATTATCTAAGATTTAATGTGAAAATATTACCTTCATTTCTGACTCTTTAAAAACTATAATTTGTAATAGTATTTCATTTTTGTTGTTGCCAAGAGCACTGAACTGCATCACTGAATATTGTGAACAATTTCAAAGACTTAAACATGTAGGTGGAGAGGATAAGACATAGGGGGAAAAATGACATTAGTAACTGTATTATTTGGATCTGTACTCCAAGAAAGACACAGACAGAAGCCAGATAGCTGATTAAAAATTCAAGATGTTGGGAACCGCCCTGCCTGGTATCAGAAGCTGTAACCCCCACCAAGGCTAAGGCTGACAGAACGACCTTGGAACTGTAAGCCACCAAGGAGACAAGCTTATCTCCCTGGCAGGAGCACCACTTCTGCTCCTTTTACTTCACCTTGCCTGGCCCCCAGTGCTTGGTCAGTTAGCCAATGACTGGTAAGATTCCCCAAGAGGGGAATGACCTAAGATAGACACGATCACGTGGGAGGCCCCCAAGGAAGGACCTTGGGGGCTACAGCAAAAGGGGGTCATGGACCCTCACCCCTCAGCTTTAACAGCCTGAGTCCTCATTGTCTGTGACAAAATCTCCTAATCTCTTGGCTGCCTTACTTCCCTTGCTCCACCAAAGCCTAAACAATGACCAGGTGGTGCCACCCTGTGCTGGAAAGGGCAGGTTCTCCGGGTGATCAGGCCTAAAAAAGAATATGTAAAATCCTGTGAAACCTGCTTTGTTTAGAATGCTCCCAATTGAATGATAAGGGTCCAAGGAAGAAGTAAGTTTGTTCCTTAAAGTTTTACAGCTCTCTGACCCTGACTCAAAATAGGCCCTCAGAGTTTCCTGTTATTTGATCCTTTTTTCCTGGCAATGAGTAATGAGCTTTACCTGAATTCCTGTGTAAATGAACCCAATAAAAGCCTGCTCAGGCTAGAGAAGGAGGCGCTCTCCCCTAGGGAGGGTGACCAAGGTGCTCCCCACTAGAGAGAGTGGCCGTTTCGTACCCATTTCCCCACAGGACTTAGTTGTCCGTGTGTATGTTTTTTCTCATGTTTCGACGACCATCTGCAGCTGCAATGGATACCACTGGCTCAGTATCCGTCTCATCAAGAAATTCTCAGAAAGATTTTGCTTAAAAGGTATTTATTTAGAAGATGTGACTCTGTTGACTTTTAAAGTATTCGGTCAATTCTATGGCTGTGCAATGGGCTGAACTTGATGCAGAGCAGTCAGGATTCCTCAGGTGAGGGCCAAAGATCAACTGCATTAGCATTACCTGGGGACTTACCAGCAATGAAAATTCTCAGGCCCCGTCCTAAGAACCAAAAACTAGGAACTGAGGGCCAGGCCTCAGTGTTTTCACAGGCCCTCGTAGTGATTCTAAATGCATACTTACATTTGAGAATACTTGCAACAGACTGTAAGCTAGCTCATTCTAGTAACACACACACACACAAACAAAAATGTGGTGAACAATGAATTCCCTCAGAAGTCTCTAAATTGATTCAAATCACACTAAAAAGTACCTCAGAAATACCCCAAACTATCTCTGAATCATAATAATATCTCATGACTCAACCAATATATATTCACCTTGCTACTTAACTACAAAAATTTTCTGAAAAATTGTTTAACTTTTTGTTTTCTCTATCTTCCACAATATAAGCAAGACCTTAAAGGTATGCAAATTTTAAGCTCTTTTATAAACAAAAACCTTCTAATTTGTTGGGGAAAGGGGTGAAGAGACATAAGAATTTTAATAATACTTTCCGTGATATATTATGAGTCAATGTGACAGACCCTCTTTCTCTGGTTATTCTGAAATGCAACCTAGAATGACATTTCAGAACCTTGCTTTTCAACTTCTATCTGTTACCAGTACAATGAGACCCATCACTGTATCAGGATTTCAGGGTTTCTGAAATATAATATTCAGATCAAGTAATAATTTATTGGAGTTCTCTCACCTTTTATTTTATGAGACTTTGTGTTTTTATAAGAAGATTCTGTTAGGTTGACATGCTACTCCTTTCCAATTACTTGGGGAGGCTGATGGGAAATAATGGAAGTTGGGAACCTAGGTTTCTTTAGTTTGGAGTGTTATGTATGTAATGTTATGGAGGAATACTGGAACTCTGTAATGTGTTCTTGCTTCCCCCAACTCTTCTGAAGTCTGGGTTGAAGTACTGAGCCAAAACTATTTTAGTACTTTGATTCATGGAGATCTCTTGAAGTTCTTTATCCTTTTGTACTGCATAAATACTGAGTCAGACATGCTGGCAAGGCTACCCCCACGCTGACAACATGGGTGACACAAGAATCCAGAAGGCAGTCACTGTCATTATATAGTCAAGGGTTTAGTGAAGGTATATAGATATAAGCTAATTTTAAACATATATTTGGAATTTTTATATAATGAATATATTTAACAGATGTTAACTGTGAATATTTTAAGTGATTTACCTTAGTAGGGTTTTAAATCTCAAATGAATTAAATTTAAGTAATTAATTAAATCTCATAATAGTGGAGGCTGTGGGGAATGATGAGTAGTGCATTCTGAAATTATTTTTTAAGCAAAAAAAGCTCTTAATGTACTGAAAAACAAACATTATGCTGGAATTAACTTGGACCAATCCTATAAAATTTAAAAGTTAAAAGTTTTAATATGGAATTTTATACATTGAAGGTAGTAATTTCAGATTTTAAGCTAAACAATACAATCTTAAGGAAATGAAAACTAGAAATGGCAGTCTTAAACATCCCCTTGAATACAAAAAAGTCGCTTTTCCCCAAAGGTTTTTCTTGATTTCACTGTGAATAGGTTAATTAGTAATCAGACACCCACGGAAGCTTTGTTCTTTCACTAATTACATTTCCCTCATCATGCAATTGTACTACCATCTTAGGGCCCTTGACTCATTACATGAGGTGTCCTCATTTCCTCATCTCTGCAACTCTCCATCATTGTAAATCAAATGGATGAGTTTTTTGGATGAATCTGTACTAATATTTATTAAATGTTCAAATAATGTCACACAGATCTGTGGAAATTAAATCGTATTTTAAAAAAGGACCAAATGAGTACATTTTATTTTATATAAGAAAATCCTCTACATATGCATGCTAAATAAGTTTTTTTTCAAGAAAAGCACACATTTAAAGAATCATACACTCACCCTCTTGGTAAAAGAAAAGAAGCTAGTTTTCATAACAAAAAAGTGAAAGGCAGCCTGGGGTGATCAAGTTACAGGGCATTTCAGTTCCTAAATTTGGGTTCTAATCATATTAATTGCATGTCAATGATTTAATATTTGATATTTAATAAATAATAATTAAGTACATAAACAGCTCTATCTTAAATGATAAAACTACAGTAGTCTACCCTTTAGAAGCCTGTAATTCAAATAAGAATATGTCATATACATTGATTAGCATTACAAAGAAAAATGTTTTAATTTTAATTGAGGGTACTAAATATATTTTGATTGCCAATAGTAGATGATTAGAAATAATTGACTAACAATACTTCAAGTTAAAATGGCAATGTTCATTGAGAGTGAATCTAACCACTATGATAATGACTGAAAAGATGAAATTTATTATTTATACAGTCCCTAAAATATGCCAGACATTAGACTATAAGCATTCCCATAAGTATTATTTAATCCCTAAACACTACTTTGTGAATGAGCCAAAATTAATATAAAGCATATAGATGTCAGTTGTACATTCACAAATCAACACTTATAAACTCATTATATTCATAAATCTCACTTTGTAAAAAAAAAAGTTGATGTGAGAAAAATAATTTTGTATATATTTGAAAGTTGTTTTTTAAAATGTGAACGTAGCCCTGGCTGATGTAGTTCAGTGGATTAAGTGCAGGCTGCGAGCCAAAGAATCCCAGGTTCGATTCCCAGTCAGGGCATATGCCTGGGTTGCAGGCCACAGCTCCCAGCAACCGCACATTGATGTTTCTCTCTCTTTTTCTCCCTCCCTTCCCTCTCTAAAAATAAATAAAACAAACAAAAAAAAAACTTGAAAGTAATATACAGGGTCTGGCAGAAGAAACACATGCTCGAGTGGGGTTAGTAGGATAATAATATGGGTGCAATAATTTATAGTTTTAATGTGAATATTTAACCTAAAATATCATATGGTGTGCTTGAGTGTGATATTGTTATGTTGCAGAAGTGCATGCTTATGATTTTGTACTAAAAGAGTTTGTAATAAAAAAGGGGTGTTATTTGTACTGGACACTGTATATAGTAAGTTATATATTCAGTTGGCCAAAAAGTTTGCTTTTTTCTGTAAGATGGATCTAGTAGTGTTTAGTTGTCTTTACTTTCATTCAAAACAATTTTGTTAGATTGTATTGTGACAGCTGTCATATCAGTATGCATTTATTATTTTTAATTTTCTTTCCTTTTTTTTATTGTTGTTCAAGTTGTCTCCATTTTCAACCACCACTTTCCCCTACCCCACCCATCACCACCTCCCACCTTCACTCCTAACCCTTTGGCTTTATCCATGGGTCCTTTATACATGTTCCTTGATAAGCCTTCCCCTTTTCTCCATTATCCCCTTCTCCCTTCTCTGGCTACTGTCAGTTTTTTCTTTATTTCAATGTTTCTGGTTCTATTTTGCTTGCTTATTTGTTTTGTTGATTAGGTTCCACTTATAGATGAGATCATATGGTACTTGCCTTTCACTGCCTGGCTTATTTCACTTAGCATAATGCTCTCCAGTTCCATCCATTCTCTTGCGAAGGACAGGAGCTCCTTCTTTCTTTCTACTGCGTAGTTTTCCATTGTGTAAATGTACCATAGTTTCTTGATCCATTCATTTACTGATAGGCACTTAGGTTGCTTTTAGCACTCGGCTATTGTAAATTGTGCTGCTATGAACATTGGGATGCATAGGTTCTTTTGAACTGGTGATTCAGAGTTCTTAGAGTATAATACCAGCAATGGCATTGCTGGGTCAAAAGGCAGTTCCATTTCTAGTTTTCTGAGAAAATTCCATACTGTTTTCCACAATGGCTGCACCAATCTGCATTCCCTACAACAGTGCACTAGGGCTCCCTTTTCTCCATAGCCTTGCCAGCACTTGCTGTTTGTTGATATTTTTTATGGTGGTCATTCTGACTGGTGTGAAGTGGTATTTCATTGTGGTTTTAATGTACATCTCCATAATAGCTAGTGATATTGAGCATCCTTCCATATGCCTCTGAGCCCTCTGTATGTCCTCCTCAGAGAACTGTCTGTTCAGGTCCTTTGCCCATTTTTTTGTTTGGTATTTATTTTATTTTTTATTGTTGTTCAAGTACAGTTGTCCCCATTGCCCTCCCCACTCCTCCCACCCTAGCCATCCCCACCTCCCATCCCTGATTCTAATCCCCCTTGTTTTGTCCATGTGTCCTTTATAGTTGTTCCTGTATCCATTTTTTAATTGGATTGTTTGTCTTCCTGGTGTGGAGTCATGTGAGTTCTTTATATATTTTGGAGATCAAACCTTTGTCCAAGGTAGCATTGGCATATATATTCCCATATGTTTCATTCTCTTTTCATTTTGCTGATGTTTTCTTTAACCATGCAGAAGATTTTTACTTTGATGAAGTCCCATTTGTTTATTCTTTCCTTTATGTCCCTTGCTCTAGGGGACATATCAGTGAAAATATTGCTGCAAAGAATATCTTATATTTTCCTGTGTGTGGTCCCTCTAGGCCTTTTATGGTGTTGTGACTTCTATTTAAGCCTTTTATCCCTCTTGAGTTTATTTTTGTGTATGGTGTAAATTGGTGGTTGAATTTCATTTGTTTGCATGTAGCTGTCCAAATCTCCCAACACCATTTGTTGAGGAGGCTATTTTTACTCCATTTTATGCTTTGCCCCCTTTGTTGAACATTAATTGACCATAGAGACATGGGTTTATTTCTGGGCCCTCTACTCTGCTCCATTGATCTATGTGTCTGTTCTTATGCCAGTACCAGGCTGTTTTGATTCCAGTGGCCCTATAATAGAGTTTGTTATCAGGTATCATGATCCCTCCTATTGTGTTCTTCTTTCTCAAAATTGCTGTGGCTATTTGGGGTCATTTATAGTTCCATACAAACTTTTGAAATGTTTGTTCTATATCTGTGAAATATGTCATTGGTATTTTAATAGGGATTGCAATAAATCTATAAATTGCTTCGGGTAGTATGGACATTTTGATAATAATTTTTCCAATCCATGAACATGGTATATGCCTCCATTTATTTCTTCTTTAAGGAAGAAATTAAGGAAGACACGGTATATGTGTCTTAATTTCTTTCTTCAGTGTTGTGTAGTTTTCTGAGAAAAACTTATTTAATTTTGTGAATTTTTGTGTAGTTATTTTAATATTGAAGATGGAAGAAAATATGCAACCTTTTTGACATATTATGCTTTATTATTTCAAGAAATTTACAAATGCAACTTAAATGTAAAAAAGAGATTTGTACAGTGTATTTAAAGTGTGTTGTGACTGATTGAAAGTGTCAAAAGTGGTTTGTGAAGTTTTCTGCTGGAGATTTCTTGCTGGACACTACTCTACAGTTGGGTTGACCAGTTGAAGTTGATAGTGATCAAGTCAAGACATTTATTGAGAACAATCAATGTTATACCATGCAGGAGAGAGCCAACATGCTCAAAATATCTGAATCAATAAAGTTACTGGTGAAATGAAAAATGTGTCTTTATTTTACAGAAAAAAACTAAACAAACTTTTTGGCCAATCCAACATTATCTCAGTTTTCGCAACAGTCAGTAGAAAATAGTTTATATCCTTTAAGATAAATAAAGATTCAAAAAGATTGAATTATCTATCCAAGATTATATTCAGACCAAGCTTAAGGAAATAATTCCAAATCTCATCTGACTACCTTTTCCATTGAAGCACACTGTTCATGCAAAATCATTTCTTCATAATTTTTAATGATCTGTGTCTGAGGCTGGGTGCCTGAGAAAGCAGAGCCTGAGAAACTGATTCGAGTGAGTAGACTGATGTTGAAAGTGTTCTCAGCAGAAAAAAGATCGAAGGAGTCAGGATGGGGCAAGGCAAAGAACAACAACAAAAAATGGGTTCTTAACTGGGCTCTAGCTGAGCCTGATCCCATGGACAAGTGTGGAACATTAATAAAGCCAAAGTTGTTTTTACTACATATGGCAAGGAAGCTGACATTTTCTAACCTCATGACAATCAGTCCTTGACTGTGGTTCATGATTAGGGGAAGGACTATGAGCAATTAGCAGTAAGTACCTACAGCACCTGCGGGATGGGTGCACTGACACCAGAGGCACAGGCAATAAACTTTCAAGAGGACATACATAGTTGAAAATAATTCATACATATGGAAGTTCTTCTTTCATCTCCTTCTGAAACATAAATAGAAAAATCTTCTATGTGAATTTATTTTAGAGAGTTCAGAAAATTACACTTCTAAATTACAGTTCAGAAACCAGAAAATAAATGTCATAACCCTCCAACCTTAAAGTGATAGAAGAAACCCTTGTAAATTAGGAACAGCTATTTTTTTGTGTAATGAAAGAAATCAAGACTCAAATGGTTTAAATACCTGAGATTACAGAGATAATAAGTAACAGAGCCAAGATTTGAACCCAATTTACCTGACTCTAAAATTATTTTTCACCATTAGTAGGCTGTAGAGTTTCATTAAAATAACATATTGAAAAATTAGCTTTTCAACTAGCTAAATAAAAATACTGATTTTTCTAGCTAAAATAATTATTTCAGATCATGGACCCAAATCATAGCCAATTCATATTATCTGATTTGTTTTCCAAAGGAGTTTCATATATTAACTAAATGTTTTAAAGAATATTGAAACTCCACAGTTAAAATAGTTTAAATTTTGCTTTCTTTCTCCATTTTCTAGGTAACAAAATTATTCATTCTGTGGCTTCAGAGCCCATTTAGGTCTTCAGATCAGTGTTGTTAATTATAAACAAAAGCAAATAATTATTATGAAAGGTAGAATATGATGTGACATATTTTCTTTAGTGAAGAGAATTATATTCTAGATAGTTAGATTCCAAATGACTTGGCAAGACAGGAAGTCAATGAAGTACAATAAATAGACCCAGTGGAAACATTTTCCTTAAACAGTGCAGTCTAAAACAATCATTCTTCTGATAATGTCAAGATTAGATTAGCCTGGTTAAGGGTGGCATTTTCTAAATAAAAATTTGCAGCCAAAATGCCAGTTTTTACCACATTTTTGTACCCTTGAGAAAAATAACAAGCAGACTATTCACTCTTTTCTGGATATTTGATATGAAACCCAAGCCATTTCCATAGGGCAAGTAGATTTCTCTTTGACTAACCACTACTACATACCAGGAATAGCAGATAATCAAAAAGTAATCGAATAATAAAGGATAAAAATTATCTCAAATCACAACCCTGCATAGGCTTCCATATTGAATATATTTGTATTCAAATTTTAAAATACTAATATGAAAAACCTTGTGGAGAAACAACTCAGTAAACCAAACTGAAAAGATGAATGCTCCCACTCCTCTCCACCACACACATTCACGAAAGCCACAGTAAGGTATGAGTCTAAAGACAGTGAATAACTAGTTATTATACCTTTAGATCTAGATAGGTAAGGAAAGGGCCTGAAATATTGATCTATGGGCTTTCTGTACCCCAACATTTTACTTCAGATAAGATGTGAACAAGAGCTGGTATAACGCTGTTTTATGTTGAATTGTCAAGTCATAATTTATTTGATGCTAAATTATTTCTGAGGTTCTGTCTTAAAGAACTATGATCAATATTGTGAAAAACTCTTACCAAGGCAAAAAAAAAAAAAAAAAAAAAAAAACCCAACAGCAGTGCTTTTATAAGACAAAATGAAAATGTGATACCTTTGACACTATTTGAATAGAAATTATATTTATTAAACTACTCTGGGCAAAGTAGCAACACAAGGCTAGTTAGTGACAAGAGAATTCCATATTCTAGGTCCCTTTGATCTCATGCTATGTTTAGATTTTCATAGTCCAGTTCCAAGCAACCTTTTCTATGAAGCTCTCCCTGATCTCTGCAGTTTGAAATAATCTCTCATTGCATTATGATGCAATGGGATTCTATTTTTAAAAATATTTTGTTTATTTTTTTCTAGAGAGGGGACGGGAGGGAGAGAGGGAGAGAAACATCAATGTGTGGTTGCCTCTTGTGCACGCCCCTACCAGGGACATGGCCTGCAACCCAGGCATGTGCCCTGATTGGGAATTGAACCAGAAACACGTTGGTTTGCAGGCTGGCACTCAATCCACTGAGCCACACTAGCCAGGGCAAAGGAATCTATTTCTTAATTAAATTTATCGAGGGTGATATTGGTTAATAAAATTGTATAGGTTTCAAGTGTACAATTCCCTGACAATATTGTCTGTATATTGCACTGGGTGGTCCCACCCAAAGTCAAATCTCCGTTACCATACATTTGATCCCCTTTATCTTTTACTACGACCCCACCCACCTCCCTTCTAGTAACCATCACATTGTTGTCTAGGACTATGAGGTTTCATTTGTTGTTCTTCTTGTTTATTTGTTACTTTCAGTTTTATATTCCACATATGAATTAAATTATATGTTTTTTTACCTTTCCTGACTTATTTCATTTAGCATGATATTCTCAAGGTCTATCCATATTACCACAAATGGCAGTATTTCATCTTTTCTTATGGCTGAGTAGTATTCCACTGTGTATATGTACCACATCTTCTTCCAATCATCTATTGAAGGACATAATGTCTTGGTCATTGTGAATAATGTTGCAATAAACATAGGGGTCCATATATTTTTGCAAATAAATGCTTTAAATTTCTTCAGGTAGATGCATGGAAGACAGGTTGCTGGGTCAGATGGTAACTCTATTCTTAATTATTTTGAAGAGCCTCTGTATTGTTTTCCATAGTGGTTGTACCAGTTTACATTCCCAACAGCAGTGCTTGAGGTTTCCTTTTCTCCACAACCTCACCAACACTTGTTATTACTTGTCTTGTTGACAATAGCCATTCTAACAGGTGTGAGATACTATCTCATTGTAGTTTTGATTTACATTTCCCTGATAGCTAGTGAAGTTGAGCATCTTTTCATATATCTGTTGGCCAATTTGTTCATCTTCTTATGAGAAGTGTCTGTTTAGGTCCCCTGCCCATTTTTAATTGGCCTTTCTGTTTGGTGTTGAGGTGCAT
Organism: Tonatia bakeri; assembly: GCA_004024845.1. NCBI lineage: Eukaryota > Metazoa > Chordata > Mammalia > Chiroptera > Phyllostomidae > Tonatia > Tonatia bakeri. Next base: position 56,383 of record PVIA01000024.1, on the reverse strand, counting down.
GAATATTTTATATATTTTGGATATTAACCCCTTGTTGAACTGTTGTTTGCAAATATCTTCTCTCATTTGTTTGGTTGCCTTTTTGTTTTGTTGGTAGTTTCTTCTGCTATGCAGAAACTTTTTAGTTTGATGTAGTCCTATTCATTTATTTTTGCCTTTATTCTCCTTGCCTTCAAGGTCAAATTCATAAAATCCCCTCTAAAATCAGGGTCCATAAGGTTAGTTATATGTTTTCTTGTATGTAGTTTATTGTTTCAGGCCTTATATTTAGGCCTTTGATTCATTTTGAGCTGATTTTTGTATATTGGACAAACGGTAGTCTAGTTTAATTCTTTTGCATGTGCCTTTCCAATTTTTCCAGCACCATTTATTAAAGAGGCTTTCTTTTCTCTATTGTATATTTTTGGCTTATTTATCAAAACTTATTTGCCTATGTACATGTGGGTTTATTTCTGGGGTCTGAATTTTGTTCCATTGTTCTGTGTGTCTGTTTTTGTGACAATACTATACTGGCTTGATTAATATAGCTTTGTAGTATAATCCGAAGTCAGGGAGTGTAATACTTCCAGCTTCATTCTTTTTTTTCTCAGGATTGCTTTGGTTCTTTGGGGTCTTTTGTGATTCCATACAATTCTCTGTTCATGGATTGGAAGAATCAATATAGTTAAAATAGCCGTAGTACCCAAAGCAATATACAGACTTAATGAAACACCAATGGCATTTTTTTTAAGAAACATATAGGCTTATTTTAGCCCTGGCTGGTGTAGCTCAGTGAATTGAATACGGGCTGCTAACCAAAGCATCGCAGGTTCGATTTCCAGTCAGGGCACATGCCTGGGTTACAGGCCACAGCCCCCAGCAACCACACATTGATGTTTCTCTCTCTCTCCTTCCCTCCCCTCTCTAAAAATAAATAAATAAAATCTTAAAAAAAAAAAGAAACATATAGGCTTATTTTAAAGAAACATTCCATACTGTCTCTTCTGCTATATAACCAATTTCTTAAAATCTTGGACAATGTATTAATTTATATTTATAACTCAGCATCCAATCAAATATATAATAGTTGCCCATTAATAGAATTTTGTAGAAGCAAATGAAATTATAGAAAAAAAGTAACTAAGGTTCTAATTTGCCATATTGGTAGACACTCTGGCTTCAGAGTGTGGTGAAGATCAGTGTGATAATGACCAAAAGGACTGGTAAGTACATAAAGCCCTAAAGAATACAATACAGTAGTTATAATATCATTATCATCACCATTATGTTCACCATTGAATCAGAACAATAATTTCAAATATATGGTAAAAAGAACCAATCTACTACAAAAGAAGTTTAAAGTATTAATTATTTTTGAAGTACCATTGTTTCCATCAAGAGACATTACTATTTAATTACTTCTTATATATATATTTTATCATGATATATAAAGAAATTTCCTTGAAGTAACATAAAGAGAAATGCTTACAGTCACAAACTCACACAATTTTTACAGTTCTTGGCTATTTCAGAAAGTACAGTAGCTATTTCTCAAGCTAATTAATGGAGGAGAATGTTAATTAAGGGGTCTTAGAATTGAACAAAGAGACAGGAATCCAAAGTTCTAGTTCCAGCTTTTAATGAATACACCATAAAGTCACTTGATTTACCACTAAAGCCTTCAGTTAATTCTTCCATAAAATGAGATATTTACATCATTTCTATTGTTGAATATATCTAAGGTTCTCAGTCAATGGCTAATTGAAGTAATCTGTGTGTATGAAGCTTGATGTAGATAGAAACAGTAGATGGACATTCAGAAAGAGGAACAACACAATTTCTCCTTTCAAGGAAATTTGAAAATACTGGGGGATACTGATTTAACACAAACATACATAAACATAAATAAACACACATACAAAGCAAACTTAAGTATAAGCAGGAATAAGAGGATTTTAAGACATACTAGTTGATCAATGGTGATTTGTGAACATATACTATAAATACAAGAGAAGAAGGAATACGGAGATTAGAGTTTGACTCAATTAATTAAAAGCAAGTAGAATGCATAAGGTAAGCTTGGATTTGGGTAATTATGATGTGTAAATTCAGGATATTCCATTGTAACAAACGTTCCAGTCTTGTGGGGGGGCTGTTGATAATGGGTAAGTTATGCCTGTGTGGGGGCAGGGAGTACTTGGAAAACCTTCCTACCTTTCACTCAGTTTTGTTGTAAACATAAAATTCCTCTAAACACAATAAAGTATTAATAAAAACAAACATACAGCTAGAATGTGTCTTCAAAAACTTATCTGAAGAAAGAGGACTTAGAAAAGAGATAGGACTAGAGAGGACTTTTAGGTTACTTAAATTTAATTACTTAATTTTATCTAATATGCACAGGTAACAAGGATGTGATTCTTTGTATTGCAAAAGGATTCTTCTAAGTATTAACTTCTCTTGATTGTTTAATCATGACTTGTTGTTACTCATGTTTTTCAAAGTCATTCAGTCATCTCCTACATAGAGTGCAATAAATATGACTTTCAAGATAATTTCTATTTCTTTTAAACATAAAGTTTTGACTCTATCAAATTAATTTTCTTCCAGATTCTTAATAACTATAATTATATATTCCTAATTATATATATATACACATATGTGTATAATATCTCAAATTTCTGTGATCACTAGAAATGGTTCTGTTTTAGAACTGTTTGTTGAGAAGTCAACATGGTAGAGCAGAAAAAGTACTACTCATGGAGAAGAGGACCTTTATTCTCATTACTTATTTGCTGAGTGAGAATGAGAAAATTAAATTTTCTTGGCCTCAGTTTTTCTCTCCAAAATATTAGTTGATTTCTCTTGTTTGTTCTCTATTTTTCTTTTTCCACAATTATATTTATAAATTTTAAGGTATCATCTAAAGAAACAGATAAAAGAATTGATCATGGCCCTAAGAAAATTATTTGCTGGTTAGAAGGCAAGCAAGCAAGTTAATAGAATGCAGAAGGTTCATCTGAACCAAATTTTAAGAACAAATAGAAATTAACCAGTTATCCTTTATGCTTCAATATAAGCAACCACTGATTTCCATGGATGCAAACACAACACAGTGTTCCAAAACAAAGATGGACAAAGTGAGGTGCATAGAGAAATTCAGGAACAACTTTGTGGAAATAGTATTTAAGACAAAAGGAAAGACAGAGTAGAGGTAAAAAATCTACAAGAATGCGAAGAACATGTGGGATAGCTTTAACATGAAAATCTTCATGATGTTGCTGGAAGCGAGGATGAGAGGTAAGTATATGAAATAAGGATAGAGAATTAGGGGAAGGCCAGAATATAATAATCAGTGTGTGCTTAATAATTTGGATGTTATACTTATGATTTGCTTATGGGTGACCCTTGAAGGACTGTAAACACTAAAATGACTAGACAAGTTTGCCTCTTAAGAAAGATCATTCTAGCACTCACACAGAAAATGAATTGAAAGAGGCCTGTAGTAAAGCCAAGGAAATCACTAATAAAATGTAGAGTAGCTCAATCAGGAAATGGTAAGGGATGTGAGGTCACAGGTGATAGTTACAAGAGACATTGAGAAAACAAAACAGTAAGATTTAGATATTCCATGTGACTGTCAACAGATGAAGACAAGTCAGGGATGGCTGCTCTCATTTGGGACTTGTATGAGTTGCCTTTGAGTACATAACAACCACTAAATCTCACTGGTATGCATCAATACACAATTATTTCTTGTTCATACAACTGTTGCCATAGCCTGAGCCCAACTAGGATTGACTCTAAACCACAGGTAGGGTCCCAGTCTGTTCCACACATCTCTCATTGTCCTTGAACAAGACATCTACCCAAAGCGTCTTCTTATTATGACATACAGGAGGTCATAAGGAAGTCATCCCAATAACCTTTTAAACTGGTAATTTTATCATATATACCACCATTGCATTGGCCAAAGCAAGTCAGTTGGCAAAGGATGAAGTAAAGGAATGATAAAGGAACTGCATCCACTATGACAAGAGTGTAATATACATAATACTAACCTAAGGAAGTGAGGCTCTGAGACCAATTATTCAACTTAACACAGTCCATATTGATGGTGGGGCAATTCCTAAAATAAAAAATTAAAGAGAAAGCATGATTTGGACATAGAAAAACAAAAATTGAATTTGTACATACTGAAATGTATCTAGCATAACATAAACACTGAGATTTAGTAGGCAGTTTCGTATACAAACTGGGATGTTGGTAGAATTTTCTGTGCTGGGGACACATGAGAAGTTGTCAGACTTGATATTTAGAAGACAACTGTGGATTGAAGAATGAAGAAACTCTTGGGGAAAGAAGCCCAACACTGAGCAGCATCAGAAGACCCATAAAGGAAAATCAGATAAATGATAGAAAAATATAACCAAGAAAAAGAGTAATTTTTTGTGTGTGTGCTGAAAGTACATAGGGGTCTAGGGAGAAAAGAACTCATAATTTTTTACTGGATTTAAAATTAAAAAGAGAATCAGTGGCCTTTACAAGAACCATTTCAAAAGCATGGCAAAGTTAGAATCTGGGTTCATCTCAGGAAAGACTACTGTTATCTTACCAGCTGCTCCAGCATTATCTCCTTCCCTCTCCGCTGTCATTCACTTCCATTCTCTTCAATACAAACATGTTCTGGGATTGCAGTTCTCCCCGTCTCCTCCTCTCAGACCACTACAATAATGACCACCACCTGCAAGAGCTTCCCAGCAAGACTCCTGTCTCCACTATTGCCCCCATTACAATCCATTTTTACACCACAGACTACTCTTTAGAAATATGAATCAGATATTCACAGTACACATCTCCCTATGTAAACTACCACCCCCATTGCTAATATCTTGGCATAGAAAGTCCTACATAGTTTGACCTCTGACAGTTTCTTCTATTACTCCTCTCTAGGCCAATATATTTCACCCAGGTTGTTTTTCTTTAAATGTCTATCATTTCAAAGTCATTTCTTACTTAGGGGTTCTTTGTACTAGCTGTTCCCTACTTCTGCAGTGTCTCCTTTAATAGATATCCAACTTCTTAATATCTGAAATTAGGTTACCTGAAATTCTATTTCCACTGATTTCATATGGCTATACTTTCTAATAATAGAGATTTTAACTTAAATCAAGCCTTATTTGAACATTGAAGTGAGTAACCTTTAATTTACTTTATGTTGCAAAACACCCATTTGTAATTCTCTACATTGGACTTGTCAGTATCTGACTTTTTTTATTATTTATTTTGTCCCCAAACATTAAAGCAGATATATTGCCCTATTTACAAGTCACTTTCATATCTCCTAAACATGGGTATGAACCTCAGAATTAGTAAATATGAGTAACTGTTAGTTGAATAAATCAGTATTTTGGAGCAACTACAATGAGTTGAAGAACAAAAAGAACTAGAAACCTTGAGGATAGAAAAATAAATTCTAAATCACTCAAACTGAAAGTAGAGATGGTGAATTACTTACGATAGGCTTTATTTATTTGTTTTCTGCATGTATGTATGTATGCATGCATACATTTTATCACAGTTAATCCAGCAATGGGAGGAAATGTTGGGAGAGGAAACAATGAGGGAAAACAACTCCTGAGGAAGTAAAAAGTGGCAGGTTCAGAGTGTGAGTGTAGTTATTAGCTATAGATAGAAACAGACACACTTCTTTCACTCAAACTAGTAGAAAGAATAGATATAAATGCTTCATTGCTTCATTTTCCCCCTTCTGAAAATTACCAAGCTACTATTATCAAACATCCTCTTCCTATTTGATATTTCATACATAGTTTTCTTTATCATTAGAGATTTTAATACAGCATCACTTTTACAGGCCTCATAAGTGCTCTTCATAAGGATGTACCATGCTTATTTAGCCAATATTTTTAAATTTCACAAAAGGAAGTCTGTTTCCAATTGTTTATCATATATATATGATATATATATAATATATATATATGATATATATATCTTTGTATATTTCTACAGCAAAAATTTCTAGAATTAATGTATTTGAAGACTTCTGTATTATGAAATACATTGCAAAATTTGCCTACAAAAATTGATTCTACCTCCAACTCTATTTCCTTTTACTCTCGTGAATAACAGTTATCATTTGTTCAAAGTTTTGGCAATTTGATAGATGAAAAATTAAAGCTTCTTTTAAAGTACAATTTCTTTGATTTCTAGGACAGGTGAAATTTTTGTACATATATTTTCCATTTAGATTTTTTTTATGAGCAGTTTGTTCAGTTCAGCTAATTTACCAGGACATTTGTTTTTATTCCTGATTTTGATTGCTCTTTAAACATTGAAATGATATTCAAGGGTAGCATAAAATAGATTGTTTCATAGATTCTAACATATCATGGTAACATGTACAAATCATATGCATATTATGTAGAACAACCAGTAATGTATACATTATAATATATACATATATTACACAGAACAGGAAAAACCCTTGTCAGGTAGATTTTGATACACTATTAATTTCAAAATTCATCCCACCACAAGGATTTTAAATTGTGGGAAGAGAAAACAATGCATTATTGTGGTAGGCAAATTAATGACTTTCAAGGGTACCCATATCTTTGTCCATACAAAATGTCAATATGTTATGTGGAAAAAGGGACTTTGCACAAGTGATTAGGATCACTGAATTTAAAAGATAGAAAGAAGGAGCTCCTACCCTTTGCTACAGCATGGATGGAACTGGAGAACATCATGCTAAGTGAAATAAGCCAGGCGGTATTGGACAAACACCATATATCTCACCTTTAACTGGAACATAATCTACAAAAAAAAAAAAGCAAACAAAATATAACCAGAGTCATTGAAAATAAGAACAATCTAACAATAGCCAGAGGGGATGGAGGTGGAGACAGTGGTGAGAAGGGTTTTCAGGAACTACTATAAAGGACACATGGAGAAAACCAAGGGGGAGGGTGGAAGCAAGGAAGGAGGTGGGTTTGGAGGGTGTGGGAGGAAGGGGTGGAGAGAAAATACGGACAACTGTAATTGAACAATAAAATAATTTAAATTAATTTAAAAAATAAATAAAATAAAATAAAAGATAGAGTTTATTCAAATGAGCCTAGGCTAATCACATGAGCCTTTAAAAACAAACAAACAACAACAACAAAACACCTTTCTCTAGCTGTGAACAAATGATACGTGGCAAAAAAATGTGAAAAAGATTCCAAGGATGAGAAAATTGTATGTGCCATTACTGACATGTACAGTCTACCTGCAATGACAAGAGAGACACCTGAGTAGTTAAGGGCCTCCTTCACCTGACAACCTACAAAGAAGTGAGGATTACAGTCTTGCCACTAAACGCAGCTGAAATCTGCTAACAATATATGAGCCTTGAAGGAAAATCTACTCCATAGCCTCTAGATAAAAGCTGAGGTTGGCTAATCCCTTGATTTTGGCCTTTTAAGACTGAGATCAGAGACTTCTGATCCACAGAATTGTGAGACAACAGATGCTTATTATTTTTAAACCACTATGTTTGTGGTAAATTATGAAAACAGCAATTAAAAACTAATACAATTATATATTATTCTTTTTACAGCTGAGTAGTATTCCACTGTGTAAATGTACCATAGTAGTTTTTATTCACTCATCTACTAATAGACATTGGGCTGCTTCCATTATTTGGTGATTATAAATAACTCCGCAATGAACATAGGAGTTCTTATGTTCTCTCAAATTAATGTTTTGGGTTTCTTCAAATACATTTCCAGAGGTGGAATTGCTGAGTCACAAGGCAGTTCAGTTTTTAATTTATTGAGGAAATCCCATACTGCTTTCCACAGTGGCTGTACCAATGCTTTCCACAGTGGCGGTACCAATATGCATTTTTCACCAACAGTGCAAAAGGGTTCCCTTTTCTTCACATCCTCCCCAGCACTTGTTTGTTGATTTATTGATGATGGCTATTCTGACAGGTGTGAGATGTTATCTCATTGTGGCTTTAATTTGGATTTCTCTGATTAATGAAGTTGAACATCTTTTTTGTATGTCTATTGGCCATCTGTATGTCCTCTTTGGACAAGTTTCTATTCAGCTCCTTTGACCATTTTATAATGGGATTGTTTGGGGGAGGGTTTGGTGTTGATTTTGTAAGTTCTTTATAAATTTTGACTGTTAATCCCTTATGACATTTATTGGAGAATAGTTTCTCCCATTCCGTGGTTGTCTTTTTATTTTTTTGATGTTTTCCTTTGCTGTGCAAAACCTTTTTAGTTTGATATTCTCCCATTTGTTAACTTTTTGTTTCCCTTGCCTGAGGAGATATATCAGATAAAATATTGCTACAAGCAAAGGCTGAGATTTTACTGCCTGTGTTTTCTTCTAGGATTTTTATAGTTTCAGGTCTAGCATTTAAGTCTTTAATCCATTTTGAATTTGTGTGTGTGTGTGGTGTAAGAAGGTGGGCTAGTTTCATTTTTCTGTATATATTGGTCCAACTTCCCCAACACCATTATTGAATAAAATATCTTTAGCCCACTGTACATGCTTGCTTCCTCTGTCAAATATGAATTGACTATAAAAGTGTGGGTTTATTGCTGGGTTTTCTACTTTGTTACATTGATCTGTGTCTGTTTTTATGGCAGCATCATGCCATTTTGATTACTATGTATTTATAGTTTGATATTAGGTAACATGATTCCTTCAACTTTATTCTTCTTTCTCAAGATTGTTGTTACCATCTAGGGCCTTTTGTGGTTCCATACAAATTTTTGAAATATTTTTTCTAGTTCTATAACGTATGCCATTGGTATGTTGACAGAAATTGCACTGAATCTATAGATTGCTTTGGGTAGTATGGACATTTTAATGATGTCAATTCTTCCTATCCATGAACATGGTATATGCTTCTACTTATTTCTATCTTCTTCAATTTCTTTTTTCTCTTCTTTTTCTTTTGTTTCTGAAAACAAGTTTTATTTAAATAAGGGTTTAAATACATTACATAACATTAAAACTGAAGGGGAAAAAATCAGTTCATTACTTCTCATGGCATTGGGCAGCCATTGCTAGTAAGTTGTGAGCACTATAGCTAGCTACATAGCCGACACATCAGTTTGAAATTTGTTCCCTTGTCAAAAGCTTAACTCTGGCCCTGGCTGGTGTAGCTCAGTGGACTGAGTGCGGGCCTGCGAACCAAAGGATTGTGGTTCAATTCCCAGTCAGCGCACATGCCTGGGTTGTGGGCCAGTTCCCAATGGGGGACACATGAGAGGCAACCATACATTGATTATTTCTCTCCCTCTCTCCTTCCCTTCCCCTCTAAAGATAAATAAATAAAAGAAAAGAAATATGCTCCTAGTCGTGGCAGCCCTGACGCATCCTAAAAAAAAAAAAGTTTAACTCTGATAGAAGATTGGCCTCAAATCTTGGACATCAAATAGCTGGGATACGTCTGGTTAAAAAGACCTTGGTAGCATGCCAGATATCCTCATCACCCTGCTTAGAGGGAAGGTGGCCACTCTAACCTCCACCCACAGGTCAGGTTGGAGATCTTTGAATACCCCAGGCTCCCTCTAGCAGTAACATGCTGTTGCTGCCTTACCCCTCCTTTCAGATTCACTGAGGGCTGTTCAGACAGTAACATTCTACGAGGGGAGGGAACTCTGGCAAGAAGTTTCTGGCCAGACATAGTCACCTGTGATCTTGGGGCTCCAAGCTTGGCTGAAACATCATGTTACTGCTTTGTTTCAGGCTGGACACTGCCAGGCACCTCCTGCTTGACCTCCGTTTAAATGAGGGACTTCAAGACTAGATAGCATGGCTGTTTTCAGCCATTGCATAAAGGAGTTACACTAGTCCAAGTTAAAAGCAGACCCCAAATGGTTACATTATATATACTGTGAGGTTTTTAAACTTGTGACAAGGGACAGAAGGGAAATTCTACTCATTGCAAGGAAATCCTCACTTAAGCTTCAATGAGCCAAAAAGCACTTAAAAACCATGAACATTCAGCTGGTCATCCTTAGCCAGTCCAATCTCTACCAGGAACTGGCATGTGTTTTTGCGCTCGTCACCCTGTAGCTGACTTACTTATCCATATTCTGGATGCTCAATTACAGTACCATTACAGGCATATTTCTTCTTAAATGCCTTCACTAATTTCTTGTTATCATAATCATCAGCAATCCCTTGGACAGTAGTAAGGGTATTCCTGCCGTTTCTATTGAATTCTTACATGGATACAATCCTCAGTGCCAGCAGGAAGCAGATCATCACCCTTACTTGCATCAGCAAAGGAGTTGAAAGAGGGGAGGTTCTGGATAGCGGACATATGATACAATTCCTTTTCCTCGGTGGAAAAGGCCTGAAGAAGGCTTCAGAAGGAGAAGGTGGGCAGTGGGGACCCAGCATGGGGAAACGAGGGGGGCTCAAGGGGAAGGCTGCTGAGTCCTCCGGCTCTTCGACTGGGCTATCTTCTTCAATTTCTTTCTTCAATGTCTTGTAATTTTTTGAGTATAGGTTTTTAATATCCTTGGTTAAATTTATTCCTAGTTATCTTATTCTTTTTGAAGCAATTGTGAATGGGATTGTTTTCTTAATTTCCTTTTCAGATAGTTCATTATTGGCATATAAAACTGTGACTGATTTCTAGACACTGATTTTGTATCCTGCTACTTTATTAAATTCATTTAAATTTTACCCTTTGGGACAGCATGAATGGACCTGGAGAAGATTATGCTAAGTGACATAAGCCAGTCAGAGAAAGAAAAATACCACATGATTTCACTCATATTTGGAAAATAATGAACAAACTGAATTAACAGACAAAATAGAAACAGAGTCACAGACAGAGAGCAAGCTTACAGCTCTGGAAGGTGGGGTGAGTGGGTGGAGGGATGGAGTAAAAAGAAAAAAGGATGCATGGACAACAGTGTGGTGATTGTGGGGGGAGGAGGGTGAAAGGGTGCCAAATGGTCATGTAAAAAATACAATAAAAATAAATAATAAAAAATTAAAATAAAATACAGTTTAGCACAGTAAAATAATAATAATAATAAAATTATGAAATAACAAAAATATATTACCAGATTTAGAACTACCTAAGTTTATGAAACGAGAGATACAACCAAAAAATTCCTACATTAAAATAGATAAAAGAAAATTTCTGGAGTTTTAATATCAAAAACATTGTCTATTGTGAAGTTTTAATTATAGAGTTAAAGTAAGATAAATCTACACCAGAAACTTGAAGTATATATATTCTTTATATTTCTTAATGTTTTTCATCAATTCTAAAAATTCTTGCTACCTATAAAATATGCCTTGTTCCTGATTACATATTTCTGCCAATCTAAACTAGTAATTGAAAGGTTATGTATATTTGGTTTACCTGGATGAAATATAAATAAAATGTAGAAAGTAAATATATTTCTCACACAAAATTCTAAGCAGATAATTAAAACAGCCACTATTATAAATTTTAACAGGTTGTAACTTAAGATGTAGGAGAATTATTCTGAGATTGTAAGCCAAATAAAAGAAGTGCTTATAAAAATATGAATATATGAGTATCTAACTTGATTAACAAATCTGAGGAATAATAAATTTCCAAGTATTATTGCATCCTACCATTTAATAACTTCGCCATTCAACTTCAGAGGTTGCAAAACATTTCTGTATCTGTACATTCCTCTCCATAGTTTCAGGTAAACACGGTGATTTCTAGAGTGCACCGCTTATGCCATGGTATCTCATTTGATGGTAACCTAAAGGTATCTTATTGTGTTCCTATCAGAAGCGTGTTCAATATGCCTGAACTAATCATTAAAATGCACTGTGAAAGCTCCAAATCGGCAGGAGATAAGAACACAGCCCATCACGTGGGATTACTTGGAAAAAGAAGGTCCGTACACAGAAGAAAAATTATTCTAAACTAGAAAATTTGGATAATATACTTTGACAGGCATTGATTTTATCATTATTTCTGAGGACCTACAAGTATGCTGCACCTCCACATACTGGTTGAAGTATGAATTTTATTTTGTTTCCACTCTTGTCTTGTACTTTTTCCTCTTAGGGCAGTTCAGGAATGTAAACCTGAGCAGATAATAATGGAGTCTTTTCTTTTTTTTTTTCTCTCTTATTTTTAAGGATTTGAGTGGATAACTTTCACAAATTTAGCTGATAATTGCTACCACCAAGTTCAGGGTTAGGACAGATATTAATAGATTAAGGAGTTCATTGGTTCTTTTAAATAATTTATTTAACACAAAGTTATATTGACTAGAAGTGATCTGAAATTATCTTGTAACCAAAACAAAAGATTATTGAAATGAAAATACATTGAAGTAAATTTCCTTCAGTCAAATGATTTCCCAAAATATTTAAATACAGGGATTATTCTGATACTGATACTTAGAGCAAGGCATGCAGGAAAATTGTCTTAATAACAACCTATATAATCTTAAATTAATATAATTATTTCCTTCTTAGATGATAAGTTATTCAACATTTTATCAATAGTGCTTAGACATAATAAGGAGGAGGAGAAGAAGGAAAAAGAGGAGAAGGAGGAGGAAGAAAGAAGGGAGAAGGAAGGGAGAAGGGAAAAAAGACCCATAGGAGCAGTGCATGTCAAGGTCCCAGGTACCTGTGGGAATCAGAAATCTGATTTTTCATTTCCTTCTCTGTCATTTATTGTGGGTGTTCTTGGGCAAGTAATTTAGCTCCTCAAGATTTATTTTCCTCATTTGTAAATGGTGATAATATTCAATTTATAGGAGTGTTCTGAGGATTAAATGTAATAATGTCATCACTGTCTCACACTGTCTCACATTTTAGTCCAGAATAAATGGCGATTACTATGATTATGAATATTTTGAACTAAAATAGCAACACAGTTTTTACCTTAGTTACTTTAGAATAAATATTTAAGAAGCCATATTTTCTCTTTTTTTCTTGCTAAATGGAGTTTTTTCATTAACTTCTCTTGAATCCTCACTGATTTTTTGCATTGTCTAAAATGAGATGAAACCTACCGTCACTGATTGCATTATGATTAATGGCTAGTTTGTCATTTTTAAACAGTCAAGAATGTCATGCCAATGATATTCCTTAATTAGTTAAACAATTCTCATTTATAAGTTGTAAAATATATTGTATTTCAATGACTCTAAATGTGTTTTGATCCAAAGAAGCTAATTCTCCCATTCATGCATGTGGGCTATTTCAAACTGCATTTAGTAGGGGGTTATCAAGTCAGGGAAATTATCACTTTGCTAAGATGGACCAAGTAGTTCTATGAAAAGTCAGTCTGTATCTATTGTCTGAATTACTTGGCTCGTGGTAAAGTAATAGAAGAGTTAAAGATCCGTATGAAAATTGAGGAAATCTCACCAAGGTTAAAATGGCTAAATTATGCCATGTGTCTTTATTCTATTCCCCTCCACAATTTTATGCCCAGGATAACAGAATGCTTCAAATAGAATTTTACCACTTTTATATTAGAGAATTCTGTCTTATACTAGCCTACAAACTGCTTTCATGAAACATCCTAGATTATTTTATATTATGCTTAGACAATAGTATAATATAAAAATTCAAATGAAATCAGTACTCATAAAATAATAGAAAGCTTTGTTGGAGAGTATTAAAATTATACCTAAATCAAGTTACTTTGGGATAAATTTACTATAACAAAAGTTAAACTTTAATGAGTTAAGGAAGGCAATTGGTGTTACATCTAAAAACTGAAGCATAGACTAAATTTATATGGAAATTGATAGGTAATCTAAATTTTGAGGTTTTGGGCACAACTTTTCTTCGTCTTTTCAGGCATTGCATTTCTGATCCCACTGAATACAAGAGCTCAGATATTTGCTTAATCAGTCCAGTAGGGCTCTGATTTGTGCATTAAGGGCATGATTAGGGTTTTGTCAATATAGAAAACTACTTAAGAGTGCAGTAGAATATTCCATGAATGTATTCATCAAGTTGGCTGCATTATCAATGTCTGTGTTTAGCTTCTGTGGCCTTCATTTAGTAGAGATTGAAACTTCACTTTTCTATCACAAAATTGTAATACTTAAAAGAATAGGTATTCTCCACAGTAAGTTCACCTCCTCAGGATATAAACATACATTCTTCTGAAGCTTTTGACTAGAATGAATTCGGGAATGTTGGTACAGCATCAGCAATTGATGAGGATTTATTGAAGAATTTAATCTTTTTTAAAAGATTTTATTTCTTTATTTTTAGAGGGAGAGGATAGGAGGGAGAAAGAGAGGGACAGAAACATCCATGAGTGCATGCCTCTTGCACAACCCTAACTGGAGACCCAGCCCACAGCCCAGGCATGTGCCCTGACTGGGAATCGAATTGGTGACCCTTTGGTTCACAGGCTGGCACTCAGTCCACTGAGCCACACCAGCCAGAGCTGAAGAATTTAATCTTAAAACACAGTGCAGTTTATCTAGGACTTATGGAGAAACTAAGACAAAGTTGGAGGACAGACACAAAGACCTTAGAGGTGATTGGTAATGCACATAATTTAATTTATAAAAACTACATGTGATATTATTTTGATATATGTTATAAGAAGTGACTTATAAAAAAAGATGTAAAAGATTTTTCCTGTATGTGCAATGAGGGCTGCATGTGCCTTTGATTTTATTTGTTCCAGCAACATGTCTACTTACTGTCTGAGATTTCTAAAATGCCACATTTTGTCTGTAATAATTTAATCATGTTCACACAAGTTTAATTATGTAAGAATCATTAAAAAGAAACTTTGGAAAGAGACATGTTTAAAATGTCTTAACTATTAATTAGGTATCTAATGCTTTTCTAATGAAGCCCCACAGACCATTTGTGTCTGTATGCATAATACCCATTGTCAAATTACAACAATTCTCACAAGGAACAAGCTGGGACTAACAGGCAATATTAGTTGCTCCACAAAATCTTATGCCTGAGAGAAATGTAAATTCTTAGGAATTTACAGTTCATTCTTTGAAAGCTTGCAAAGACTTTACTTACAGTTAGAAGATATTAAGACTAGTTCCTCACCCTTCACACTATATTCAATAGCTGGGAACGCCCACTTATCTCCTCTGGGGAACAACCTCCAGTACATTCCTGCTTCTAGTTACATGTCACCTGAGATGGCAATGACAGGTCTTTCACTTTCTGCTGCTGGCACTGTTCCTTGTAAAGTCTGTCCCTTGCTCAGCAGTCTCTATCTTAGTCCTGCACAATGCTGTCGGGTTTAAATTCTATTACTTTTAATATAAAAGATCATTTTTATTACTTCACTCAATTAAACCCCCATATTTAACAAGCCTTTCCTCACTTTTTTCTTCTCTAAATGCATCATGCTTAAGCTTTCTTAAGGAAATTATTTTATCTCAATAATAGACATAATGAGATTTGTTAACTCTGTAAGTTGAACATTATTAGTAAGATGAATAAAGTGCTTATCATCAGTATTAAAATAAAATCTTAATATAATATTTTTCATATTTATTGAGTTATAATTGACAAAATTGTAAGATATTTAAAGGATTCCCACAATTGACTTAATTAAAACATTTTTCACTTCACATTTCACCTTTTTATTTTGAGAACATTGAAGTTCTACTCTCAGAAAATTACAATTATGAAATACAGTATCTTCAACTATAGTCACCATGCTATACATTTGATTCTCAGACCTTTTTTTGTCTCTTATACACTTTTACCAGCCCCTCCCTACTTCCACAACCCACCCCGTGACAACTACGATTTCACTTTCTGTTCCTGAGTATGTTTTTCTTAAAGCTTTCACATATAAATGATGCCATACAGTATCTGTCTCCCTCTGTCAGGCATATTTTACTTAGCATAATGTCCTCAGCATTCATCCATGTTGTCAAAAATGGAAGGATTTCCTTATTTGTCTGTGTCTCTGTATGTATATAAACATATATGTATATATATATCTACATATATATATATATGTAGATATATATCTACATATACAATCACATTTTCTTTATCCACTCATCTGTCAAGGGACACTTAGGTTGTCTCCATGTCTCACCTATTGTGAATAGTGCTGTAGTGAACATGGGATTGCAAATATCTATTAAATATGGTGCTTTAATTAGCTTCAGGTGGATACCCAAAAGTTGGATTGCTAAATCATTTAGTAGTTCTATTAGTAATTTCTTGAGGAACTTCTCTGCTGTTTTCCAGAGTGGCTATACCAATTTATTTTCCCACCAACAGTGCACTAAGGTTTCCTTTTGTTCACATACTCACTGACATTTGTTATCTCTTGTCATATTGACAATACCCATTCTAACAGGTGTGATATGATATCTCGTCATGGTATTGCTTTTTATTTTCCTGATGATCAGTGATGTTGAGCAACTCTTTATGTACCCAATAGCCATTTGTATGAGTATTTGGAAAAATGTCTATTTAGGTCCTTTGTCCCTTTTTTTAATCCTCATCAAAGGATATGTTTTTTTGTTTGTTAATTTACTGAGATTGAGAGATGGCTATGGAGGGAGAGAGAGAAAGAGAGAGAGAGACATTGATCAGTTGCCTCCCATAGATGCCCTGACTGGGGATTGAACCCACAACATTTTGGTGTATAAGAAGACACACCAACCAACTGAGCCACCCAGGCAGGTTGCCCATTTTTGAAATCCAGTTTGTCATATTTTTGCTATTGAATGATTTGAGTTCCTTATATATTGTAGATACTAAATTTTTATCAGATATATGGTCTGCAAATATTTGCTCCCATTCCATAGGATACAGACTCATGTCAAGTAACTTTATGTTTTTTTTCCCCTAAAAATTTTATAGTCTTAGGTCTTACATTTTAGATCTTACCAATTTGAACTAATTGTTTTGAATGGTATAAAACAGGGATCCAATTTTATTCTTTTGCATGTGAATGTTCAGTTTTCCCAACAACATTTATTGAAGAGACTATCATTTTCCCATTGAGTTTTCTTGGCTGTCTTGTGAAATATTAGTTGACAGTATATACATATGTTTATTTCTAGGCTCTCACTTATGTTATATTGCTCTATGTGTCTGTGTTTATGCAGGCATCATACTGTTATGATTATTATAGCTTTGTAATATAGTTTAAAATCTAGAAGTATGATGACTCCAGCTTTGTTCTCTCAAGTTTCCTTTGGCTATTTATACTATTTTGTGCTTCCATACAATGTTAGTAATTTTTTTATCCATTTTTGTTTAAAAAATGCCATTGGAATTTAGATAGGGATTACATTGAATCTGTAGATTACTTTGGTAACATAGACATTTTAACAATATTAATTTTTATGATTCATGAGCATGGGATATCTTTCCACTGGCTTGAGTTTTCTTTAATTTCATTTATCAAAGTCTAGTTGTTTTCAGCGTACAGATCTTTCACCTTCTTGGTTGAATTTATTCCTAAGTCTCTTTTTTTGATGCTAGTGTAAGTGGAACTATTTCCACTATTTCTTTTTACAGGTAATTTGTTGTGATTGTATAGAAATGAATCTGATTTTTGAATTCATTTATTCTAAAATGGCTTTTTGGGAGTCTCTAAAATTTGTGTATATAAGATCATATAAACTACAAAATAGTGATAAGTTTACTTCTACCTTTCCAATATAATGCCTTTTTGCTTCCTTTTATTGCCTAATTGCCCAGGCTAAGACTTTCAGTACTATGCTCAATAGGAATGATGAGAGTGGGCATCCTTGTCTTATTTCTAATCACAGCAGAAAATCTTTCACCCTTTAACATTGACTATGATGTTAGCTGTGGGCCTGTCATATAAAGACTTTGTTATGGCCCTGACAAGTGTAGCTCAGCTGATTGGGCATCATTCTGCAAAGCCAAAGATGACCAGTTCGACTCCTGGATGGGACATATGCCTGGGTTGCAGGTATGGTCCCTCATCAGGGCACATGTGAGAGACAGCTGATTAATGTTTCTAACATCAATGTTTCTCTCCTTCTCTTTCTCCCTCCCTTCTCCTCTTTCTAAAAATAAATAAACAAAATCTTTTTCAAAAGACTATTATGTTGAGATATGTTCTTTCTCTACCCAATTTTTGTTGGGAACTACCCTGCCTGGTTTCAGAAGCTGTAATCCCCTATGGCTAAGGCTGAGAAAGAGACCTTGGGACCATAAGCCACTAAGGAGACAAAGCTTATCTTTCTGGTAGGGGTGCTGCCTCTGCCCCCTTTCACTTCACCCTGCTTGGCCCTGGGCAGATGAGTGGTTAGCCAATCATGGGTAAGATTCCTCAAAGGAGGGATGACCTAGACAGGCATGGTCATGAAAGGGCCCTCAGGGAAGGACTTGGGGGGCTATAGAAAAAGGCAGTGATGGACCCTCACCCCTCGGCTTTGAATAACCTGAGTCCTCAGTCTGTATGCAAGAAGTCTCCTAATCTCTTGGTTGCCTTACTTCCTTGGCCTGACTTAAGCCTAAAACAATGTGGGAGGTGGGTATGGGCCCTGTGCTAGAAAAGGCAGATTCCCGGAGGCTATCAGGCCTAAGAACGAATGCACAAAATCCTGTGAAACCTGCTTTGCTAAAACCCTCAATTTAAATGATAAGGGTCCAAGCAAAGAATGAGTTTGTTTCCCCCAAGTTTAATGGCCCTTTAGCTATCTGACCCTGACTCAGAATACACCCTCCGAGTTCTTTGAATGTTATCTATTGTTTGATCATTACAGCCTGACAATGACTGATGAGCTTTATGTATACACCCCGTATTCTTATGCAAATTAAACCCCAAAAACCCCATTGGGGAACAGGCTCCTGGCCCTTCTCCTTTGAGATATCGGCTACCTTTTCTCCCCAAGCAGATCATGTCTTGGAAGACTTATTCTCATCTGTGGCAGACAGGGGGGTCTGCAGGTGAAGCTTCCACACAAATTTTTAAGTTTTATCATTAAAGAATGTTGGATTTTGATTATAGGATTTTTATCTTTCATTCCACTAATGTGGTATATAACATTGATTAATTTATGTATGTTGAAATATCCTTAAATTCCAGGCATAAATGCCACTTGCTGATGGTGTATGAGGTTTACCCAGAAAAAGTTCAGCTATTGTTAATGTAAGAAAAATGGTTTCCACGACATTGATGTAAAATGACAGCCAAGGAGAGTGGACTGACTGTGCATGCATGAACAATGACAACTTCACTATACTAGTTAGTGGGAATGGTAGATGCTGTTGAATGAGCATGTGTACTGTGTGGCTGTTGCATTCAAAGTCATTGAGTGAGTAGAGCAATGAATCTGCATCACATTTTGGGTTAAGCTTGAATATTCCTCTGCAGAAATTATTCCAACGATTCAGAAGGCTTTGGGAGACAATACAATGAGTGCATAACAAATACAAGTGTAGCACAAAAGCTTCAAAGATGGTTGAGAATACATTGAAAGTAATTCTTGTTCTGGAAGACAAGCCACAAGCAGAATACCTAATAATGTTGAACATGTACGGGCTACAATCAACAAAGATCAGTTATAGACAGTGAGAGAACTAGAAGCTGATCTGGGGATTCAAAAAACTATTGTGTCCCAGATTTTGACACAGGATGTTGGCATGAATCATATCCTGGCAAAATTTGTTCTGCGGCCTCTGTTACCAGAGCAGAAGGAACATCATGCTGAAGTTGTTAATGACTTGATTCAAACAGATTTCCTGAAGAAGGTAACTGAAGAAAGGGATAGAGGCATCATTGTCCTGTTTATAATGTTTCTTATATCTTATATCTTCTTCAATAACTATCTCTAATTTTCATACTATGTGGCTGGATACTTTCCAAACAGACTTCACATGATCCTTTTCATGTGCTGCTGGATGCAGTTTGCTAGAGTGTTGTTGAGAATGTTTACATCTATATTTATCTGGGATATTGACCACAGTTTTCTTTCTTTTAATTTTTATTGAATTAATTGGGGTGACATTTGTAAAAAATTATAAAGGCTTCAAGTATATTCTATATACTATTTTAATGTATTCTATAATACATTATTCTGTGTTCACTATCTAAAGTCAAATCTCTGTCACTACAATTACATATCACCACACAGCTGTCCGAATGGCTATTATAAATAAATCAACAAACAACAAGTGTTGGCAAGGGTATGGAGAACAGGGAACACTTGTGTGCCATTGGTGGAAATGTCAATTGGTGTAGCCACTGTGGAAAACAGTACAGAGATTCCTCAAAAAATTTAACATGGAACTGCCTTATGACCCAGTTTTCTTTTCTTTTCTTCTTTTTCTTTTTTTTGCTTCTGGGAATACATCCAAAGAATTCTGAAACACTTATTCAAAATAATATATGCACCCTTATGTTCATTGCAGCATTATTTACAACAGCCAAAATTTGGATGCAGTCTTCTTTTATTGTAGTGTTTTTATCAGTCTTTGGTATCAGGGAAATTCCAGCCTCATAAAATGAGTTTAGAAATCTTCCCTTCTCAGCAGGTTTTGGAAGAGTTTGAGAAGAATTAGCATTAATTATTCTTTAAATGTTTGGTAGAATTCACAAGGAAACCATCTGGTCCTGGATTTTTTATTTGTTTGGAAATTTTTTATTACTGAGTCAATCTCCTTACTCATTGATCTTTCACATATTTCATTTATTCATGATTCAGTCTTGGTTGGTGGCTGTTCTAGGAATCTATCCATTTCTTCTAGGCTATCCAATTTGTTAGTATAAAATAGTTCATAGTCTCTTATGATCCTTTGTATTTCTGTGGTATTAGTTGCAATGGCTCCTCTTTTATTTCTGATTTTATTTGAGTCTTCTCTCTTCTTATTAGTCTAGCTAAAGGACTGTTAATTATATTCATCTTATTCAAGCAGCTCTTAGTTTTGTTGATTTTTTCTATTGATTTTTGGCCTCTATTTTGTTTAATTCTGCTTGATCTTTGCCATTTTCTTCCTCCTGCTAACTTTGGGCTTAGTATTTTTTTTATTCTAGTTCCTTGGTGTACAAATTTAGATTTTTGAGATCTTTTTTTTCTTAATGTGGGTTTTATTGTTATAAACATCTCTCTTAACACTGCTTTTGTTCTATCCCTAAGTTTTGGTACATTATGTTTTCATTTTCTTCAAAATGTTTTATTATTCCTTTGATTTCTTCTTTAGCATGTTGATTTTTCAGAAGTGTGTTTATTTTCCACACAGTTGTGAATTTCCAGTTTTCCTCCTGTTATTGATTTCTAGTTTCATACTATTGTGGCTGGAAAAGATGAATTTAATCTTCTTTCATTTGCTAAAGATTGTTTCACAATCTAACATATTATCTATCTTTGAATATGTTCCATCTGCACCTAAGAAAGGTATATATTCTGAAATTAGATATGAGATAGAAACTCTAAAGACAACGTAAACCTAGAGTAACCATGCTATTTTTGTGACTACATAGGGAGAGCTCATTTGATATAGGAAAAAGCCAACAGACAGGATAGCAGAACTGAAAGCCAGAAAGGCTTAGTCTACGTCTGATCATTTGAAGCACAGCTAAAGGCAGTTCTACTTCTGAGTCTCCACTTTATATGAAGCAATGAACTCCCTTTGTAGCTTTAGCTAGTTTGAGTTTATATTATTAGTAACAAAATGAAGACTGATTAAATCCACAAAATGTCATGTAAAGACTTGCTAAGGAGTTATTCGTTCTAACTGGCAAGGTTGGAATAATCCAGCTGTAGACATAAGCAGAATATTTATTACAAAGGCATATATTCTATTTGTTTAAATGTTTACTTCCCACCATGCCATTTCTCCTCCCAAATACCAGTTCTTAAAAATAATAGATATGGTTGTTTATAGATTAAAAATTTTAAGGCTAGATTTTCTTTTGCCTTGTTCAAGACAGTATGACATTTATGCCACTACAAAAAATATTCTGCATTAATTAAAAATGTACATGCATATATTTTTCAAAAATCCCATTTTTCTTTCCTTTTGTAATTCTTTATGAGCAAGTGAGTAAATATCATTTTGTAAGACTATGTTACTGTATGCTTCTTTTTCATCAGACTATTACTGAAAATTTTAAAAATGTAAATGAAGATAATGCAAACATGATATTATTTTAATAAATCTTATTATTTCTGCTTAATTCAGGTCATACAGTAAATTAAAGAAAAAGGAAAATAGTGCATATATTAAATTTTAAAGATAAATGCATTCTATCTGTACCTAAAAAAAACAGTAAGAACTATTTATTTTCCTATTTCTTTTTAGGACAAGTAAGACACACTGCTTTTAAGAATTAAAAATTTAGTTTATAAATAAGACATTGAGGGCAAATTTTATTTAAAAATGATATGGTCAATTATTTTTGTGAAGAGTACCATATTCAGAAATCCCAAAATCTGAGGAAACAGAACAGATAAAAGGGTTGACAAATTGCTTATACAGCACTGACCTCTTATAAACCCCTAGAGGGAATATGCGGTGGCCTCATAGGAAGAGCAAGAAGGCCGTGAGACCTGATGACAATTGCCAGGAAGCAAAATCCTAATAGGTTAAGAAAGTGCTCCAGAAGATAGCAGTTCTACCATTTCCTTTATACACCAGGATGAAAAGGGAAAACGTAAGGGTTTACATGAAATTCACTGGTGATAGCTTAGGGAGATGGGGAAAGCAGAGTGGGTAAATTTCTGGGATTGGATAAAAAGTAAACTGAATAGACACATACTTTTTTATATAGGTGGGTACAGGGTAGTTAACAGTTAACAATCAACGTGATAATAATAACAATGAGGAGATTTGTGGTCTCTGGTGCAGGGGTTGTGCTTTGAGAGTCCTGAACAAAGGAAATTAATTTGAAATTCCAAAGGTATGTTATCATAGATGCAAAATAAAAACAACAGAGAGGCTCAGTTAAAATAAAGATTGACATTCTTTAGGGAAAAATACTGGCTTAGGACATGATTACCCACCATGACATGCTTTTAGCAATAAAGTTTTCATTTCAGACCATCCTATGTGGTTACATCAGGTCTCTGAATTTGTAAGGCCACCAGGTAGGCCTCCCCTGAGCTTGTCAGGTTTAATATGTGGCTCCTTTATTTTTTTACCATCTTCATTGTTTTTAAATAAAAGTATGTCAAATGTACTCCAAAAAGGGGGACTAGTTTACTGGGGAGTTTACTGAGAAGATCACTGTCTAGCAAACACCAGTAGGGATGTTTGCATTTCAAGCTCCTTCTGTAGCCCCAGGAAAAATGAGACAGGGAAAAAGGATGGAATGAAATGCAATCAATAAAATGTTTATTACTAAAGGAGTTAACCATGTGGATAACTAGATCTTAATAGCCCTGAGGAATCCAGAAGCCACTGTAGAGCACTGCAGAGTCGCAAGAACACCAGGGTATTTATATATCAACTCCTGGCAGTCATTGGTAAATGGATACTGCTGGTGGTAAGGACAGTAATTCTCTGCCACCACAGAATGGCTCTGCATGTGGGTTCTTGGCTTAGAGAATTTTTCATGAAAAAGAGTGCATGTGTTGTTAGCTGGAGTCAGGCTGGAGTTTAGTGAGACAGTAAATGTTAGAAGATATGGGAAGACATTGATATCATTCACTCAATCTACCCTGCCCAACCAGGATAGTGACACAGGACATAAAATTCTAGAACTATCCATGGATTCTCTTCTAAGAGAATAAAATGCTGATTCCTATACAGTCCACTGATACTGTCTGGAAATATGTAATATTAAAGTTTTAAAATATTTAAAATTAAAAGTATAATTTCTATCTGAGATTACTTCTAGTTCTTATTTCTGATACAAATAATCTAGACTTGAAATACTCCCAAATAAGTAGAATAAATAAGTAGGAAATGCTTTTAAGACAAATCTCCTTCAAGTCCAGGATTAAGGCTCCATTCACATTTGCTATCACTGTTTTTTTTCTCATCAGAATAAATTTTTTACTATTTTGCCCTATTCTTTCTATAATTTGCATGCTATCAGTAAGTTTCATTACATAAGACATCTCATTTTCCCTGTTAAGATATAAATATATTCATCCTATCCCCCACTCACATATTGTCTTCAAAACTGTGAACTCTTAGCCCATTAGCTACACAGTGACCATATCTCTTTTTTTCTCTAAAACATTTTCATTGTACATCAACCATACTACATTCTACAAATCCTTTCTGCAGGAAGACACTGTACCAATTGGCCACAGATTTTTTAGAATGACTTTTGCTCAAAAAAGTGAAGACAAGGAATCATCCAGAAAAACTGTATTTGTAGGAAGTATTCTGTTTCTGAGGAGAGGAAGAAGAGAAACTATGCATTGTTTAAAATCATACAACTCTCAAAACTGAATCAAGAAGCAGAAAGCCTGAACAGACTGATAACAACCAGTAAAGTAGAAGCAGTGGTCAAAAAACTCCTGGCACAAAAAAGCTTCACAAGCAAATTTTACCAAACATTCAAAGAACTAACACCTCTCCTTCTCAAACTATTCCAAGAAATTCAAGAAAAGGGAAGACTCCCAAACTCTTTTTATGAGGCCAGTATTATCCTGTTTCCAAAACCAGATAGAGACACAACAAAGAAAGAAAATTACAAGACAATATCTCTGATGAACACAGATACTAAAATTCTCAACAAAACATTGGCAATCCAGATCCAGCAATATGTTAAACAGACCACACACCGCAATCAAGTGGGATTTATCCCAGGGATGCAAGGATGGTATAATATTTGCAAATCATAAATGTACTACATCACATGATCAAAATGAGAGACAAAAGTAACATGATCAAATCAATAAATGCTGAAAAAGCATTTGATAAAATCCATTACTCATTTACAATAAAAACACTTAGCAAAATAGGAATGGAGGGAACATATCTCAACAGAAAACTACTGCTAACATCATACTCAACAGACAAAAACTAAAAGCATTTCCATCATTCTTATTCAACATAGTACTGGCAGTTCTAGCCATAGTAAGAAAGAAAAATAAATTTTTCTAGCCAGATAAGAAAAATAAATAAAAAGCATCCAGATTGGAAAGGAGGAAGTAAAACTGTCATTATTTGCATATGGCATGATAGTGTACATAGAAAACTCATCTCCACCAAAAAACTACTTGACCTAATCAGTGAATTCAGCAAAATAGTGGGATATGAGCTCAATATTCATAAATCGATGGCATTCTTGTTCACCAACAATGAATTATCAGGAAGAAAACTAAGAAAAATCTCATTTACTACAGCAACAAGAAAAATAAAGTACCTAGGAATAAATTTAACCAAGGATATTAAAGACCTATACTCAGAAAACTATAAAACACTACAGAAGAATGAAACTGAGGAAGATACAAATGAATGGAAGTATATACTGTGTTCATAGACTGGAAGAATTAACATCATTAAAATGTCCATACTACCCAATGTGATCTATAGATTCAACACAATTCCTATTAAAATATAAATGGCATATTTCACAGATCTAGAACAAATATTCCAAACATTTAGGGAACCAAAAAGACCCCAATTATCCTCAGCAATCCTGAGAAAGAAGAACAAAGTCAGAGGGATCAAAATACCTGATATCAAACTACACTAAAAGGCCACTGTAATCAAAATAGTCTTGTACTGGTAAAAGAACAGATATACAGGATCAGTGGAACAGAATAGAGAGCCTAGAAATAAACCCATGACTCTATGGTCAGTTAATATTCAACAAAGAGGGCCCAAGCATACAATGGAGTAGAAACAGTCTCTTCAACAAACAGGTTGGGAGAATTGGGCTGTTACATGCAAAAAAACAAAAAAAAATGAAACTAGACTACCAATTTACACCATACACTAGAATAAACTCAAAGTAGATAAAGACTTAAATATAAGTCGGGATACCATAAAAGTCCTAGTGAAAAACATAGGCAGTAAAATTACAGACATCCAATGTAGGAATACCTTTGTTGATATATCTCCTACAGCAAGGGGAAAAAAAAGAAAGAATAAATAAATGGGCCTATATCAAATTAAAATGTTTCTGCACAGCTAAAGAAACCATCATCAAAGTGCAAAGGGAACTTATTGTATGGGAGCAATTTTTGCCAGTGATACATTGGACAAGCGTTTAATCTCCAAAATATACAAAGAACTCACATGACTCCACACCAGAAAGACAAACAACCCAATTAAAAAAATGGGCAAAGGACCTAAATAGACACTTCCGCAAGGAGGACATACAAATGGCCCACAGACATATGAAAATTGCCCATAGACTAGCCATCAGAGAGATGAAAATTAAAACCACAATGAGATACCACTTCATACTGGTCAGAATGGCTATCATTAATAATTCAACAAACAAGTGCTAGCAAGGATATGGAGAAAAGGGAACCCTAGCACACTGTTGGTGAGAATGCAGATTGGTGCAGCGAGGTGAAAAACAGTATGGAATTTCCTCAAAAATTAAAAATGGAACTGCCTTATGTTCCACTGCTGGGACTATACCCTAAGAATCCTGAAACATCAATTAAAAGAACTTAGGCACCCCTATGTTCATAGCAGTACTATTTACAATACCCAAGTGTTGGAAACAGCCCAAGTGCCCATCAGTAGATGAGTGGATTAAGAAACTGTGGTATATATATACAATGGAATAACTATGCAGCAGAAATAAAGAACTCCTACCATTTGTGACAGCATGAATGGAACTGGAGAGTATTAGCTAAGTGAAACAAGCCAGTCAGTGAAAGACCAATATCATATGACCCCCCTATAACTGGAATCTGATGAACAAAATAAACTAACAAGAAAATTATAATCAGAGACATGGAAACATGGAACACTGATAGCTGCAGGAGGAGAGAGGGAGCAGAGAACTGGTGGAAGGGAGGGGGGAACTGACAGAAGGAAGGGGAAGGGGATAGTCAAAGAACATGTATGAATGATTCATGGACATGGACAATAGTGTGGGGATTACAGTGGGCAAGAAGGGTAAGTTGTGATGAGGGGGGCAAAAGGGGAAAAATTGGACAACTGTAATAATACAATATAAAAACAAAGAAAAAAAATTCCATAAAGCTTGCTCTTCATTGAAGAAACAAAGTTAAAGGATCTCATACAAAATTAGTTTGTAGTAAAAATTCCTCTAGACCAATACACAACTTTGATTCATTGCACACATAAACCTGGAAGAATTAACATCATTAAAATGTCCATAGTTTAGAAAAAACTTTTTGCTCCATCAAAATAAAACATTTTTAAAAACATACTATCTTAAAATCTATACAAATATAATACAAGAAAAGTGGACAAAAAATAGCAGAAAAATTGTATTGATGAGAAAATGCAGTCAGAACAGAGAGAGTTTTAGCCCTGGCTGGTGTGGCTCAGTGGATTGTGCAACGGCCTGTGACCCAAAGGGTTGGTGGTTCAATTCCCAGTCAGGACACATGCACGGGGTTGTGGGCCAGGTCCCTGGTAGGGGTCACATAAGAACCACACATTGATGTTACCCTCCCTCTCTTTCTCCCTCCCTTCCCCTCTGTCTAAAATAAATAAACAAATAAATAAATAAATAATTTTTTAAAAGAAAATAAAAAATAACAGAGAAAGTTTTAGATCAAATATTTAACCATGAATATTATTAAAAAGTTATTTACTACATTAGTAATCCATATGAAAAAAAATTTATGAAAGAAATAAATGATGAGCTTAATAGAGCCTAAAAGAAGTAGATAAAACAAAATTATATAAACAAAGGCTAAATTAAAAGAATAAAAAGGAAATTAATATTCCTTAAAACAGAGTAAGATAGAAAGATAATTAGAAAAGTAAAGAAAATTATATAAAAATAAAATATTAAAAACAATTAACAGATGGAGGGAGAAATCTTCTGAATGCCATCATGAGTTGTTCTGTGGATGCTCTCCCCAGTGAAACATAACTGGTGAAAATGATTTAAAAACAAACAACTAAACAACCATTTGAAGTCTTAGGCTAAGGGCATGCAGAAAATGAGAAAAAAAATTTACTCAAAAAACCCTATCTTAAAGGAAGAACCCTATATTAAAGGAAAAAATCCCTTTAAGAACAGTAATACTTTTTGGTGCCTGAGCTGCAACCTGATAGCCTCTCTCCCATCTTAGTATGACAAGCTTCAATCCTATGGGTGGGGCCAAGAAGATGGGGCTCTTTCTCCTCCCAGCTCCCAGTCAAGACTGTGGAATATTGCAGCCTTCTACCTCTGTTCAGCAGAGGCTAAATTCCAGTAAAATGCAGTTAAAAGTTTGGGGGTTTCTTTCCTCCACCCAGCCTCCATTCATAAGGTGAAGGTTCTACCCTAGATCACTGTCAAAAATACTGAGGCCCATATCAATCTCTCTCCCAAGCTGGGTCACAGGATGGAGGTTCCAAAGCAGGTAAAGCAAGTCAGGGAAACCAGAGGCTACTCACTCAATGCTTTGCTCAAAGAGCAGGGGTGTCAGTTCAAGAGGAACAGATCACTGTCTCTGCCTCCAGCTCTGAAGCAGTAGGGCAGAAATTATACCCAGAAAAGTAGCATGCTATAAGGACAGAGAACTCCAAAACTCTCCCGAGGAGAACTGACTTAATTTACTGCTGAGATTTTTAAACGCTGTTGGATGTTTTTTTATTTTTTTTAATAATTTCCCCAGAATGTGAAGAAACTCAAACCTAAGGGAACTTTCAAAAACAATGGAGATAAAGGGTTTGTTCTGTTAGGTAAGAAAAGCACAGGAGTAGTCATAAGATTTTGCTACGGTTGCCTCAAGACGTTGTCAGGAACCCAGGCTCATTCCATCCTTCTCCTCAATGAGATTTAATGAATAACCAACTCTCAAGATTACTTTATGGTCCAGAGGGCTGCTGCAGCTTCTATCATCATGTCTGTATGGCAAGTAGAAGGGAGAAATAAAAAGGTGAAGGGCAAAGAGTCTCTATAAGTGAGTTAGCACCTTTAAGGTAAGCATTGTTTAGTCCCCTGATTACATTTCACTGACAATAATTTAGTCTTATGGTCACACTTTGCTGCATGTAAGGAAAATTACATGTATTTAGTTAGGTATATATGTCCACCATGAAAAAGAGTCATTTACCCATTGAACATGCCTCCAACAAAGTAATGGAGTTCTAACTGGACCTTGACACTATTCATAATTCATTCCTCAGTAGTGATATAAAACA
The DNA here is from genome assembly GCA_004024845.1 of Tonatia bakeri. Taxonomy (NCBI): domain Eukaryota; kingdom Metazoa; phylum Chordata; class Mammalia; order Chiroptera; family Phyllostomidae; genus Tonatia; species Tonatia bakeri. The sequence goes on along the minus strand of PVIA01000024.1, from coordinate 27,160 downwards.
GATTAGAATATTTTCTTCCTTTCACATAATAATATGAGTCCACCACTAAAAACACTGAGGGTATAACAAATATATGCTCAGTATTTTGAAAAATGAAAATTGCCATTAAGCAGAAAACTAATTTCTGAGTATCTTTTTAAATAATTAGAATACATGATAAGAGGGACTTCTTAAAAAAAATTCCTTTGCCAGACTTTTATCTCTCAGCATTCTGAACCTCTATCTTGTTATTTAAAAAATCAATCAGCTTCTAATCAAGAAGCTTTTTCACCTTCTAATTAATTAGAAGTTAAAAAAGACAAGGGAATCATCTCAACCCAGGAAAGAATTCTAACAATATAATTATATTTTCTTTATTATGGAATAGTTTATCTAAAAAATTGATTTAATCACTTATCTTTCTTTAGGGGACACATGTGAAATTGAAGGTTGGTAAATGTTGATAGGAAAAAGGAGATTGAGGATTAGTGGGGAGTGTATTACCTGTAAATTTCTTATATCCAGTCTGTCTTAAATGATAGAAGACCTGAAAAGTGCTTTCTATAAGTGGTGATTCAGGGGTTCACTATCCTTTCATATTCAAGTTCCTCTGTATTGAAGGTATAGCCTCCACAGCTATGAAAGGGAAAGACATAGAAGGAAGGAAAAGACATGGAAGTCCACACACAAGAGCCTGCCCAGAATGTGCAACAAATCACTCTGCTCATATTCCATTGGCAGGAAGTCAGTCATATAGACAAGTCTGACTGCAAAGGAGACTGGGATACATACTCCAGACAGAACAGGCTGGCTGTTGGTAGCAATCTCTGCTGCAAGCATTGAGACACCACAATAAGAACCAGTGGCCCTGAAGCACGGAGGTGGCAGTATGAACACTTTGGGTGCCACTGAGAGCTGAATGAAGGACAGAAACATGGGCTAACAAGTAAAGTGGAAAAGCAAAACTTAAAAACTTGGCCATAAAAAATTCCTCATAAAGACAAGCTAGAAAGCCTGGGTCCAATGACAAATGTGTGGAAATTATTTGTTTCTATTTCTAGCATGGTGCACATATTAAGACATGACATGGCACATCCTAAATGTAAACATAGGCTTCCACAAGCTCTGAGAGTTTTCTAAAGTATGCTTTTCTTCCTTATATAATTTTGAAAAAATTCTTTGGCTTGAAGTTAGATAAGTTTTATAAAAAGTTGATAAAAGTGTTGTTTTTAGGTTAATCTTGTACATAGTAATTTGGAGGCTTCCTGAAGAAAAGTCATATAGAGATTTGAAAAAAGGAGATCATTTTTGTAGAAATAGGAATGGTCTATGAGAAGGGGTTAAAGGGATTTTTATTGAAGATGGATACAAAAAACTTAAGAAAGAGAATGGAAGGAACAATTTTTTATCTTTGATTTTGCTGTGGTGGATTTTTCAAAAATCAGTACTCTGCTAAAAAGAAATCTCTAGTGTTGTAAAAAAAAGAAGAAGAAGAAAACATTGTCAATGTTTTCTGTTTTTCCCTAGTGAATTTTTGTTTTCTCTATTGTATGGCTAACCTTTCCTATTATTCAAAGATCTAAATTAGTTGGATAATTTTAATGTTATTGCCAGAAATATTCCAAAGAATAGTTTTATTCTCAAGATAAACTTTGATTAGACACAGAAAATCAAAAGAAAAAAATGAAGAGCATTTAATAATAATTAACTAAATTTGAAATAGGGCAATGTTCTTTGACATAGGGGAAGATGCTTCATAATTAAAAGTCCAACCATTGAGCTGACAGGTTAAATTTTTATGTAGCTACTTCTCCCCTTTTATTTATTAAAAATCATGAATACTAATAAGAAAATTCAATCTTTTATTAAAAAACATGAAATGTAAGTTTAGCCTGTTAATCAGATGTAAACTTTAAATATTTTTTGCAACTTACAAGGATACATTTATTGCTTTTACTTTAAAATAAATGGTTAAATTTAATGAAGATATAACTTATAAAAATTTTGCATTAAAGACTAATACTGTTAGAATGAATTTGTGAAATATCCAGGCATTTATAAAGCCAAACATAGCCAAATTCTTGCTTAAGAACTGAGGCATGCATAATCACCAGGTCAATAGGGAATATATTCTTGCATATAAATGACCTGAGATGAAACAGAAATGTGTTTCCTGGAATACTGCACACACTGCTTAACTTCATCAATGGCCCTAAAGCCACCATTAAGTGTGATAATTTTTAATGGGAGACAGGAAGGGAACATGACCTTCCTCCATTTCCCTGTACTTCCTTAGTTCAGAAGAAGAAAGTTGGAGTTAGGTGTCTGGGAAGTTCTGGCTGAGAGCCTATGAAGGACTTAATGCCAATGCCTGTGTGAATGTCTGGAAACCAACCTTTGGGAGCCCCAGGGTAAGAAGTAGAAACCAGTGACCAAGAGAAAGCTATGGTATAATTGAGGAAAAGTCAACATTGTCCCTTCCCCCTCTTCAGTGTTCCTGATTTCCCATTACTCACAAGATGCCAGGAAGGAAAGATTACCTGACTTTTCTCTTTACAAAGAAAGGATAAGAAGTTGGGAGAGCAGGAAAGCTTCTACCAAGTGCCTACAAATGTCCTGGAGCCTATCATGCCAAATCATCTTTCTCCATTGATTAGGATGCCATCTCTCAGGGTACTCCAGCAACTACAGCTGAGCCACAGAAATGCTATAGAAATAGATAGCAATATCAGAAGTCTGTTTGGGAAAAGTCCAGCCACTCTTAATATCACGAGAATGGTTTGTGATGTGGATGTCACCTGGACACCAAGTAGAGTGGACTGGAATACGCATGTGTGAATAATGATCACTTCACTGGACTAGTCAGTAGGGGTGGTAGACACCATTCAGTGAGCATGTGTACTGTGTGGCCATCACATTCAAAATGACTGAGTGAGTAGAGCAATGAATCTGCATAAAACTGTGCATTAAGGTTGAACATTCCTTTGCAGAAACAATTCAGAAGTTTTCTGGGGATGATGCATTGAGTGTAGCACAAATACGAATGTGGTACAAATACTTCAAAGATGGTCAAGAATCTGTTGAAAGCGATCCACATTCTGGAAGGACTACAACAAGCAGAACACCTGAGAATGTTGAATGCGTATGGGCTGCAATCAATAAAGATTGACAACTGACAGTGTGAGAACTAGAAGCTGATCTGGGGATTTCAAAAACTACTGTGTCCAAGATTCTGATGAAGGATCTAGGCATGAAATGTGTCCTGGGAAAATTTGTTCTGTGATCCCAACAAAGGATTTAATGTTCCCAAGCAAAAATCAATAAGGGTTGTTATTATCTGAATTATTGTGTATCCCCAAATTCAAATGTTGAAACCCTAATGCCCAATGTAATAGTGTTAGGAGGTGAGGACTTTGAGGAGGATTAGGTCATGAAGACAGAGACCTCATGAATGAGATTGATGCTCTTATCAAGGGCACTAAGAGAGCTCTCTTACCCCTTTCACTTCGAGAGGACACATGGAGAAGCTGACAGTCTGCAACCTGGAAGAGAACCCTCACTGGACCATGCTGGAATCGTGATATAGGGCCTCTACCTTCTAGAACTGTGAGAAATAACTTTATCTTGTTTATAAGCTACCTAGTCTATGGTATTTTGTTACAGTAGTTGGAATGGACTAAGAGAACCTTATGAAAGAATTGCATTTAAAAAGCTACCAACATTGAACACACACCCACATGCATATATAAAACCTTACAGTCCTCAAACAGAACAAATATGTTTTGTTATTTATGTTCATGAAACACAAAAATGCAATCATTTGCTTGGATACATAGAAATGACAAAGTGAAAAATTATAGCACTAGATCCTCTGATCAGAATTCAACAAAATTATAACTACATAATAAAGAAGTGACAAAACTTAAATCATTAGAAACTAAGAAACAGACCTACATAACCCACGAATCAACCAGGAAATCAACAGAAAATGCAAAACAACTTGAAGTCATTGAAAAGAAACTACTCCACACTGACAACTTATAAGACGGAGTAAAAACTGTGCTCAGAAAATGTACATTTAATTCTTTCAATACTAAAGATGAAAGACTAAAAATGAAAAAAATAATTTTACATGTTAGGAAAAACTACAACAGAATTGAAAGAAAATGAAATCAATAAAGATAAAAGCTAATGTGAATGAAGCAGAAAATATTTAACCAAACTTTATAGGATGAATAAAATCAAAAGTTGAATTTTTGTAATGATGAAGAAAATAGTTAAACCTCTTGTTATTCCAACAAGCAAAGGGGGAAAATGAGAGAGAGACAGAGAGAGAAAGAGAAGAAAGAGAAAGAGCATTAAGAGAAAGCATACACAGGTTCAGAAAAGGTGAAATTAAATTAATACCTGCAACTCTATGGCAATGCATTTGAAAAGTAGAAGAAATGGATGATTTTCTTACAAAAAAAAATTGTCAAAATAGAAAACCCCCAGAAATGGAAAACTTGAACAGATTAATTAAACTGTTGGTTCTTTCTGTTAAGTTACACAGTGCTTTTGAGAGAAGAATGGTGGGGCGTACCACCTGACTAGCTCTGGCTCTGGGAATTGAGAGATGGCCTGTTACAGCAGTCCGTCCTGTGAACAAACAGTATTCAGTGTAACTGAAAATGTAAAAACTGCACACTTCAGCATTCTTGGTAGAGCCAATAGTTGTTCTTCGAGTGAAATCTTCAAATTGAACTGTATAGTTAAACAAATGCAAAGATAAGTGCTAACTGGAACCACCAGGCCATAATTCTTGTATGTGTGTTTTACTTGTGCTTATCTGAGATTTATTCAATTGTCGGTCCAGATCTAAATTAGCTTCATTTTAAAAGAATGGACTCTGATGATGGTGGGAGGTAATTTTCATCATCCATGAGGCAGACTGATTTATTAGTTTGCAGTGAGTAGATAAAAGCATGTTAATATTTCTCAATGCTGTGCTCAGTTCGGAGCTGAATAAATCTGTATGCCATTCATCAAAGAAGCTGAATACTACTATTCATTACCAAATAGAATAATATAACACAGCATGCAAAAGTTTAAACCTATATTACTACATTGGCACCATGTGCTAAAAAAAACAAACAGTATTTTTAAGTCTATTTTCCCTTACTAAGATCCTAATTTCAATAGCTATTCAGTGCCTCCTCCAACTCACTGAGCAGCCGTTACATTAACAGTAGCTCAACACCACAGCTGATGAAAAGTATGTGGTCTTTACTACCTCTTTAATAATTCATTCCAAGCAAAGAAAACAACTTTAAAAGTACATACTATGCAAAAAAAGGAAGCCCTCATATTCACAGAAAGCAACATGCAGCAGTCTACAGTTTGTTTTATTTGTTGTCAAATTCTGTTTTGGTCTATACTTAATGCTTATCTCTACTACTTAAAATATATTCCACTTATCACAGTTATAAATATCTTAAAATATCACCCAGCTTGGCATTGATATTTTTCTGGAATAGCCACATTATAAATCATACCAAAACAAAATCTTCAAGGGATGAGATAAAAATAAATAAACCCTGGAATTTCAGGACCTTGACTTGTTCCCAGAGCACACTTTGAAGACCATAGTGCTTGAAAGTTGACGGGAAAATAGTTTCTTTCCTGATAGAAAGTCTTGAGCATACCTATGGAAAGAGTTCCCTAGGAAGATATGTCCTTGATAGAAAAAAAGTTATACAGGTTTCCTAAGAAAATACCCCAGTTGCTTCCTATTGGCTTATCTAAAGATGAATAGTAAGAGAGCCATTCTAAAGCTAGTGTCACTAAAAAAATTAAATATATCTCCTTGGAGAATATTTATTAGCTTAATTTCAGCCATCTTGTCACTTATTCCAGAGTGGGAAATCTCTGGATTTTAGATAAGACTAGGGAGGGTCAGCTCAGCAGAAGAAACTTTGCATACTCTAAATGTATTTTCTTAGTCTAGGTTTGTTAGGTACCTGAAACAGACCCTACGTTATCAGTTACATTGTAGGGGACATTCCAGCGTGATGAAGTCAGGTCTGAAAATCATTTTACAATTGTCTCTTTCCAGGTACTGGACATGTTCTACCAAATTTGGGATATGTTCAAGTGCCACAGGCTGTAGTGCTTTCCAGTGGGCAATTGAATATTAAAAACTGAGACCAAGAAAGAAGAATTTGGGCATATGGACTGGCCACTGTTGGCTTTCATGTGAAGAATGGAGCAGAGAAGGAATGAGAGTGGAATACACTAGAAGGTCTGATGGTAAATGACAGTATTTTTCTTTTTTCTACTCTTCTAAACTGCCTACTGTGGTCATGTCTTAATTAAAAAATTAACTAGTAGATTTCAAAAAATCTTGTTCTAAAATTACTGCACTTAATTGAATTTCTTTAATTTTAAACCTATTTATATTTCAAACATTCTGTGGACAAAATAATTGCATAAACTGACTTTCATTAATATGCCACTGTTATTACATTTCAATTATTAAACATTACATTGCTGCTCTCTGGCTCAAAAGTGGGAGTTATTTATCTATTTGTCAACTTTAATTATATAAGATTCTGGGCCCTGAAATTTTTACTTTGAAATATCCATATTTTCCCCTGTAGTCTACTCAATTATTTAAGTGACTGAATCAACAACAAATTTTATATAGTTAAAATCTAAAGTATGGGCCACTTATGCAAAAATTTCCCCACACAAAAGCAATTTGCTCTTTGTAGAAAAAATTCTGCTGGACTTAAAGATAAAAGAAAATTAATCTTACATAAACATGCAAAAACAAAATTGCCTCCAGCTGTAAAAATATTGCATTTAATCCCCAAATTTAATATGCATACATAGCTATTTTAATGGTAAGAAGTAAAAGTCATGTTTTTTCTTTACCCTTTTCTTCAATTCTATTTTTTTATTTTTAAACATTATTTTATTGTTGTTTAATTAAAGTTGTCTTCATTTATCCCCCACCATTCCCCCCACCCTAGCCAAACCAACCTCCCTCCCTTGCTTTTACCCCCCCTTGGTTTTGTCCATGTGTCCTTTACAGTTGTTCCTTAAAACCCTTCCCCCCATTGTCCCCTCCCACCTTCCCTCTGGTTACTGTCCAATTGTTCTTAATTTCAATGTTATTGTTTTTTTTAAAAAGGATGAATCTTATTTTTAGCTACTGAAATTTAAGCATGGCAATATATCAGATATGATCATTTAATTTTTATTTCTTTCATTTACATAACCTTATACAAATCATCATTAAAGTTTTGAGATTCACCTGTGATAATCATTCAATAAGTAAAAATAATATTATTTAGAAGGAGAAACAATTAAAGTACTTCATTATTTCCAAACAAGTCACTAAATGCACAAAATGGTATTTCTCCCTGGTTCTCCTTTCAAAAAGAATGCACTGTTTAAAGTGTCACATTGTGATGAACAGATCAGCACTCTTCACAGTGTGGTCTTTATTTTCTCATAGCTTGGATCCTACTGCTTAATTGTATATAAGCCTCTGAGAATGTCTTTCAACTCATGGGAACAGCCAATGTCCAAAAACAGTTTGGAGGCAACTTTCTAGTTACCTAAGCCAGTATATAAAAGCAGAATAATAAAACACTTTGCATTTGCCCACTTATAAAATAATAAGAAACATTGTGTACATGCCTGGGTTGAAATAAACTTTCTTTTTGAATCATTGTTAGTTTGCACAGTAGCAATATGATGAGCCAATAGAGGACAAATACATCAAGGACTGTTTGCCACATGCAACACAAGACTGTCACTCTTCACAATGTATAGCCCTTTAATTTCAAAGTGATATGTTTGCTTTAATATTTTTGTTTTACAATGAAAGTAAACCAATAATTGGACATGAAACATCTCATCTCAATCACCTGTTCTCTTATTGCCTACAACAAATCACCATGGAAGTTTTGGCCCAAAGGCATTGCCTTTAAATTAATTCATTTAAAAAAAAATTTCCATCTTAATTTTCAGAAACAATAACTTAGCAGCAATTTGATTTCTACATGTTTTCTAGTCTAAATAATTTAGAGTCTGATCATGGCACAATGAGTATGATAACTAGCAATATCTTTTAAAAATTCAAAGAGCTACTTGATTGATCAGTGATAACTATTTTACAATGAAAGCAAAATATTGTGCTGTTTTGTTTTTAAAATAATTTAAAACATGGTATATAGAAGTACTATACCAGAAATATAAAGAATTTTTAAAAATGAACCAGAAAGTCCTTTACGAGGACACAATACTGTAAGAAGCATAGTTTGGAGTGTTACCTAGATCTGAATATTGTGGCTCTTCCATTTCCTTGTTGTTTGACAAGGGACATTATTTAATTTCTCATCCTTAATTTTATTATCTGCAAAATGGCTGTAAAAATGTTTACTTTAAATATTTGTGAGGTGTACTAAATGAGGTAGTTCAAATTCCTAATGTTTGATCTTACATACAGGGGTAGGCAAAAGTAGGCTTACAGTTGTATGTGAAAGACGGTTTATTCCTATTATTTATTAATCACTGTATTATTTTCCATATGAACAACTCTAAACCTACTTTTGCCCACCCCTATAGAATAAATGTTGAAAAAGCCTAAGTGTCCAACATGACTAGTAGATTCTAGGAGGCTGATAGCTGTAGAAAAGCAGGGAGAAAACTTGTGAACCAGCTGATAATGTCACAGGGGGATTATGTTGGTCTCACTTATGTGTTGAGTTGTCTGTCCTACTCTGAGGGCTTTCTTCCATGCGGTGATGTTAAAAGGTTGGATAGCACAGGTATGTGGAATCATGCTTTCTCTCTGCTGTTGTAACTACATCATAAGAAGTAATGTGTTACTATATCCAGAATGTTCTAGAACGTGTATGCTTTCCCTTTCCTTTTATTTCTTTAACCAGGAAAGTCCTTTCATGTACGATGTTTCTTTTTCCCTTTATTTGAACAACTAGTGTTTCTTCCATTCCTCCTCCAATGAAGTGACAATGCCAGGTGTTACTTCAACTCTGATTACTCTTTAACCATTTGCCTATAACTTTACCGTTAAATTGCACTAACATGAGGAGGAGAACCCATAACCTCTAACAAGAATGTTGATCATAATGGTTAGTCTTCACTGGACCCTCTGATATATTTGGTTTATGGCTACTTGGCTTTTTCCTTTGACCATATGGCTACCTGAATGGAAACACACTGTTTCCTTTGACTCAGCTCACCTTAATCTTCATTTCTCAAATGGAACAAGATATATTCATTTAAATCTCCAACTTTAAAAAATATTTTTTCTACTAACATAATATCCAAAAGTTTTCCAACTATAACATGCATATAATATTTGGAAATTTTTCCTAGTATAACATAATATCTTTTAAAATCATTAACTAAAAACTCTATTTACCTAACACTAACTTTAATATACTTTCTTCCTTTACCACATTAAATTTACCTTCTTATCATCACTCACCTATTCTTTCAATCTTTTAATATTTTTAGGCCCCCGTGAAAAACATCTAACTCTATTTCCCACAACTTTCTTTCTTATTGAAAATACCCATCAGCACATAGCAACCATAGCCATGGAAGGAGGATAATTTACTTAAATTGCAAAACACAATTTCAATATTGTACTTTATTAAGAAACAAATGGTTAGAAAACATATTTTATGTACCACACATTGTGCTTGGTATTAGTAAGATAAACATGAAAATGTTATGATCCCTCTTTTTAAGAAATTCACAGTTACCTGAAAAAGATAGACAGGTAAATAGTATGGTAAGTTATGAGGCTTTCTAAAAGCACTTGGGGAATTTAAATGGGAAGCAACAAATTCTACCCAGAGGCAACGAACTTGGAATAATAATTCAAATGGAGAGGGTGTTATCTGATCTGGGTTTTCCCAGCTACAGTGAAAGGAAAGGATGTGTCTCTTGTGATCCTCAGAATAACCCCACATGTAGGTGCAACTGAGACACAATTTAAGTAATTTTGCCAAGGTTCAAGTGTAGCACCTTAGCAAAGTTGCTTAAACTTAAATTGTATCTCAGCTGATACGTAAATGTGATTGGGGGGTAAAGGTGTTTCTACCAATGATAGTAATGTTCAGTAATTCAACGAAGAGAGCAATCAGCTGGGAAATAGCCTGTTGCTATATCAGTGAACTGAATAGAGGGGAAAACAAAAAACAAAACAAAACAAAATAAAACAGTCAGCCTTCAATGTCTACATGAAACAATTATGATTAGACGTTTCTCCACGCGTGGGTGTCGGGTGCATTGCTGAGAGCTGAGGACCACAGCCAGTGGTGATGTCAGTCAATGACAGCTACCACATGCCTGATGTCAGCGTCTGCTTCATGTTAGTGTTCCAGGCACCTTGACTCTTCAGCAGTTCACTCTTTGCCCAAGGTTTTGTGGTGTTGTCTACTGCTGGGTGCTAGCTATTGACTGTCTATTCTGCTGGACACAGCTGTCCTTTGGATAATTTTCATTAACTCACTTACGTAATGGAGGGGCTATAGCTCTTATAAGAGGCAGCAATTCGAAGAATCTAGCATGCCCACCTGTAGAATCTCTACCTGGCTAAAGTTCCAGCTACCTTCCAAATGTCAGAGTTAATCATGCCCGCATTTCCAACCCTGTCATCATTTGAGGTATGTCATGCCTCTAGGCTCAAGTATCTTCTGACTCCAGTTGACAATTCCCTTTTGTCACCCTCTGTTGCCTCATTAAGATCAATAGGCAAATACGTGATTCATATCTATAAACAAAAAACTCTACCAATGCAAATTAAAAATTCCACCTCAGTCTCTGTGTCCCTAAAAAATAAAGAGCATGTCCCTAGAGGAATTTAACAATTTAATGATCTACCCTAAAAGCAAAAATTGCTTATAACATTGAGAGCTGGAATTTTTTAAACATGTAGTGAAAATATTAATATCTAGTAGTCTTGGGCACCATATAACCATATTATATTTTGAAGAAAGAGATTTGTGTTTAAGTTCCTAATAAATCAAACATTCTCTTTCAGGCCCTGAAGTCTATTGACATACACATGATTTTCTTACAAAATTAGTCTTGTTTTTTAGAAAGACTTTTTAAAAACATCTCAAGGTAGAATAATTAGTGCAATAGTATTAAAGGTTAACTAAACATTTATATCTATAATGAGTAAATCTTATAAAGAGTTATTCAAGATTTTTTCATTGTTTATATACTTAGAAATCAGTAGCTTTGATAAAAGAGCTGGTTATTATACAATTTACAATTTTCCAGGCCAAAGATAGATCATAATGTTTCTTTAAATGACTGATAATCTGATAAGTGATTATGAATACTCCAAGGACAGTGCATTATTAAAAACATTTTCAAACTTATTTTTGACATTTAAAATTACTGTGAAAATTTAGGAGTATTTTAATCACCCAATAAGCTCCAGGTATTTTGAAATATATCTTCCCACATATTCTGGTTTAAAATATTTTATAGGATATTTTTCCTTATTCATTCTATAATGCTACAGGCAAGCAAAAACTTTTTCATCTTTCCACTTTTTTAATAAGTCAAATATGCTCACGTAGACCAGATGGACTGTGCTGGTGTGGTCGAAGAACTCTAGATCAACAGCTATGGTATAAAATCTCCTTGCCCCTCATCTCCTATCCTCTATTAGCTTGTAATTGCTCCAGAGTTCCTCAACCTGTAAGATTCTCTTTATGAATTTTCTCCCTGAAACTTTCCCAAATACCTCATTCATGCAAACTCCTCTCTCCTATTTTCCCCATGCAACTGGAGCCACTTTTATGTCATATGTTCCTAAATATATTTATAAATTACCTCAGGCCAAAAGCCGGAATGACCACACAACTACCCTACAGTCGTTCAACACATTCCTCACAGAGAAATGTGTTGAACAACTGGAAAGAAGTCCTCTAACTGCTTTTCCATTGTGAAACTGCTCTGAATTACAGAAATCAAGAGATTGTTTCATATCTAAATCTTAGTGCTTGATGGTTGGAAATGTAACCACACATATTCACATATATCCTCAGTGTCCTCTGAATCCTGCTATATTCTATAAGCTAGGATGGTAAAATCTATTCAAACAGCTGTTCCCATAGCTCAAGCCCTAAGGAGCAAAAATTATATCAACAAATTGCTCTCATTCAAGCTCATCACGTTTAGCCCCCTGTGATTCAGCAAAATTAACGTTTAAGTATTTTTTACTACTATACGACTCCAGCACCTTCTGTGCCAGGTCCAAGTCCTAGGGGCCCACACGTTCACAGGTTTTATCTCCAGAAACCCTACCAATTTCTTAAGGTGAAGAGCCAAGAAAAATCACCTTGTGTTTCTGGTAAAGGGAAGGCAAAAATAACCCTTTTGGAACGTGTCCAGACTGTTCTCCACCACAAAGGCCTGCTGTCCAAGGGCAAAACCTATAACAGAGCCTTTTCCAATCTGGGGAAAGGGCAATTAGCCAACTCAAGCACTGTCTCATTTTCATGTCTCACCTAACTGGGATGAAAACGCTGAGAAACATTTCTGAAGGTTACAGCCCAGGTTTTCACACCCACTCAAACAGTGAGGTTCAACATAAGATTATAGACTGCTTCCCTTTCCCCACACTTCACCCCAACATAACAAGATTCCTATAATAACAGAAGATTATATTTGAAATAGCTAAAAGACACAATCTGTTTAATATTTAGTTCTTAGAGGATCCAAAGATAACAGGGAAAAACAAGGACACTGGAGTACTGTGAAGCTATAGTACCTACAACTACAGGCAACATTAAAGACAGCTAAATAAACCGTGAACCAGAATGACACAAAATCTCACATAGTACATGTTTGTCTAAATTCCCTTTACCTGAGAAATCATGTCTGACTAGCAACAAAAAACTACACATTTTTGTAATTATAAAAGGTATAAAAAGAAGCACAGTTGAAGAGACAAAGCAAGCAACAGAAGCTGACTCATACATGACATCAGTTTTGGAATTATCATATAGGGAATTTAAAATAACTATGATTAATATGTTAAAATCTCTAATGCAAAAGGTAGACAACATGAAAAGACGGATAATGTGAGCAGAGAGGATAAGACTTTAATAAAAAGCAGAATGAAATGTTAGAATCAGAAAATACTATCAAAATTTTTTTTAAAAATTCATTTGATGGGCACATCAGTAGATTGGACATGGCTGGAGAAAGAAGCTTAAAGAATATCAGTATAGACTTCCCAAAATGAGGATAGAGAATTTTTAAAAATAAATAAATGAAGAAGCAGAACAAGTTTTTGATGTAATAGTATCTGATAATTTTCTAAAAGTAATGCCAAACACCTAAACAAGGTCAATGAAGCTCACAGAACACTGGGAAGAGTGAATAACAAAAACTGTACATCAAAGCACGTCATATTCTAACTTCACAAAACCAAAGACAAGGAGAAAGTCTTGAAAAAGCCAAAAGAAACAAAACCACCTTATTTACAGAGTAACAAGGATCATAATTACTACATCAGACCTTTCGTCATGTTTGCAAGCAAGAAGGTGGCATAGTACAATGTTTAAAGTGTTGAAAAAAATAATGCGCCAACCCAGAATTCTATATCCCATGAAAGTATTCTTCAAAAGTGAAAGAAAAATGAAGACGTTCTTAGCAAACAAAACTGAGGCAATTTGTCTCCAGTAGATTTGCCTACAATAAAGGTTAAAAGATATTTTTCAGATCTTGGGTACTGTAAATAATGCTGCAGTGAACATGGTGCATATATCTTTCCAAATTAGTGTTTTTTATTTATTCAGATAAATACCCAGAAGTGGACTGCTGGGTCATATGGTAATTCCATTTCTAATTTTCAGAGATGATGCCATACTGCTTTTCATAGTTGCTGCATCAATTTATAATCCCACCAACAGTGCACTGGCTTCCCTTTTTCTCCACATCCTCACCAACATCTGCTGTTTGTTGATTTATTGATGATAGCTATTCTGACAAATGAGAGATGGTATCTCATTGTGGTTTTAACCTGCATTTCCCTGATGGATAGGGATGTTGAGCATCTTTTCATATGTCTATGGGCCCTCTGTATGTCCTCTTTGGAGAAGTCTATTCAGGTCCTGTGCTCATTTTTTAATCTAATTGTTTGCTCTCCCTCCCTTCTCTTTTTTAGAATTAAGTTGTATTAGTTTCTTATACAAAGAACAAATTGGTGGTCACAAATTGATGGGAGAGGTTTGGAGGTGGAGTTGAAAACAATTGAAGAGGTTAAGAAGTACAAATTGCCAGTTATACAGTCACAGAGATATAAAATACAGCATAGGGAATATAGTTAGGAATATTCTAATAACTGTGTATGGTATTACATGGGTACTAGACTTATTGGGGTGATCACTCTGTAAAGCATATAAATATCTGATCATTATGTTGTACACCTGAAACTAATATGATATTGTATGTCAACTGTGATTTTAAAATAAATTTTAAAAATACATTTTTTGGAGAGTAGGAAAATGTCATTGATCAGAACCTCTGATCTACATTTTTTTTAAAGTGTCAGAGATGGACACAATAAGGTAAAATAAATATTTTATATGTATTATTCTTTTTCTGAGAGAAAGAGAAGGGAAGGGAGGGAGAACGAGAGGGAGAGAAACATCAATGTGAGAAAAAAACATTGATTGGTTGCCTCTCATTTGTATTATTCTTAATTGACCTGATAGATAATTGCCCCAAGTAATAATAGTAACAACACACTGGCTGATGATAGCACATGGCTAGGTAAAGTGAATGACAGTAATATTATAAAGGATAGAAAGGAGAAATTGGAAACACAAGGTTAGAAAATACTTGCACTGTCAGTGAAGCAGATAGAGTATTATTTTAAAGTAGATCAGTTGCAAATAGGTACTACCAGCTCTAAAACACTCTGTAAAAAAGTAAAATAACTCTAATTACTAAAAAGGAAGAGAGGACAGAAAATGAAATGATATAAAATGCTCAGTTAAAACTAGTCAAGGCAAGTGACTGGTAATGTAAAAAAGAAACAAAGAACAAATTCAATTGTGAGGGAGGGGTGGGTGGGCTGGGTTGGGAGTAAAGGGGAGAAAACTGTACTTGAACATGATGAAAAAAAAGAACAAATTCAAGAAATATAATACAGGCACAAATATTGTTGACATTAATCCAACTGTAACAATTTAAATGTGAATGGTTTAAATATATCAATTAAAAGTCAGAGATTGACAGAGTGGATTAAAAAAACAAGTATGCAACTATGTGTTGTCTATTGTTTTTTAAAAAAGAAACTATTTTAAATACAGAGACAGAGAGGTCTCCACTATTATGATTAGAGATTTCCACACTTCTTTCATTTATGGACAGACCCTGCACAAAATGAGTAAAATAGTAATTCAACTAGCAGGGTGTAACAAAGCTAGGCATAGTCTTACCATATAGTCCAGTAATTGCAATCCTAGGTATTTAGTCAAGGAAGTTAAAAAAATTATGTCCACACAAAACCTGCACATGTATATTCGTATCAGCTTTATTCATATTTCCAAAAGTAGAAGCTACCAAGACATCCTTCAAGAGGTGAACAGATGAACAAACTATGAAAATAGCCATAAAATGGAATATTATTCTGTGAAAAAAGAAATGAGCTTTCAAGCCACAAAAAAGACATGGAAAAAGCTTAAATTCATTCTAAGTAAAAGAAACCAGTCTGAAAAGGCTTTATACTTTCTGACTCCAATTATATGACATTGTGGAAAAGGTAAAAAAAAAAATAGAAGTATTAAAAAAAATCAGTGGTTGTCCTGTGTTCAGGGAGAGTGGAGAAGGATGAATAGGAAACATGGGGGATTTTTAAGACAATGAAACAGTTCTGTCTGATACTGTAATAATGAACGCATGCCATTAGGCATTTGTCAAAACCCAGGGACCTTTACAGCACAGAGAATGAACACTAGTTTATGCAAGTGTTAAAATTTATTTAGGACATTGGACAAATCTCGGGAAATCATACAGACTGTGACAAGAGAATGTAACTCTACTACAAATATATGAAATAACCTCACCAAAGGAAGTGTGGGAAAGATAGCAACCTAAGTAACTTTGAAAATGAGTGGTGTGTGCAAGACCAAAGGCAAAAAGAACTGCATATAAGCACTGTACTCTATTCAAAAGATTGTCACCAACTGGAATGCTTAAACAAATCTGAGATTGTTATGCATCTATAGAGGAAATGAACAGTTAGGTAAATGGATGGCAGATGGTAGAATCCAAGTTTCTTGCTATTGGAGTAGGATTTACAGATGACCAAGAGAGGAGGCTAGAATATTTAAGTGGTAAAGTATTAGAGTTGGGAATGTTAATAAAACATATAGATAGAGATGGTTTCATATGTAGAAATACACACACACACACACACACACACATCTGCGTGCATGGGTTAATATCACATACTTTTCTTTGCTCTATTAATGGAGCTGAGAGGCCATAAAAGAAAGGATGCCCAATAACACAAGTGTACCTACTATCCAGATCTTGGTTTCTAATACCATTCTTTAATAAAAAGAACCAGCCCTGGCTGGTGTGACTCAGTATATTGAGTGCTGGCCTGCGAATCTAAGGGTTGCCTGTTCAATTCCCAGTAGGGGCATATGCTTGGGTTGCAGGCCAGGTCCCCAGTAAGGGGTGCATGAGAAAGGCAACCATACATTGAACTCCCTTTCCCTCTCTCTAAAAATAAATAAATAAAATCTTTAAAAAAAGAACCAGAGATCCTTGAAAATTTGGATGATTCTAGGATGGATTGGAATAAAAGGAAGTAGGCATTATGATCATAAATTAAAATAAATATGAGTCCATATGATATATATATATAAAAGATTAAATAATTAATAAATGAAAAGGGGCAAATCCTCCATGCAGAAGAATTTCAGATAAATTGTGTACACACTCCACCTTACAGAAAAATTCCCATCAAAGAGTGCAGTATGAGAAGGAGGAAATAAAAGTGCAATTTATGGTGGAAAATCTGACAAATACTCCTTTAGCCAGGTGAACAAGGTCAATGTTAAGAGTCATAAGTCAAGTAGATAGCATGTACCTTGATATGAGGTTATGGAAAAGGCATTTTACCTCGGTGGTAGTGCTTCTCAAAACCCATAATCTCAGTCTAACCATGAAAAAGCATCAGACAGTTTCCAATAAAAGCACATCCTACCACATATGTGATCAATACTCCTCAAAACTGTCAAGGTCATCTGAAACAAGAAAAATCTGCAAAACTGTCACACCCAAGAGGAATCTAAAGGGAAATAATGGTTAAATGTAATGTGATATTATGGATAGAATCCTGGAATACAGAAAAAATATTAGGTACAATTTAGGTACAAATCTGAAACAACTATAGATTTTATTAACAATAATACACCAATGTTGGTATATTGTTACAAATGTAGCATATAAATATAAAATATTAATAATAGCAGAGACTATAAGAGGGTGGTATATGGGAGCTCTATTATTTATTCAATTTTTGTATGTGTAAAATTGTTCTAAAAATAGCCTATGAATGAAGAGCAAGCAAATAGGGAATAACTAGAGCAAATGTATAGATAAATATTTTTGCCACAATTCAAATAACAACAATGCATTTACTGGTGACTCTTAACAATGGATACCTACAAATTTAACATATAATTAAATTCATGATATTAATCCAAACAAGCAGGAACACAAGGGCACTGGATATGCATAACAAAGAGAAGTAGAAGTAACTGAAATTACGCTTTTTGGTCAAGAATATAGCTTGCCCTGGCTGGGTGGCTCAAGTTGGTTGGAGCATCATCCTGCACACCATAGAGGTTGCAGGTTTGATTCCCGGTCAGGGCACAGATCTAGGTTGTGGGCTCGATCTCCAGTCGATGCGCGTGCGTACAGGAAGCAAGCAATCGATGTTTCTCTCTCTCACCCTTCTCTCTCTCTCTCTCCCTCACTCTCTCCTTTCCTTTCTCAAATCAATAAACACACCTGGGGTGAGAATTTTAAAAAAGAATAAAGCTTAGTTGCATTCCATTAAAATATCCAGTAGTTGGGAAATGACCTGGAACATTTAAAAATAATTCAGATACATTACGTTATAGACTATGGTTAAGCTTTAAAAAGGCAATTTTCAGATTCAATAAGGGCATCTAATATGGGTATGTGAACTATGTGAGGAAGTTCAGCACTCAAAACAATCTCTTTAATATATTACACTAAGATAAGAGATTGTGTGTATTACAGTATCAACTAGTTAAGAGACTTGTATCAAGGTTGATTACCAAATTTAAAAATTAAAATCAAACACAGCCTTCAGCAGCCATAGGAGTAAATCAAATGAACCCATGTCTAAGCACTCTGAGTTCTAATATTGATTCAAATGTTACAATTACGGGTGCTTAATAAACAAAGAATATATCTGTTTTATTAAAATAACATACTTTCTGGCGTAGCTCAGTGGATTTCTGGCGTTGCTCAGGCATCGCAGGTTCGATTCCCAGTCAGGGCACATGCCTGGGTTGCAGGCCATGTCCCCCAGCAGCCGCACATTGATGTTTCTCTCTCTCTCCCTCTCCCTTCCCTCTCTAAAAATAAATAAATAAAATCTTTAAAAAATAACATACTTTATAACAGTAAATTTAATAATTTAATAATTTAATAACCAATGAGGTTTTAACTTTCAAAAACCTTTCAGAATGAAATCACCACTGTGGTGGCAAAATACATCCATTATTTTTTCCCGTACTCAAATGCAAAATCAGCCATGGACAAAAGTGCCTTTGAGAGAGCTGTGGGATCCAGCTCTGTATGCCAAAGGACCCATATGCCAAGGGACCCATCCCTGAATTAGTAAATAAGCAAACAGGACATAGTTCTGGCTGTGAGCATTGCACTAGCCTGTGAACCAACTCTAGCCACTGTAAGATATGGTCTGGGTGACTCTGGAGAACACTGACATAGACAATCACCCCCAGACAAGAGAGCCTGTGTAGGAGTCCTGGTTTCCAGAGGAGAAGCTTCAGCAGTTGTGTGTGTGCACATATGTATGTATGTCTGTATGTCTGTATGCATGTGTGTATACGTGTGTGTGTGTGTGTGTGTGTGTGTAAACAAACGCATATACATACACTCACGTAAACTTTTGTTGGAGGTGGTAGAGGACTTTACCTGGGTCACCCTCCCCCAAGGGGGAACAGGTCAGAGTCAGGAGGGGTTTTCACTGGCCCATGATTTCTCCTGCAGGAGTGAAACAGAGCTAGTGAGTGAGCAGCTGGCTTCTGTAGCAATGTTTCTGGGCACTGCCAAATGGCTCATTTCTCTTTTGATCCTATCCAGAGCAAGGGATCATAAGCTAAAGGGCTGGTGTGTGGAAAGTGGTGAGGAGAGCAAAAGGTAGGACTCTCAATGGATATTGAAAGGATCTGGACAGTACTAATCGTGTCATTGGTTCCATCAAGAAGCCCACCTAATGAGTCACTGGGAATGCCTCACCCATGGATACCCTCCAGCTGGTCTACAGTGATCTGCAGAGCTCCCAGTACTTCACTCACACACAACCGACCCTATGGCCAGCTCCCTGTGCATGCTCCCAGTAGTGGTGTCAAAAACATACTCTGCCAGGGAGCTACTGAGGAGATATAAAAAAGCTGAGCAAATTGGCCAGCCAGGGAAAAATCCCAAACTTGAACTTTAAGTCATGTTTGAGAAAACAAAAGAGAGACTGGCAGCACCTAACCCAGAGCGTTGCAGGAAACAAAAGAAGGCATACAAGCTTAAGAATTCAGTCAGAAGAGGGCAAAAAGTATGGAGCAGTTGTATCTACTGGTATAAGAAAGTCTCAGAATCTCTTGCAGGACTGAGAGAAGTTATTTCTCCTGCAAAGATAGTAAAGACTGGAGGAGGTGAGTGCTATTTCAGATGTGAAGACAATAATTTAAAACTTCAGGGAACATGAAAAATTAAGGTAATAAGACACCATCAAAGGATCATAACAGACTTCTGTTCTGTTAACCAAACATGGAGACTGGTGATTTATAGATAAAGAATTTAAAACAGTTATTCTAAGAAATCTCAATGAACTACAAGAAAACACAGAAGGACAATTCAATAAAATCAGGAAAATAATGCATGAACAAGTGAGGAGTTTAACAAAGAAATCATTTAAAAAAAAGAAATCCCACAGCCAAAAAAAGTAATGAATTAAAAAGTGCAAACAAAGCACAAATAACAAAACTGATCAAGCAAAAGGAAGAACTGATCAAGCAGAAGAAAGAATCTGAGATTGAAGACAGAACTTTTGAATCATCCAACGAAAGAAGAACAAAGACAAATAATTGAAAAGGGAAGGAAAGCATACCTGAGTTATGGATTACCATTGAAAGAAAAATGTGCAAATCACTGAGTTTCAGAAGATAGGGACAAAGGGGCAGAAAGTTTATTTAAAGAAATTATGGCTGAGAACTTCCCAAATCTGGAAAGAGATTTGGAAATCTAAGTTCATGAAGCTTATAGGTCACCAAACACAATTAAGTTAAGGAGATCCTCTCCAAAGTGCATCACAATAAAATTGGTAAAAAATCAAAGACAAATTTGATCATCTTAAAAGAATAAAGAGGGAAAATAGCTTGTAATTGACAAAGGAATTTCCCTAAGGCTGTCAATGGATTTTGCAGTGGAAACATTACAGGCCAAGAGAGCCTGGAATGATATGTCAAAGTGCTGGAAGAGAAAAGGAATTGCAAACCAAAAATATTTTGTGCTTTGAAATAGAGAGAATAAAAATGTTCAATTTATTTTCTGTAGAAGAAGCATTCTTCAATATAATAAAGTCAATATATGATAATCCCACATCAAACATTATACTCAATGATAAAGGGTTGAAAGCTTTACCTCCTAAGATCAGAAACAGACAAGGATACCCACTCTCAAAACTCCAACATAGTACTGGAAATACTAGACAGAGTTATCAGGTAAGAAAAATAAAAATATCCAAATCAGAAAGGAAGTAGTAAAATTGTATTTGTTTGCAGGTAATATGAGCTTGTATACAGAAAACCCTAGACTCTGTCATAAAACTGTTAGAACTAAACAACAAATTAAGTAAAATTTTGGAAGCAAAATCTACATACAAAAAACAATTGTTTTCATGTACTACCACAAAATATCTGAAAAATAAATAAGCAGGCCCATTCACAATAGTCTCAAAAATAACTAAAATACTTTGAAATAAATTTACCAAGAAGGTAAAATATTGTTACATTAAAAACTACAAGACTTTGATTAAAGAAATTAAAGAAAACATAAACAGTTGGAAAATATCCAAAGAAAACATAGGGAAAAATCCCCTTGACATTGATTGGTCTTGGCAATGTTTTTTTTTTTTTTTTTTTTTGGATATGACACCAAACATGTAAGCAACAAAAGTAAAGTATGTGGGACCACATCAAACTTAAAAGCTTCCTACAGCAAAAGAAACAATCAACAAAATTAAAGGTTAGTCTATGAAATGGAAGAAAAAATTCACAAATCACCTGATAAGGGGTTACTATTAAAAACATATCAAAAATTCATGCTACTCAATAGAAAAAATACCCAAACAATCCAATTAAAATGGGCAAAGGAATTGAACAGATATTTTTTTACAAAGAAGATATACAAATTACCAACAAAATCAAGAAAATGTAATGAATATCACTAATCATCAGGAAAAGCAAATCAAAACCACAATGGGATATCATATTACACCTGTTAAAATAATCACAATAATAAAAAAACAAGAGATAACAAATATTGGTGAGAATGTGGAGAAAAGGCAACACTTGTGTATTGTTAGTAGGTGTGTAAATTAGTGGTGCCACTGTGGAAAACGGTATGCAGCTTCCTCGAAAAAATCAAAAATAGAACCATCATATGATTCAGCATTTCCACTTCTGGGTCCACCTCCCAAGGAAGTGAAAAACAGATCTTTGAAGATATATCAGCACTCTCATATTCACTGCAACATTATTCACAGTTTCTAAGACATGGAAACAGCATAACTGACTATCTACAGATGAATAGATAAAAAAGTGAAATATATATAATATACATTGTATATTATATAATTATACACACACACACAATAGAATATTATCCAGCCATGAGGAAGAAGAAAATCCTGCCATTTGCAACAACAAGGACAGACCTGGAGGGTATTATGTTAAATGAAGTATCAGATAGTGAAAGACAAATACTCTCTGATATCGCTTACATGTGGAATCTAAAAAAGCTGAACTCATATGAACAGATACTAAAATGATGGTTACCATGGGTCTGAGGGTTGGGGAAATGGAGAAAATGTGGTCAAAGAATAAAAATTTCTAGCTATAATATAAATAAGTTCTGGGAATCTAATGTTTGACCAGTGATTATAGTTAATAATACCATACTATAGCCCTGGCTGGTGTAGCTCAGTGTATTGAGCATGAGCTGCGAACCAAAGCATTGCAGGTTCAATTCTCAGTTAGGGCACATGCCTGGTTGCAGGCCACCGCCCCCAGGAACAGCACACTGATGTTTCTCTCTCCCTCTCTTTCTCCCTCCCTTCCCTATCTAAAAATAAATAAATAAAATCTTTAAAAAAAGATTCTTTTTTTAAATAATACTGTACTATAAATTTCACACCTGGCTCATGTAGCTCAGTGGATTGAGTGTGGGCTGCAAACCAAAGGGTCACCGGTTCCATTCCCAGTCAGGGCACATGCCTGGGTTGTATGATAGGTCCCCAGTAGGGGCCGTGTGAGAGGCAACCACACATTGATACTTCTCTCCTTTTCTTTCTCCCTCCCTTCTGCTCTCTGTAAAAATAAATGAATAAATAAAATATTTTTTAAATATTTCTTAAAAATTCTTTTCAAAGTTGCTAACACACCAGATCTTAAATGCCCTCGAAAAACAAGATTATATGATATGATGGCATTCTTAGATAATGTTAGTGCAATAATTATTTTTCAATACATAAATGTTTAAAATCAACATATTGTATAAAATTAACTTACACAGTTATATGTCAATTATATCTCAATAAAACTGGGGATAAAAAATAACCTTTTCAATGGAAAAGGAATTATTTCTCTTCTATAATTTTGGTATCTGAGATTTAAAAAGTCACTACTTACTTAAAATTCAACCAAAAGTTGAATCCAAATACCTAACGGCTCTGCACATAGTATGTATTCATTAAATACCAGTTATTCTCTCCGTGGGGACAAGTAACCAAACCATTTACTATACTATGAAGACCATTATTGCATGTTCACTACATGACAGACATTGCATCCTTTGCTAAGTAATACAGAAATTAAGAAGGTAGAATCAGATTATCTCTCTATGGCCATAGCATCTGGAATAACAGTCCGCTGCATGCCAAAAGTATGAATTTCTTGATTCAGGTACAGCCAATGTGAAGCTTCTCATGTTACATCAATTTTACTGCAGCTTTTACTGTAGACTTTATTCTGCATATATAAGTTGCTTGTTGAAGCTAGGCTTCATAACAAATAATCCAAAAATATTCCTCCAAAATCACCCCAAACAAGTGGTGGTAAGGATGCAGGGAAAAGGGAAACCTGGTGCACTACTGGGAATGCAGACTGGTGTAACCACTGTGGAAACAGTATGGAATTTTCCTCAAAGAAGCTAAAGATGGAACTAACTGCCTTTTGATCCAGTGATATGACTGCTGGGACTATACTCTAAGATTCCTGAAACACCAATTTAAAACAACTAATGCATTTCAATGTTCATAGCAGCGTTATTTACAATAGCCAAGTGCTGAAAACAGCCTAAGTGCCCATTAATAAATGAGTGGCTCAAAAAGCTCTGGTACATACATACACAATGGAATACTACACAGCAGAAAGAAAGAAGGAACTCGTACCCTTTGGGACAACATGGATGGACCTTTATGTTAAGTGAAATAAGCCAGGTGGTAAAAGACAAATACTATATGATGTCACCTCTAGGTGTAACCTAATCAACAAAACAAAATGTGAGCAAAATAGAACCAGAGACATGGAAATAAGGAACAAACTGACACTGACCAGAGGGGAGAGGAATAATGAGGAAAAGAAGGGGAAGGGTCTAGATAAGGAACATGTATAAAGGACGCATGGTGATTGACAAGAGTGTGGGGATAGACTAAAGTGGGGGTGGGGCAGGGGAAGCAGCAAGGGAAAATTGGGACAACTGTAATCAAATAACCATGAAAACAAAATAAAACACAACAAAAATATTTCTCCAACATGGTCTAACTGAAAATCTAGAAATCAATACCTAGGTATTGGAAAATCGCTTTTGATACTTAAAAGAATATCTGTATTTCTTGAATGGAAAAACAAAAACTGATCAATTTTTTGATAATACATTTAGAATTTTTTAGAACTATTTATATTTTAAAAAGTAGCATAATATATGAATTTGGCTTACAGGCTTTTCATGATTAAATATGTAGTTTAACATAAACATACAGTGAAACATGCTTAATCTAGTTAAAGTCTACTTAACATATGGAGCTCTTCTTTTCTTTACATGATGTCAGAAAGTCTACATATTTATGTGCTCAATAAAAGAAAAAAAAAGAGACTATTCTAATCTTGTGGTAGCCAATAACTCCTTGTCAGTAATGTATCTTGCTCTCAAACACGCAGTCTTTCCACTGTTTAACAATCGAGTGCCATCCTTCCGTCAACCTCTACCATAGAACTGCGTTGATTTGGTTTGTTAAGTCCCACTCTGGGCATAATATAAGGAAATATGTTACTGAATGAAATACACTTCCCTCCTCTGTACTTTATTACCCCATTACATTGAAGCAAAATTTTACAAAGACCACACATACCATGGACATCTCTGCTTGGACACCCACAGGATTAGCTGACATTCTTTCATTCCACATGCTAATGACTGAAATGGCATTAGCAAAAAACTAGCAGATTTGGAAAGTTCTTCTCATCCATTTTGACTGTGTCCTCAAGGACTTAGTCTATTGTGGTGATCCCTCTTCTGTTGGGCAGAAGATGTCTAGACTTGTATAGGCATGAATTTTTACTTTCTATCCTATCTGTTCTCTCACTGTCTTCCATGCAGAGCTGACAGATGCTCTGGTACTGCCTTCAAATTCCTCTGTGCATTTTCTTCATCAAACTAAGTTGGATCATTCTTTTTTGTCTTGGCTGCAACTGCTTCCCGAAACATTCTCAGAGGCTTTACTTCACCAGTAATTTGGATATCCTTCCAAACTCTTTTATAATTAGTTAATTAGTTGCAATTGACTTAACTTTTCACAGAGCCAAAGATGTTGCTGTTTTTCTTTTTCAATAGAGCACATGAATAAGTTTCTTTTGTTTATGTGTTAATAATACATTCAAAATCTTCTACTTTTAGGAAATCAAAATCTTCTTTAACTTTTTTATAGTGTTTTCACTTTGGCTAAATTAGATACAAATTTAAGTGTACTGGCATGACGGGATAGTCTGTCAAATATTTCACTGGCTACATATAGGACCAGTTACATAATTCACAAGGTCTCCTATGCAAAACAAAATACAAGGACTCCTTTTCCAAATGTATTAATAATGTTCTGCTGACATTAACACATTAAACAAGGCACATGGTTCCTCTAAGCACAAAGCTCTGTGTGACTTCACAGGCTGCCTATCCATGAGGGCAGTCAGCCCTGTCTCTCTCGATATATATGTAAATATATATATTTCTGATCAAAATACCCATTTTACATATAAGTAATTAATTTTTTCAATACTTGGCATTTATGATGATATTCATTATTTGGTGTCAGATATGCTAAATCTTTTTCTGTGACCTATTTATTCAATTAATTCTATAATATTCTTGAGTTAATTTTTTCTGCTAAAATGATGTTGTTTGATTTATGTCCTGTTCTTGAATTCCTTATTTTACCTTCCTCACAGTTAAGGCAAAAGCTCTGTGGACAGACTGAGTGGGTATGAATCCTGGTCCCACTCACTGGCTGCGTGGCCCTGGCAGGGTATTTAACTCTCTGGGTCTTCATTTCCTATATGCTTCTCTGGATTTTGTTTTTGTTTTTATTTTCTAATGGGGATTAAACAAGTTAAATTAGCTAAATTAGCTACTAACCCTAGGATAGTATCTGACATATAATAACAACTTACAAATGTTAACTATTAGCTACTTATTTAAACTAAGTTTTCACTTTTCTAGCAAGCACATGTACATCTCCTGACTTTATTTCCTCTTTTCCCTCCCCGTGGGTTCTGGCATAGCATCTGGCATGGAAGTTTTATTCTCTTCTTGCACATGCTGATTAGCCAGGAGTTCCCAACTCTTCAACCTCTTCTCAAATTGTCCTACACTAATGTTTTGGGCTCCACCTTGAGTCCCTGAAGATGGTGAGAATGAATTCAGCTTTCGTGACCACTTGAATCTTACAACTTGTCCTTCCTAGCCTGTCAGATGTGACACCCCTCTTCCTTCTACATCTTGTGGACCTTATTTTTTTCTACTTAAGGCAATGCCTATTAGGCCATGCATGAACAAAAAAGATATATTCTATATTTCAAAAGTGATGACTCTGAATTTGAAAAGGCAAAATCACCTCTTCCTTTATGTAATAAATTTTGTTCTCTCACTGCTCAATACCAAAATAACTAAATATGCAGAACTCTGGCTTGCACTGACAGTCAGCACTCTCAAAGCAACTCTAGGTAAGATATATTCAGAGGGAATGGAAGTAAATATTGACACTTTACCTCATCAGTCATAGATGTCCAAACCTCTATGCATCTGGTGTCAATTGGGTCTTCTCATCTTTATTCCAATGAGTACAGCTCTAATTCTAACCAAACCCCATTCCTCACCACCCTCCTGTTTTCAGTATGTCTTCAAGATCAGCCAAGTGAAGATCAGGAGACTCCTCTACATTCTCAATTTCTTACATATAACCTTGATGTAGCTGAGGATGCAACTTCTAACAGAGACCTGGAGTAAGAAGCAGTGTCTCTCAGACACCTCAGGTGTGTGAGAAAGACAGCCTGAGGGAGGGGTAACTGTTCTC